>CM075977.1:311316876-311381838 GCA_038087875.1 Malacoraja senta
AACCGGGATTTCAAGTTGTGTGGCATAAACAATACATTAGTTAAATATAAAGTAATATATCTATTAGGTTAATATGGGTATAAAATTCTTCTCAGGAAAAGATTACTATTTCCTCCTCTGCCTTCCTGAGAAAATCAAAGCTAAAGCGAAACTCAAAAAACAGATTGCAGGCTCCTGCTGTCATTTTAAACTTGCCATGAAATAGCATAATAGAATTGGTTTTCTGGTCACCATCCATCCTTTCCCCTTGCTCTTTTCCTTACTTCCCCAAAGAAAAACGTATCTATCTCTGCAGTCACTGATACATTGCAATTCCTACAACTGACTTGATGTGCTGCACTAAAACTGTTACCCTGCAATTTGTGAAGATACTCTTGTTTAAATATGAGCTCTCCAACCAAACTCAACACAGGATCAATGTAATTTTCAAAATTATAATGTTAACAGTGAGAACAGCTTGCTTTCTGTTGCAGATTTTCTCATCTGTCGATTGAATCATTGGCTTGAATCAAGTTGCTGTGCCCGTTAATGCTGGTGTAGAGCCAGATAAACTAAAGTAGGTCCATGATTTGCACAGAAACATTGAAACATGGAAGCTCAGGAGATACCGATTGATTTGGCCAACTAAATGCATCAGTTATTCCAGAGGCAAGACTTGGTTTCGTTGGGGAATTATATCTGGATGGGGTTTAGGACCCGCTGGTCGGAACATGTGTTTCAGTTCCAATTTGGGAAATGAAGTTGCACTTTTGGAACATATTTTGCTTTGATTTAATGCCTTTAACAATTTCTACATTTTGTTTTTAAACCTGCTGCATTAATTGATTTAAATGTCGCTGAATATGTCACATTTTCCATTAAAGACAATGACAGCTGTGACAGAAGACCCCAGTGTTGCCTGTGGTCCCCAGTGTTGCCAGTTGCCCAGTCATTTCATGGACGTGCCCCATTTGCTCTCCCAACCTTACTGCTGAGAAGTAGAGGGTCCATAAGTGAGACCGCTGCAAGCAGCCCGCATGTGTGCACACAGGCAGATGGCAATTCTGGCAGCGTGACCTGTGCAAATGGAATCAGAGAGCCTTCTAGTCCAGGGGGATTGATCGTGTCCAAACCAACATGAAAGAGTCCATTCTCCTTCTCTTTCCTATCATTTGGCCTGTAGCTTTCCAGATTAAGACAGATCAAATGCTTGTGCAAGTACTTTTCCAATACAACAAAGGGTCTCAGCTATTGAGTCACCTCCACCACTGAGCAAAAATAACTAAATTTTCTTGACTCTTTTCTAATCTTTTTAGTGATTAATTGTTTATGACAGTAGCAAATCAGCCAGTTCCCAGCATAGCATGGAGGAAGTCAAAGATTGGATTAAAAGGCAGGATTATAGTAGGAGTTTATTATTCTCCTGTGTGCTGCACTCTTGCACCTGGTGAACCACACAAAGAATAAAAGTTTCCTGTTCCAATTTTCACGTTTGTTTACTTAAAAAGCTTTAGCGTTTATTTGCTTTTGAAAACGTTTTTAGAATTGGACATTCAAATACAACAAAGAGAAAAAAATGTTTTTCTGAATTGTATATATCTTGATGTTTTTGCTTCTTCCTATCACGCTGCATCAAAGTATCAAACTCCATTAGGTACTCGGTTCCTTGATTGGGCTATTTACCACCGCCATCATATTAAGCGTGGCTCAGTCACCAGCTTAAAAGATAAAAGAATAAATTCCGCCTTGCAAGATATTTGGATTAAATTATAGGCACACAGAAGAGCCAATTGTACTGGAGATACAAGATAGAGCAGATGCGGAGACTTTGAGCAAAAAACAGTGCTGGAAGGAGTCAGCGTATCAGGCAGCTTGGAGCAGAAGGCAGAAGCCTGATGGAGATGGGTGAGGAGGAGGGATGAGGCAAGAACTGGCAATCGATTAAAACTTCCTCCCCACCCGACTCATTTGCCAATCACTACCCTTTCCTGAATCCACCTATCATTTGCCAGTTCTTGCCCTACCCCTTCCCCTCATCTCTCCCCACAAGTTCACACTAGTAAGGAAATGGTGTTGGATAGACTGATGGGACTGAAGGTTGATAGTTCCCCAGGGTCTAATGGTCTGCATCCCAGGGTACTTAAGGAAGTGGCTCTAGAAATCGTGGACGCACTGGTGATCACTTTCCAATGTTCTATAGATTCAGGACCAATTCCTGTGGATTGGAGGGTAGACCAGTTAGCCTGACAACGGTGGTGGGGAAGATGCTGGAGTCAATAATTAAAAATGAAATAGCGGCACATTTGGATTGCAGTAGCAGGATCGGTCCGAGTCAGCATGGATTTACGAAGGGGAAATCATGCTTGACTAATCTTCTGGAATTTTTTGAGAATGTAACCAGGATAAAGGACAAGGAGAGCCAGTGGATGTAGTGTACCTGGACTTTCAGTAAGCATTTGATAAGGTCCCACATAGGAGATTAGTGGGCAAAATTAGAGCACATGGTATAGGGGGTAGGGTGCTGACATGGATAGAAAATTTATTGGCAGACAGGAAACAAAGGGTAGGAATTAACAGGTCCCTTTCAGAATGGCAGGCTGTGACTAGTGGGGTACCGCAAGGCTCGGTGCTCGGACCGCAGCTATTTACAATATATACTAGACTAAGTGGGACCCGTTGGGTCTCAGCATCACATGGGAGGGCTGGTCCCCCAATGCAATATTCCACCTCCACCAATTCCAAAATTGGTGGCCGGGGGGGGGGGGGGGGGGGGGCTTTCTGGAGCGCTGGTATGGGTGTTGTGGACTGAAGGGACGGGTTTCCAGGGCTAGTATGGATATTGTCGGCCGAATGGATTCTTGGGCTGGCGGCTCAATCACTCAAGCCTGTTGTGCTGGCAGCTCACTCACTCGTGGCTGGTGGGCTGCCAGTTGACTCGCGGCTATTCGTTGAAATTCCATTTCAAGCAGGGTGCAAGGCCACCAAATTCAAGTGCAGTTTCTTACCACTTCAAGCAGGGTGCAAGGCCACTAAAGACAGCGAGTCATGACCTCGCCCCCCTCCATCTTGCAGAGACTGAGCCACGCCCACACTTCTGGGTTTTATAGTCCCTCCCCCCACCCACCAGAAGGGGCGTGGCCTTCATGGCGTGATTGACAGGTGAGAGAATCTGAACATTTTTAAAACACTAATAACTCTTTTATTTTTCATTGATGGGAAAAATCCTCAGCACCTGATGAGCGGAGGGGGACTCTGAGTAAGATGGCCAAAAGTCACAGCCGTATATGGCAGCGTGTTTTCTAAAATCAATATAAAGCGCAAACAGGAAGTGGTCAAGATTAGACTTTTAATTATATAGAAGGCAAGGCAACTTTAATTAGGCAAGGCAACTTTAATTAGGCAAGGCAACTTTAGTTAGGCAAGGCAACTTTAATTAGGCAACACAGCTTTAGCATTTCCAAACCAAAGGCAACACAGCTTTAGCATTTCCAAACCATCGGCAATATAGCTTTAGCATTTCCAAACCAAAGGCAACACAGCTTTAGCATTTCCAAACCAAAGGCAACACAGCTTTAGCATTTCCAAACTATATTTTCAAACTACATTAAGGGCACTGACAGGTCAGTAAAACCACTCACAGTTTAGTAGACATGTGTTCAGTGTTATTCACAGCTCAGACTGAGAGACATGACCCTCTCGCTCCCCCATCTTGCAGAGACTGACTGAGGCACTCAACACTTCCGGGTTTTATTGTTCCTCCGGAAGGGGCATGGCCTTCAGGAGAGAGAATCTCAACATTTTTTAAACACTAATATCTCTTTTATTTTTCATCAATGGGAAAAATCATCTTGTCCTGCGCAGCGGAGGGGAACTCTGAATAAGATCGCCAAAAATCACAGCCGTAAGTGGCAGTGTTTTTTCTAAAATCAATATACAGAACAACAGGAAGTGGTCAAGATCAGACTTTTAGTAATATAGATTAATGATTTGGATGAAGGGATTAAAAGTAACATGAGCAAATTTGCAGACGACACCAAGCTGGGTGGCAGTGTGAACTGTGAGGAGGATGCTATGAGGATGCAGGGTGACTTGGACAGGTTGGGTGAGTGGGCAGAAGCATGCCAGATGCAGTTTAATGTGGATAAATGTGAGGTTATCCACTTGGGTGGCAAAAACAGGAAGGCAGATTATTATCTAAATGGTGTCAAGTTGGGAAAAAGGGAAGTACAACGGGATCTGGGGGTCCTTGTTCATCAGTCACTGAAAGTAAGGGTGCAGGTAAGTGAAAACGAATGGCATGTTGGCCTTCATAACACGAGGAGTTGAGTATAGGAGCAAAGAGGTCCTCCTGCAGTTGTACAGGGGCCTAGTGAGACCACACCTGTAGTATTGTGTGCAGTTTTGGTCTCCAAACTTGAGGAAGGACATTCTTGGCATTGAGGGAGTGCAGCGTAGGTTCACGTGGTTAATTCCCGGGATGGTGGGACTGTCATATGTTAATAGATTGGAGCGGCTGGGCTTGTATACTCTGGAATTTAAAAGGATGAGAGGGAATCTTATTGAAACATATAAGATTATTAAGGGTTTGGACAGGCTAGAGGCAGGAAACATGTTCCCAATGTTGGGGGAGTCCAGAAGCAGGGGCTATAGATTAAGAATAAATGGTAAGCCATTTAGAACGGAGATGAGGAAAAACTTTTTCACACAGAGAGTTGTGAGTGTGTGGAATTCTCTGCCTCAGAGGGCGGTGGAGGCTGGTTCTCTGTATTCTTTCAAGAGAGAGTTACATGGAGCTCTTAAAAATAGCAGAGTCAGGGGCTATGGGGAAAAGGCAGGAACGGGGTACTGATTGTGGATGATCAGCCATGATCAAAATGAATGGCGGTGCTGGCTCAAAGGGCCGAATGGCCTACTCCTGCACCTATTGTCTATTGTCTATTTTCTCTTCTCCATTCCATCACTTTGAAGAAGGGTCCCGACTCCGTCGATTGTCCATTTTCAGATGCTGCCTGGCCTGTAGAGTTCTTCCAGCACTTTGTTTTTATAAACATTTTGTGCTTTTCGATGGGACTTCCACCAAACATATGGGCAAGACAATCACGCTAGCCCCTTGTATGGTTAGGGATCTGTAACTGTGATATCTGTACATTTCAGCAGCATTGGTTCATCATTCTAAGCTTAAGAGAGTGTGAATTGAATATAAAACCTGCCTATGCCAAGCTGAATCATAGAGCAGGTTTTGTTATTAATATGAACTCATTGATATGAATTGTTCTATTTGCCTGTTTATAATACATGAAAATAAAATTATGGAAATTGATTACATAAGAGTAATTTAGATGACAGTGGGGTATTACAAATGAACTACGAAACAATATTCATCATTCTCTCTTGTATAATTAAATAGTTATTGATATTTCATCAAAACATTGTTTTTAAATAGACGATTTGCGTATAACAGTTTTTCATGAGAAACTGATAAATTATTACCATTTCATTATTATTTTGATGATATCTGTTGGATTTGTTTGAGCCATTCCTTTTTATGACCAGTCTTGAAATCCAGGCTGGAAGGTATAGGACTATAATTTCCAACTATCTGTAAAATACTGTCGATGTTTAAGATCTGGAGTAAAAATATTTTGTGTCTCACGTCTTTGGTCTTTCATCTGAATCAGAATCTGTTAAGGATAAAAATAAAGTTGTAGAGAGAAGGGGGAGGATGGTGAGGATACTGGGGAAAATCTGTGATTGGAAAGGGACCAGAAGAGATTGTGTGGTGGAGTGAGTTGAAAGAGTGTGGATAAAGGTGAGTGAATAGCAAGAAGGGATATCTGGGGAAGCTGCAAATGGACTGTAATGTGCTTACTCAGAAAAAGTGCTGTTCTATGTTAAGATTCATTGTACAGTGAATGAGGTTGAAGGCAGAGGGAAGAAGAATTAAAATGGCAGGTAAGGGATAGTTTGCAGGTTAAAATAATGATTTAGTTGTATTCCTGATTTATTATACTGTGCTCATGATGTAGTTTCTTCTGCTATGGTGAAACAAAATGCAGAATGGATCTGCAGGACACAACTCCGAAGATTCGGGCTCCCTGTCATTTTAACTCCATCCTGCTCTCATTAAATGTCATTCTCCCACCACTCCCTCATTATTCCACAACTTAAAGCTGATTAAAGATAATCAACCT
Organism: Malacoraja senta; assembly: GCA_038087875.1. NCBI lineage: Eukaryota > Metazoa > Chordata > Chondrichthyes > Rajiformes > Rajidae > Malacoraja > Malacoraja senta. Next base: position 311,323,047 of record CM075977.1, read on the forward strand.
GAAAATGTTAACTCTTGTTCCTCTCAACAATTCAAAGTTGATATGTTGATTGTTTTAACATATTCTATTTTCAATTATGGCCTATCTCTCAAATACCTCTTACTTGCTAAACTGTTTAAATTATGCTGTTGATACTTGAATTGGCCCTGTCTCCTTACTTGCTCTATACTGTAATGTTGGTTTGAATAATAACCTTTACCTTAAAATAATTAGGCCCGAGAACAACACAGCAATTTGGATGATTCCGATATCCATTAACATACTTGGACCTGAGTTTATGGTTTATATTTCTCCTTCTCCATAATAACCTTAAAACCTATAGAGTAATAATGGCTGTTATGTTCTAAATGCTTTGCCATGGACATTCCCCTGACTTTTCAGCTAAATTCCTAGAGATTAGATCCAGTAAACCACTTCTCGAGATGAACCATCCACACAATAACTGTAAAAGCTCCCCTGGACACAATTTAAAACTTCCACTCAAGTTCAAGTTCAAGTGAGTTTATTGTCATGTGTCCCTGATAGGACAATGAAATTCTTGCTTTGCTTCAGCACACAGAACATAGTAGGCATTTACTACAAAACAGATCAGTGTGTCCATATACCCTCATACTCCCTCCATGACTTTCACACAAAGTGGGTCGCAGTTCATACTGACCATGTTGAAATCCCCTGTATTTGCATATTTGTCCTTCTGTCTCCTGCCTATGGTACAACCCAGGCAAAATGACTATTCCATTTTGTTTCTAAGCTCTGCCAATATGGTCTGGTTTTAATGAACCTTCTAGAATATTTTCCTTCCTTACTGAGAACATAGACACTTTGATTATTTTTGCAATGCCACCTCTTCTGTTACCTAGCCTTGTGATGCTTGAAAAGTCTATATGCTAGAATGTTGAGATGCCAGTCCTACCAATCTTTCAATCATATATCCATAATACCATTTGAGCAATAATATCTCACTCCCTCTATGTTTAACTATCTAGTCAGAATCTTTGCATAAAAATAAATTCAATCCAAGCTTACATTCCTCCTATATAAGATAGACACAAAATGCTGGAGTAACTCAGCGGGACAGGCAGCATCTCTCGAGAGAAGGAATAGGTGAGGTTTCGGGTCGTCACCCATTCCTCTCTCTCTCTCAAGAGATGCTTCCAGTCCCGCTGAGTTACTCCAGCATTTTGTGTTTATCTTCGACTTAAACCAGCATCTGCAGTTCCTTCCTACACATTCCTCCTATTTACCTTATTGCCTACATATGTGCTGCCTATTGGACTGGCTTAATTTTCCTTCTATTTTTGGCCTTTCCTCCATCTAACTGTACACTTACCCTTTGTCCCATTCCCCTTGGTTAAAACCCTTCAAAACAGCTTCATCAACCCATCCACATAACTCACTTCTGCTCCCATTGCCTTAAGCGTGATGAGCCCATTCAGTTCGGGTGCAATCCATCAGGATTGTACAGAACCCAATTCCTACATTCCCCAGAAACAATCCCAGTGATCCAAAAATGTAACGTCCTCCCTCTTGCACCATCTCTTCAGGCATTCATTTTCTGGAGTTCCATATTATGTGGAGGCTTCAGGGGACTTGTTTACTTTTTTTAGAAATCACTTTTGTTACACTGTATTGAATTTTGAGTTTTAGAATGCTCCAATGATGGGCTGCAATAAGATCAACCATGGAACCATTTGTGGCACTCGAAACCGAGTCATAGGATGATATGCAGAAGCTCTTTATTAATTTTTTTTTTTTAATGCATTCCATGAACTGTTTAGATTGTTGCTGCCCTATTTCTGTCAGCCCACAATATAGTCCATAATCCTGAGTGCACAGATGTGGGCTCATTGGACTTCTTTGTCCGGGGACTTGGGTACAAAGTAAAGGAAGAAGCAGGAAGTCATTCCTATCCATTATTGATAGAATGTGCCGTGTTCGAGATGTCACTTTGTGGAGATCACCTTGTTCTGAGGTCCCATTTGCTCCAACATTTAAAAGAGCACAGGGGACTATTTCAAATAAATCAGCCAGCATCCAAAATCTAACGACCTGGTGTGTACACAGTGATAGCCGTGTTTCTTGTACTAATAACCCATTTTGTAGTACTGGACTGCCTTAGTGGTATGGTGCTTTCAAGCAGTTGTGGGGGTGGTAGATTGTAACCTTCACGTGGTCCACCCTGTTTCAACTAATGCAATCAACCTGGCGCGCACAAACAGAAGATCAAACAGAACAAGTTGTCCTACAACTTTAGGCTGTGCACGCCATACGCAAGAAGAAGAAGCAGTTGTGGACTAGTGCAGGGTTTTATAAATGCAAATCTTTCCTCTTTTTACAATCCTATGCTCTGATGAATTGAAAAGCAAAGCCTTTTTTAATAAGGAGAACGTCTTAATAGATCATAATGGAACCAAAATGGTTGCAAAGAATTCACACTTTGCCTACCTTTTGTAATGGAGCCTGATTTTTTGTCTGCCCTCTCCCTCCAGGGAAGGTTGATGGACGGGAAAAGAGAATTTTGATCCTTTGTTTTGTCTTCGTTCTTTAATCTGCATGTTTGCATTGAGGTGCCATTCTTATCTTCTTTTGTCACATCTGAATCAAGTGAAGTCTTTGTGTTTTTGTGATCTGCAATGTCAATGAAGTCTGTCTTGTTTATGGTAATGGGCGGGGATGGAGGTGCAGTGAACAGTGTAGGCTTGGGTGCTAAAGCTGGTCTTTGAGATGTTTGTGATCTTGTTGAAAGTTTCTCATTTGAAAGTGCAGCGAGCTTACTTTGAATATGTTTTGCCACGTCAACACTACTTAGATATGTAATCCCAGGGTGTGAAATGTCTGACATACTACTTAATCTGTTTTTCAAAATGTTACTATTCTTATTATTCTTGGTACAAGAGCTTTGCTTACCAGAAACAGTGCATGATTCACCCTCTTTCGTTTTTGCAGCAAGGAAGGCTGGAATTCCTTCCATACCATCTCCAGCACTGTATCTCTTCTTCCTTTTTTGTTCTCCTTGTTGCTCATAATGGAACCGAAGGGAATAGTGGGTCCTTCGTAATTTTATACCGAATGGTGATGTATCCATCATCCCCTCAGTCTGCGGGATAATGTTTGAAACGGCTCGGTTATCAAGGGGCGCCTGAGCTTGTGGCAGCGTATGTTCTTTCCTTGGTGTTGCAGGAAGACTTGGAACTAAAAACGATGGAAGATCTTTAGCAAACTTACAGCCTTCCGCAGCATCTGCTTTCCTCATGTGAGCTTCTGAGTGTGAATCATCTTTTATGTCTTTGGTTACGTCCTGTACAATGTTTCCAGATGTCAAAAATTTGCTAGATTCAGAAAAATCCATCGTGGAATTAGCCACTGACACATCTTCATCGGGTACATTTTGCTTCACTTTCTTATGAGAAATATTTCCTTTATCACTATCATTGGCTTTACTGCCATCTGCCCATTTCTGCCATGCAGGTGTTATTGAAAATTTTGCATTAGCGGAGAGTGTTTTTCTCAAATTGCCATGCATGCTGGAAACTTTGAACGTGGTCCAGTCATCACTAAATCTGCTATGAACCCTTCTTTCCTTTTCTTGCAACCTTTCATTAGAACTTTTAAGAATTTTGGCCCTTATAGCAGCCCACTCAGTTAAAGCCCTTGACTGGTCGAGTGATTGTCCTGGATTGAATTTTGACTTCCCAATTCTACTCCTCATATCAGGATTTGACTTGCCTGTTCTTTCAACAAATGGAAAATCAGCAGATTTTTTCTCTTCTGAAAAACCGAGCAAAGACTTGCAGGCGGTATCTTTAATCTGTTTCAGATCAACAGCAGTGCCACAAAGTTGAGCTCCGGTGACCAGAATGGCTGTGTGAGGGACGTAACTTGAGGAGGAGAGACATCTATGTGACTTTGGAGAAGACTGTAGGACATGAGTATCTAAAGAGGTCACTGTTTCTCTTGGATGTGTCACAGGGGTCAGATTAACTTTTGGGGAAAATAATTTGTTTCTCTCCTGAAGCAACTTGGAATGAAAATGGCTGTGACATAGTCTGTCTTTGATCCAGTTCTTTCCATCTAAGTTCCTCTCTACGTCGTTCCTCTGCTTGTGCTTCAAGAAATTGTTGTTCCTCTTCATTTAATAGTTTATCGTCCATTTTCCCCTCTTCATCTTCCCTTTGTGGATTCTCCAAATCAGTCAGCTTTTGTAGTTTCTGCTGTCTTTGCATTTCCAAATCTTTTCTTTGTGTTACTTCATTAGATTGTTTGTTTTCATCAGCACTGAAATGAAAGAACTCTTTCTCCTGCCTTTGATTCATCTCTTTCATCTCCAAACATCTTTGTTCTTTATCCATTTTCAAATCCACTATCCTATTTTGTTTCTCTTCATTGCAAAGCCTCTGTTCTTCCTCTCGATCTTTTTGCTCCTCAACTTCTCGTCTTTGCCTTTCCTCTTGAATTTTTTGCTCCTCTAATTCCCGTTGTCTCTCCTCCTCCTCTCGTACTTGTTGCTCCTTTAATTCCCGTTGCCTCTGTTCCTCCTCTTGTATTTGTTGCTCCTCTAATTCCCGCTGTCTCTCCTCTTCCTCTCGTACTTTTTGCTTCTCTAATTCCTGTTGTCTCTGTTCCTCCTCTCGTACTTTTTGCTTCTCTAATTCTCGTTGCCTCTGTTCCTCCTCTTGTATTTGTTGCTCCTTTAATTCCCGCTGTCTTTCCTCTTCCTCTCGTACTTTTTGCTCCTCTAATTCTCGTTGCCTCTGTTCCTCCTCTCGTAATTGTTGCTCCTTTAATTCTCTTTGTCTCTTCTCTTCCTCTCGTACCTTTTGCTCCTCTATTTCTCTTTGTCTGTGCTCTTCCTCCTGTGAGTTTTGCTCCTCCAGTTCTTGACTTCTCTGTCCTTGTTCTTGTTTTCTCTTTGGGTTCCTGCTTTTGGCCATCTTCCCATCCCTCGTGTTCTGCTAATCCATATTGTGTTTGATCTTTTTCCTGCCATTTATTGCTTCTCGGCCTCCTCTCTATATCTTTGTTGTTCATCCTTATGATGCCTTTTTCTTCCTTTTATTTCCTACTGGTTTATAACGGTTTTGTCCATTCTCCACATGAATCTGCACCTCTTCTTGCTCATATTTAAACTCGTGGATAGTCACTTTCTGCAGATCCTGCAAGATGCACAGGTTTTTAATTATTCTCAAAATCATTAATATAATATGCACCAATTCACAAATATTCATCTTAATTCCTCCTTTCTTGCCCTCACCCCACTCTTCCAGGATGTCATATTTCTACTGTTGGCAGAATTATAATTTAATCAGATATTAATACATTTCTACATGCATACCTTGTACAAATCAGCTCACCCTAGTTGAATTGTGAGTCAAGGTTTTATATATTACTAGACCAAGTGCAGACCTGTTGGGTCTGGACACCAAACGTGCGTTTGCGGCGGGGGGGGGAGTGGGGGGCTGTGGCGTCACACTAACCACCCCCTTTCCTCCAAAACACGGAATCCGGCACCCACAAACACACACACTCATCACACCCCTTGATATTATATTAATTTTTTAATTTTCTTCTTTTATCCCATCTCCACCCTATCCACTGATGAATAGCCCTCACCTCTCAGGTGCGTCTAGAGGGGGGGGGGGCAGAGAGAGAAAATGTAATGATTGAATAATCATTGAAGAGGAGGAGGGTGGAGAGGGGGGTAGAGGAAGGTGGGGGAGAGAGGGAGGGGGAGAGAGGAGAGGGATGGAGAGAGAAGGAGAGGATGGGGGAGAGAGAGGTGAAGGGGGGGGGTTGGAGCGGGCGTGCTTGAGTCGAGCCGCGGCTGTGAAGAGAGAAGGGCAGAGAGAGAGAGAGAGAGAGAGAGAGAGAGAGAGAGAGGGGAGAGACAGAGAGACTGGTACACAAAAGAAAGCTGGAGAAACACAGCGGGTGCAGCAGCATCTATGGAGCGAAGGAAATAGGCAACACTTCGGTTCGAAGCTATCCTCAGACGGGTTTTCTCCCGAAATGTTTGCCTATTTTCTTCAATCCATAGATGCTGCTGCACCCGCTGAGGTTATACAGGTTTTTTTTTTGTGTACCTTCGATTTTCCAGCATCTGCAGTACCGACTTAAAGACAGAGAGACTGTTGGCGTGCTGTTTTCCCAACGCGTGAGAGGGGGAGGGAGGGGGAGGGGGAGGAGGAAAGGGGCGAGATTGGGGAGGGAGAGGAGAGCAAGTTGGGGGAGAGGGAGGGGGGAGGAGAGTGGGAGTGGGAGGAGAGCGGGGAGGGCAGGAAGGGGGAGAGTGGTAGGGGGTGAGAGAGGGGGGAGGGGATGTTAGAGGTGGAGAGAGGGGATGAGGGGAAGGGGAGAGAGAGTAGGTGGATGAGAGGGGGGAGAGAGGGAGGGTGGGGTGAGAGGACAAAGAGTGGGGAGTGAGGGGGAGAGGGAAGCAGGGAGTGGTGCAAGAGAGAGGGGAAGGGGATGGGGTGGAGATGGGGGTGAAGAGGGGGGGAGGGAGGAGGGAGTGGGGTAGCGGAGAGAGGGGGGGCAGAGTGTGGAGGGAGGTGGGGAAGGGTGGGTGAGGGGGAGAGAGGGATGGGGTGGAGGAGGAGGGAGGGAGGAGAGGGAGAGGGTGATGGAGAGGGCGAGGAGTGGTGAGGAGGAGAGAGGTGATGGGGAGGGGAGAGAGGTGTGAAGGAGGAGATGGGGGGAGTGGGGTAGGGGGTGGGGGGAGAGGGAAGGTGGGTGGGGGAGAGAGGGATAGGGGTGTGGGGGTAGGGGAGGGAGAGGGAAGAGTGTGGAGCAAGAGGGAGGGAGGGGGGAGAGAGAGGGGTGGGGGAGGGGATGGGAGAATGTTGAGGGTGGGGGCGGGGAATGAGGGGGAAGAGTGGGGAGGGAGAGGGAGGGGGAGAGGGGTGGGGGAGGGAGATGGGGATGGGTTTGGGAGATAGTGGAAGAATGGCGAGGGGGGGGAGAGGTGTAGGGGGAGTGGTGGAAGTTGGAGAGAGAGGGGGTAGGGGGAGTGGTGGAAGTGGGACAGCAGGGTAGGGGGACGGGGGACGGGGGGAGAGAGGGAAGGGGGATGGGGAGAGAGTGATGGGGGTGGGAGGAGGAGGGGGAGGGGAGGAGAGGGAGAGGAGTGAGGAGAGGGGGATGGAGAGGGGAGGAGAGAGGGGTGGGGGAGGGTCGGGGTAGAGAGGTGTGGGGGAGGGTGGAGGGAGGCGAGGAGGGAGATGGGGAGAGGGGAAGAGTGTGGATGGAGGGGGGAAGAAGTGTGAGCGGGAAGGGGGTGGGGTTGGGGGAGGGAAGGGGGTGGGGGAGAGAGGGATGGGGGTGGGAGGAGGAGAGGATATGGTGAGGAGAGGGAGATGGAGAGGGATGGGAGAGGGATGGGAGAGAGAGAGGATGGGGAATGGAGAGAAGAGGTGTGGGGGAGGGTGGGAGGGATGGGGTAGGGGAGTGAGGGGGAAGAGTGTGGAGGGAGAGAGGGGGAAGAGTGGGGAGGGAGAGTGGAAGTAGGAGGGGTAGGGACAGTCCATCTGTTCCCCATTCCCTATCACCCCCAATCCTCTTTCTCTATTCCCACACGTGACGACGCCCTTCGACACAGGGCTGCGGGGGTGGGGGGGCAGGTACTGCAGCCCAGGCATATGTAAATGGCTCCATTCCGATTGGACATCTGTGAGCATTGGGCATAGTGACATCACACAACGGAATCTTCACTAACATTCTATGGCTGAGAGCTGTTTTTTTTTAAACATTTTGAAATTGTTGGGAGTGGGGGAGAAGTATTTTTATTTTAAAAAGTGCACATAAACACAACAAAATTTAATCAGGAGTGGCTATTCGTAAAGAAAAATGAAATCTCTTTAGAAATTGAAAAAAATATCGGCGTTTCCGCATGCGGTGTGGGCGTAGGGCGGTATCAAAGGGGCAGGGTGGCACAAGTCAGGCAGCCGGACGGCAGCCGGACGGACGGCAGCCACAGAGTTATTACAAAAAGAGGAACATACCCTTAAAAAAAGAAAACATTGCTGCTTATAAACAGCCTGTAACCATTACAACTGGAATATGAATTAATAATTCCAAGTTTTCAGCTGTATTGAATTATTAGACTTTTCTGAGATAATATTTGCCGGTTTTCCAGAAACAAACATGGCTTCCTTTAATGTCATAAATATATATTCTTTCACTCCGACAGCATGCCACTTTTTGTAAATAAAACAATGGTGTCGTCAAGTTAATCCACACTTTAATTGTATGATAAGAAAATGATCATAATAAAATGATGATTTTCAATGATATCGTATCATTTTTAGGATGACTGAAAACTATACTGACTTTCAATAGCAAAATGTACCATATTTTCACAGATACATAGCAACACAATTACCAGTGCCAGTTTCCCATGTTTCTTCGACACCCTTTTGATTCCGTGGCTTGACAGAAAGTTTATGCCGGGCTGCAGTATTGTCGAGGCGGCTCATTGACTGTGGGACTGCATCAAGATTGATCGATTCAATCGTTCCTCCAGAACTTGATGAAGGCAGAGAGCTGGTGGGCCTTGAAAGTCGAGCCTGTGGAATCTACCAAATAGTAGCTGTGTTCATAACGGGTACATCTGGTTTTTAAACAATAGGATTCATAAAGATAGACATAAAATGCTGGAGTAACTCAGCCGGACAGGCAACATCTCTGGAGAGAAGGAATGGGTGACGTTTCGGGTCGAGAACCTTCTTCAGACTGAAGAAGGTGTGAAGAAGTGTCTTGACCTGAAACATCACCCATTCTTACTCTCCAGAGATGCTGCCTCTCTGCTGAGTTCTCCAGCATGTTAGTGGTCTATCTTCGGTGCAAACCAGCATCTGCAGTTCCTTCCTTCACAATTAGATTCATAAACTGCACTAAGGATACTAATAATGATTTCTACAGTTACAGAGATTTACTTAACTTAAAAGTTAGTATTTTCAACACTTATTGCTTCAATTTAAATACTGGTGCCCTGGAAGATAATTTATATTATTTTGGCTAGAATGTTAAAGAGCAAAATTTACAGACAGAACAGAATTATGTGTAGGAAGGAACTGCAGATGCTGGTTTAAATTGAGGATAGACATAAAATGCTGGAGTAACTCAGTGGGACAGGTAGCATCTCTGGAGTGAAGGAATGGGTGACGTTTCGGGTCTGAAGAAGGGTCTTGACCCGAAACGTCACCCATTCCTTCTCTCCAGAACAGAATTATGTCAGTTTTTGTATCACCTGTCCATTTTAACATTTATTTCCCAGCTCTGGAGATATAAATGGACAAGTTAACCATTTCTTAGTCACATTGAACTTTGTTACCTGTTCTTCAGCTCCACTGCCTGCTTCACCTGAACTCGAGCTTTGCTTGTTGGGCAGGTCATGAGACTGGAAAAGAGAGAGAATGAAATAGAAGGATGGATTAACACTGCTAATATTTATAAAAGTGAAGATATGAAAGATAAAAGTGGAAAAAAGCAAGGCAGAATGCTAATTAAATTCAATGAGAATTGTTAATAATAAGCTGCATAACAAAAACATTTGATAGAACTTTCAATTTCATCTCTAAAATGGTAACAATAATTAAGTTACACTTCTCAACATTAATATATGTAGATAACAAACAATGAAAGAAAGAAATTGGGGCAGAACAATGGTAGAGTTGCTGCCTTACAGCGCCAAAGAACCAGGTTCAATCCTGATTACGGGTGCTATCTGTATGGAGTTTGTAAGTTCTCTGTGTTACCTCATGGGTTTTCTCTGGGTATTCCGGTTTCCTCCCACACTCCAAAGATGTACAGGTTTGTCAGTTAATTGGCTTGTATATATTATAAATTGTCCCTAGTTTGTAGGGTAGTGCTAGTGTGTGGGATGATCGCTGGTTGACAGCAGACTCGGTGGGCTGTAGGGACGATTTCTACGCTGTATCTCTAAAGTCTAATGGAAGGTCTAAAGTCTAATCAAAAGGAATCAGAATTCATTTTAGCAATTCATATCAGATATGATGTAATTGATTACCCCAGGATAGTTAGCATAATATTTGCAGGTAATTACTTTTTAAAGACTTTTAGAGATACTGCTGTTAGGCAGCAACTCTACCAGCTGCCCACTATTGCCAGCAGCAAGGCACAAACCAGATGAACAGTACCTCATATTCGACTTGGGTAGCTTACAACCCAATGGTATGAACATTGAATTCTCCTATTTTCTAATTCTAAACCGCTCCCCCCACTCCCTTCCTCCCCTTTCTTCTACCCTGACCCTCCCCATTACAAAACCCCCTCACATGTGTCCACCTATTACCTGCCACACTTTATGATGCCTCCCATCTTCCAGCTCCCTTCTCACCCCCTCCCCCCCTCCACACAATCAACCTGAAGAAATGTCTCAACCCAGAACGTCACCTATCGAGGTTCTCCTGAGATGTTGCCTGACCAGCTGAGTTAGTCCAGCACTTTGTAACCTTCGATAGACACAACAAGCTGGAGTAACTCAGCGGGACAGGCAGTATCTCTGGAGAGAAGGAATGGGTGACATTTTGGGTCGAGAACCTTCTTCAGATTGGTTAGGGATAATTGAAGAAAAGTCTCAACCCTTATCCCTAACCAGTCTGTAGAAGGGTCTCGACCCAAAACGTCACCCATTCCTTCTCTCCAGAGATACTGCCCGTCCCGCTGAGTTGAAGGGATTCAAAGTAACATCAGCAAATTTACAGATGACACAAAGCTGGGTGGCAGTGTGAACTGTGAGGAGGATGCTATGAGGATGCAGGGTGACTTGGACAAGTTGGGTGAGTGGGCAGATGCATGGCAGATGTAGTTTAATGTGGATAAATGTGAGGTTATCCACTTTGGTGGCAAAAACAGGAAGGCAGATTATTATCAGAATGGTGTCAAATTGGGAAAAGGGGAAGTACAAAGAGATCTGGGGGTCCTTGTTCATCAGTCACTGAAAGTAAGCATACAGGTACAGCAGGCAGTGAAGAAGGCTAGTGGCATGTTGGCCTTCATAACAAGAGGAGTTGAGTATAGGAGCAAAGAGGTCCTTCTGCAGTTGTACAGGGCCCTAGTGAATCCACACCTGGAGTATTGTGTGCAGTTTTGGTCACCAAATTTGAGGAAGGACATTCTTGCTATTGAGGGTGCAGCGTAGGTTCACAAGGTTAATTCCCGTGATGGTGGGACTGTCATATGTTGATAGAATGGAGTGGCTGGGCTTGTATACTCTGGAATTTAGAAGGATGAGAGGGCATCTTATTGAAACATATAGGATTATTAAGGGATTGGACATGCTAGAGGCAGGAAACATGTTCCCGATGTTGGGGGAGTCCAGAACCAGGGGCCACAGTTTAAGAATAAGGGATAGGCCATTTAGAACGGAAATGAGGAAAAACTTTTTTACCCAGAGAATTGTGAATCTGTGGAATTCTCTGCCTCAGAAGGCAGTGGAGGCCACATCTCTGGATACTTTCAAGAGAGAGTTAGATAGAGCTCTTAAAGATAGCGGAGTCAGGGGATATGGAGAGAAGGCAGGAACAATGTACTGAATGGTACTGAATGTGGATGATCAGCCATGATCACAGTGAATGAAGGACCGAATGGTCTACTCCTGCATCTATTGTCTATTGTCTATTGAAACATCACCCATTCCTTCTTTCCAGAGATGCTGCCTGTCCCGCTGAGTTACTCCAGCTTTTTGTGTCCATCTTCGCTTTAAACCAGCATCTGCAGTTCCTTCCTACACTATGTATCATTTTGTGCATTAACCAACATCTGCAGTTCCTTGTTTCTACATTCATTTTATTATGTAACATAAACAAATAGAGAGATTATAAATAATTTCTCATTAAAAAAGTGTCCTTTCAAACTTGAAGGATCTAATTTTCAGAATCTTTTCAAAACTGCCAGTGTTCTTTGCTTACACTTTTACAGACATTAATACAATAGTTAAATTACGGGATTGGGAACCCAGAGGCCTCCACGAAGGACAAAGAGTTACAAGTTGAGCTATTTTCTGGGAAACCATTAATTTAAAACAAAAATTGAATCCAGTGTTTGTCAGACATTATCAGAACCATGTTGTTGCAAAAATGAATCTGTGTGACAACCAAAATAATAACTTGGATGGCAAGGAGATATGATGGTAAATTGATCTTATCTTTAAAAATCTGGTTTCAGAATTTATATCAACTATAAAATGCGCTGATAAAATCCAGAGAAATTGAACATTTACCATGAGTCTTGAAGCAGGTAATTGGATTTCCTCTTGGGTGCATTCTTCTAATGGACTTCTGGAAAACCCATCAACTTCTGAATTGGTTCGGGTACTTTCCATTTTTTGCAGGATAAGACCAAATTTAATATTCCTTTCTAAATGATTCTAAAATATAGAATAATATGTAAAATAAGCATTTTTTCACATTGTGTAAATTGTTTACTCTCGACTTATAATTACAAACAGCATCTCAAAAATATGCACAAGTATTATTTTGCTTTTTTCATGTCCAAATTTTACACTGAATGTTCACCATTTTATATCCACCAAAGTACATTTAATCTAACCAACCTGTTACCTTGTGAATGCTTTTATCATTTTTAATTAGTTATAGACAATAGACAATAGGTGCAGGGAGTAGGCCATTCGGCCCTTCGAGCCAGCACCGCATTCAATGTGATCATGGCTGATCATCCCCAATCAGTACCCCGTTCTGATTGGGGATGATCAGAGAGAGACAGAGAGACAGAGAGACAGAGAGACAGAGAGACAGAGAGACAGAGAGACAGAGAGACAGAGAGACAGAGAGACAGAGAGACAGAGAGACAGAGAGAGAGAGAGACAGAGAGAGAGAGAGAGAGAGAGAGAGAGAGAGAGAGAGAGAGAGAGAGAGAGAGAGAGAGAGAGAGAGATCTGCGCATGCACGGTTTTAAAGATTTTTAAACCTTAATAACTTTTAAAAATATATCCTCGATCGGAACAAAACTTGTAGCCCTTGTAGCATAGGAGAATGGTAAGTAAGGTAGCGCGAATAGAAAAAATGCAAAATCAGAAGAGCACAAAATTAGAGTTTTAGTTACAGTGCATTCAGAAAGTATTCAGATCCCTTCACTTTTTGCACACATCAATCTACACACAATACCCCAGAATGAAGAAGCGAAAACAAGTGTTTAGAAATTTTTGCAAAGTAATTAAAAAGAAATAACTGAAATATCACATTTACATAAGTATTCAGACCCTTTGCTATGACACTCAAACTTGAGCTTAGGTTCATCCTGTTTCCATTGATTATCCTTGAGATGTTTCTACAACCTGATTGGAGTCCACCAGTGGTAAATTAAATTGATTGTACGTGATTTGGAAAAGGCACACACCTGTCTATATAAGGTCCCGCAGTTGACAGTGCATGTCAGAGCAAATTCCAAGCCATGAAGAAGAAGGAATTGTCCGTAGACCTCCGAGACAGGATTGTATCGAGACACAGATCTGGGGAAGGGTATAAAACAATTTCTGCAGCATTGCAGGTCCCGAGGAGCACAGTGGCCTCCGTCAATCTTAAATGGAAGAACTTTAGAACCGCCAGGACTCTTCATAGACCTGGCCGCCCGGCCAAACTGAGCATTCGGGGGAGAAGGGCCTTGCTCAGGGAGGTGACCAAGAACCCGATGGTCACTCTGACAGAGCTCCAGACTTCCTCTGTGCAGACGGGAGAACCTTCCGGAAGGACAACTATATCTGCGCACTCCACCAATCAGGCCTTTATGCTAGAGTGGCCAGATGGAAGCCACTCCTCAGTAAAAGACACAGGACAGCCCGCTTGGAGTTTGCCAATATGGTTGTTTTCTCTGGTGCTCTGGTCTGATGAAACCAAGATTGAACTCTTTGGCCTGAATGCCAAGCGTCACGTCTGGAAGAAACCAGGCACCGCTCATCTCCTGGCCAATACCATACCTACGATGAAGCATGGTGGTGGTAACATCATGCTGTGAGGATGTTTTTCAGCAGCAGGAACTGGGAGACTAGTCAGAATCGAGGGAAGGGTGAACGGAGCAAAGTACAGAGATCCTTGATGAAAACCTGCTCCAGAGCGTTCTGGACCTCAGACTGGGGCGGAGGTTCACCTTCTAACAAGACAACGACCCTAAGCACACAGCCAAGACAACACAGGAGTGGCTGCGTGACAAGTCTGTGAATGTCCTTGAGTGGCCCGGCCAGAGCCCAGACCTGAACCCGATCGAACATCTCTGGAGGGACCTGAAAATAGCTGTGCATCGACGCTCCCCATCCAACCTGAGTTTGAGAGGATATGCAGACAAGAATGGGAGAAATTACCCAAATATAGGTGTGCCTAGTTTGTAGCGTCAAACCCAAGAAGAATGGAGGCTGTAATCACTGCCAAAGGTGCCTCAACAAAGTACCGAGTAAAGGGTCTGAATACTTATGTAAATGTGATATTTCAGTTATTTCTTTTTAATTACTTTGCAAAAATTTCTAAACACCTTTTTTTGCTTTTTTATTATGGGGTATTGTGTATAGATTGATGATAAAAGAAAATGAATTTAATCCATTTTAGAATAAGGCTGTAACGTAACAAAATGTGGAAAAAGTGCAGGGGTCTGAATACTTTCTGAATGCACTGTAAATGCAACGTTTCCTTCAGATTGATGATATATTTTAAGTTATTAACATTTAAAACTTAAATTAACTTAAGCACATGCGCAGTCGGGGGAGGGGTCCCATCTTTACCGGCATCACAAAGGGCACCCAACGGGTTAGGGTTCCAGAAATTGAAATCACCATTGTTTTTTTTTACCCCCATCACAACGGAGACCCGACCCGATGGCTCCACGGTGAGTTTATTTGTATTTTATTTTCTGATGCCAGACGGTGAAGGGGTATCGGAGTAACAATCGGGAGTGGGTACCCGGTGCATAGGGCAGCGGCTCCACGGTCGGCTCCTACATTCGATGCTGATGACAGGCTCTCAGATCTGGTTTTATTGCCCCATGTCCTCAACCCTCTCGATTAGGCCGTAGATGGCGTAGAAGCGCTGGATTTCGGCGCGGATGGCCGTCGAGTTGGAGAGCGTCAGCAGTGACCGCCAAGCTTGAGTGCGACAACACGGGCATGGAGCCAGAGCCGCAGCTCAGCGGACCCGGCACCGAGTCCGGGGAGCCGGCCAGCAGCATCGGCGGAGACTGGAATTTCATGGCCTAGGGTCTGGGGTGAGAGGCCGGGTGTGAAGGGTCAGGGGGGTCAGGTGTGGCCAGACCGGACCCTTGCCACGATTCACAAAGGCTGGTCTGTTACCTACAACGAGCCTGGGGCCGGAGGCCAGCACTGCCACGCTCGATCCCAGCCCTTAGTTGTCCGGATGGTCCGCAGCCCGCCCGCCGGCTCTGCTACCTACCACTCCCCTCCTCAGCACTCCCCTCCCCTGGTTCTAGGACTCTCGCCCCCCCCCCCCCCCCCCCCACTGACAACCCCCACCTCAAGTACAACTTCATCGCCGCCCTGCTGGAAAAAACGGGGCCTTACATCGAGATCCTGGGGAGGCAAGGAGGGAGACGGGGGGTTGAGGGAGAGGAGGGGGTAGGTAGGGAGAGGGAGGTGAAAGTGTGGGAGGTGAAGAGGGAGAGTGGGGGAGGAGGGGGCATAGAGGAAGAGGAGAGGGAGGGGAGAGGGGTTATGGAGGGAGGGAGTGACTGAGGGTAGGGGAAAAGAGAGGAAGGGAGAGGTGAGAGAGGGGAGTGGGGGAGGGGAGGAGGGCAGGGGAAAGAAGAGGGAGAGTGAAGAGGAGGGGGAGGGAGGGATGAGGGGGAATGCAGGAGGATAGGGGTAGGAAGAGGGATGACAAAGCGTAGTTGGGGAGGGTTGCTGTGACTCGCATCACAACGGGAACCCCTCAGCCGCACCTGCATACTTGGGGGCTATGGGTGAGTGTTGGAATATTGCGATGGGGGAGTAGACCCAACGGGCCTGCACTTAGTCCAGTTACTTAATAAAGGCAGCTATGCAGCAACAGAAAAATGCAACAAAGCAATCTGTACAATTCCCAGCCAACAGCACTGTAAAAGTCCCTTTATCATAGAGAATGCAATGGTTGAAGACAGCTTTACCACCACCTTCTCAAAGCAATTATGGATGGACAATAAATTGCTGCCATTTTCAGTGATGAATGAAACAAATAAAAATTCTGGTTTTATGCCTCGACAGAAAGTCAAAAGCCTCCCAATTAGAAAGGGGTAAAGGGTACGTGCTAGAGTAATATACAAAAAGCCAGGCTGAAGGACATCTTTGAATAAGGTCCAACAGACATGACAAATAGGTAATTGTGCTGTCCCTTATACACCAAAAGTAAAGTTAATAATACAGTGGTACATAACATGAAATTCAAGTTTCTCGATGGGAATGTTCCTGTAAATAACCAAGCAAGAGGCCAACAGAAACTCTACCCCACAATTTACTCTGTTTCAGACACACGCTGTTGCCTTATGAGTCTTTTATCTGTTTTTTTTTCTCTGATATCACCAGATATTTATGTTTGGTACAAAATTCTCTCCACAATTGAGCCATATACCAGCAGGGGCGCGGTATGATGACTGCCTCACCAACGGTCTGTCTCATCCTTTCCCTTCTTTGTGTATTTAGGTTTGTTGTTAAATGTATGTTTTAGTTTATCTTTAGTTTTGAATTATGTGTGGGGTAGTGGGGGAAACTTTTTTAATCTCTTTCCTCGACGGAGATGCGAATTATTTTCAGGTCGTATCTCCGTCCGCACTGCAGCCTAACATCGTGGAGCTGGCGACCTGTAGCTGGGATATCGCGGGAGCTTCGATCGCCCCGACGCGGGAGCTTCTATCGCCAGCTGCGGGAGCTTTGATCGCCCCAACTGCGTATTGTTCGACTGCGGATTGTTCGACTCCTCCGACTGCGGGAGAAAAGGAGGAAAGAAAGATAAGACTTTATTACCTTCCATCACAGTGAGGAATGGGGAGGAGTCGCAGTGGTGGATGTTTATGTCAATTTTTTATGTAGTTGTGTGTCTTGTTACTTTTTTGTTGTGAATGTATGGCAAACAAAATTCCTCGTATGTTGCAAAACTTACTTGGCTAATAAATGACGATTATGATGATGATGATTATGATTTATTCCTAATGTACTGGAGCAGCCTTTAATGTAACCCATACCCAGGAAAGAGAAATGGACAGCAACCATTTTTATGGCACTTGATTCATTGACAAGTTCTGGATGTGAGATAGCTGTGAAATTAAAATTCCATCATGTTGCAGCAATATAAATTATCCAGCATCTTTATTAAGGTGTAGTCTGATATATGAATAGGAAATGCGATAAATACAAAAACTCTGGAAGCAGTGGCTCCGAGAATTTAAACAATGGGAACAGAGGACCCAAGAGCGCAAACAGCGGGAGCCGAGGTCCAGGAGATTATAAACAATGGAGGCAGAGATCCGGCACATTGAAACAGCACGAACACAGGTTTGTTTAAACCCCGCAGGTTTAAACACGAGGACAGAGACCCTAAGAGTGTGATATCAGGGTTCAAAAAGCCTATTCTACTCCTAAACCTATCATTGAAGTAACATTGGAAAGATGTTGTAGATGGTAGCATACAGCTCAGAAACAGGCCATTTGGTCCCAGGCCTGTGCCGACCATGATACCAATCAAACTAATCCCATCTGCCTGCACATGTTCTGTATCCTTCTTTTCCTCGCCTGTTCATGTGTCTGCCTATATGCCTCTTAACATTGCTACTGTATCTGCTTCGACCACCTCCCATGGCAGCATATTCCTGGCACCTACCACTCTTCGGGTAAAATACTTTCCTCACAAATCTTCTTTAACCTTTCCTCCTCTCACCTTACACCTTGGACTTGATGTGTGAATATTTCCATATTTTTTGTTTCTATTTTTGATTTACAGCATCAGCAGATTTTTTAGGTTTTATTATCTTGGACCAAATGGAAAGACTTCAAATCTATTTAGCACATCCAACTTTGTGTATCCACCAATCTTGGACTAGCATTGCCTTCGCTTCCACCATTGTTTAATCAAAGCAACATTTACATATAAAGAAGGAAAACTCCAGAGGTGAGCATTCACACATTATAAACACTTAACTGCACACCCATCTGGTTTTCAGAGTTCACCTTTCAGGTCCAACTAAATATACAACATCTAAGCAGTGCAGAAATGCATCACTTTGATTAAGCCAAATCAAGCATTGAAAATTTGCTACTTTTTTGTTTTAAAATGCAATTTTATGCTGACACTGGTTTCAGTTCATCCCAACTAAAATTTTGAATGTTGCCACGGGAAGTAAAATAATGGTATGAGGGAGATCATGTCTCGCTAAGTGTTTTGAAGTAGCCAAGAAGGTTGAGGAGGGCAAAGCAGGAGATGTTATCTATTTGCTAAGGTTCTGCATCGTAGGCTGCTCGGGAAGGTTAGATCACATGATCCGTGGAGAGTAGATAGATGGATATGGAATTGCCTTCATGGTAGGAAGCAGAGGGTGATGGTGGAAGGTTAAAGGTTATTTTTTGGACTGAAGGCCAGTGACTAGTGATGCGTCTCAGGGATCAGTGCGGGTCTTGTTTCTCTTTGAGACCTATATCAATGATTTGCATGATAAGGTTTATTAGTAAGTTTGCTGATAACACTAACATAGGTGGTGTTGTAGACAGTGAAGATCAAAGATCCTAGGATCTTTGGTGAAGATTGTTATCAAGAATTACAACGGGATCTTGATCTTGATCAGCTGGGCAAGTGGGCTGAGAAATGGCAAATGGAGTTTTTAACTCGGACAAGTGTGAGTGTATTATGGGAAGTGAAATCAGAGTAGGACTTCACAGTGCCCTGGGGAATGTTGTAGAGCAGTGGGATCTCAGATCACAAGTACATCGTTCCCTGAAAGTGGTCACAGTTCAATAGGGTGGTGAAGAAGACTTTTGGCATGCTGATCTTTATGTCAGGGTATTGAGTATAGAAGTTGGGATGTTATGTTACAAGACACTGGTGAGGTCACACTTGGAGTATTGTGTTCAGTTTTCGTCACTCAGCGTAAGAAAGTTGCTATTAATCTGGAAAAGATGCAGAGAAGATTTATGAGGATGTTGCCAGGATATCGAGGTCCTGAGCTGTAGGGAGAGGTTGGGCAGTTCAGGACTTTATTCCTTGGAATGCAGGAAGCTGAGGGGTGATTTTATAGAGGTGTGGAGGTGTATAAAAGCATGATGAAAATAGATAAGGTAAATGCACAGTCTTTTCCCCAGAGAAGGAAAACAATTAATAGGAACCCGAGGAACAACATTTTTACACAGAGGGTGGTGGGTATATGGAACGAGTGCCTAGAGGAACTAGTTGAGCCAGGTATAATAAGTAAGTAAGTAAGTAAGTTTATTGGCCAAGTATTCACATACAAGGAATTTGCCTTGGTGCTCCCGCCCACAAGTAACAACATGACATGCAGTGACAGTTACGAATGACTCAGAAAACACTAAACATTAATAATAATAAAACATCAATGATAAAACACCATTGATCAAGCATGTGAACCAAAATACCAGATCAAAGGGAGGCTACAGATTTTTGGCTGTTGAGTAGAGCAACTACTCGTGGATAAAAACTATTTTTATGTCTGGCTGTGGCAGTTTTGACAGTCCGGAGTCGCCTTCCAGAGGGAAGTGATTCAAAGAGTTTGTGGCCAGGGTGAGAGGGGCAGAGATGATCTTGCCCGCTCGCTTCCTGGCCCTTGCAGTGTAAAGTTCGTCAATGGAGGGAAGGTTGCAGCCAACAACCTTCGCTGATGATCGGACGATTCGCTGCAGCCTCCAGGTGTCGTGCTTGGTGGCTGAGCCAAACCAGACCATGATGGAGAAGGTGAGAACAGACTCTACGATGGCCGTGTAGAATTGGACCATCATTGCCTGTGGCAGATTGTGCTTCCTCAGCTGCCGTAGGAAGTGCATCCTCTGTTGTGCCTTTTTGACTGTGGAGTCGATGGTGGCCCCCCACTTAAGGTCCTTGGAGATGATGGTTCCCAGGAACTTAAAAGACTCCACAGATGTGACTGTGGTGTTGTTGATAGTGAGTGGGGTGAGGGGAGGGTGAGCTCTCCTAATGTCTACAATCAATTCCACAGTCTTAAGAGCATTGAGCTCTAGGTTGTTACGATGGCAACAGGACGCCAGCTGTGACACTTCCTGTCGTTAGGCAGATTCCTCCCCATCCTGGATCAGTCCAATCAGGGTTGTGTCATCGCAAACTTGAGAAGCTTGACAGAGGTGTCTGTGGAGGTGCAGTCATTGGTGTAGAGAGAGTAGAGGAGAGGAGAGAGTACGCAGCCTTGCGATGCTCCTCTGCTGAGGGTTTGCGGGTCCAAGATGTGCTTTCCCAGCCTCACATGCTGCTTCCTGTCTATCAGGAAGCTGGTGATCCACGACAGGAGGGGTTCAGGCACAGTCAACTCGGAAAGTTTGGAGTGTAGTAGCTCTGGCACAATGGTGTTGAATGCAGAGCTAAAATCAACAAACAGGATCCTCGCATAGTTCCCCTGGCAGTCCAGGTGCTGGAGGTTGAAGTGCAGGCCCAGGTTGACTGCATCATCCACAGATCTATTGGCCCGATATGCAAACTGCATAGGATCCAGCAGGGGATCGTGATATTTTTCAGCTTGGCCAGCACAAGCCTTTCGAGTGTCTTCATGACTACAGAGGTCAGTGCGACAGGCCTGTAGTCATTAAGACAAGTAATCCTTGCCTTTTTGGGTACAGGGACAATAGTGGAGACTTTGAAGCAGGCAGGGACAGTACATGTTAGCAGGGACTGGTTAAAAATGTCTGTATAGACCGATGCCAGCTGTTTGACACAGCTTAAGAATAGAGGGGGAAACATTGTCAGGTCCTGGAGATTTCTGGCTTTTTTGTCTTCTGAAAAGCCTCTCCACCTCCTCTATTTGATATTGGATAAGTGATGTTGTGCAGCACAGAGGGTGTGGGTGATTGGGTGTGAAGTGGTGATTGGAGGGAGGTTGGTGTAGAAGGGCCCAGTCTTTGCAGAATGAGGTCAGGCTGTAAGTGGGTGTGAAGTGTTGGTTGGGGTGGGAAATGGTCCAGTCTTTTCATACTGGAGTCTTGCCTTAAGTAGGTGTGAAGTGGTGAATGGGAAGGAGAGGGTGCAGGGTCCATTCTTTGCAGACTGGGGTCTGGCTGTGTTGGTTGGGGAGGGGGGGGGAGGGGGTACCAGGGTTACATTTCTGATTTTCAAACCTGCAGTAAAACTCATTCAGGTAGTTGGTCAGCTGACGATTATCCAAAGAGCGGGGGGTTTTCCTCTTGTAGCTGGTAATTTCTTGCAAGTCCTTCCAAACTGAAGAAGAGTCACTAGCTGAGAACTTGCTCCTCAACTTCTCAGAGTACCTTTCCTTGGCAGCTCTGATTCCTCTTCTCAGCTTGTACTTGGCCTGCCTGTAGAGGTCTGCATCCCCGCTCCTGTAGGCCTCCTCTTTAGCCCGTCGGAGCTGTCTGAGTTCTGCAGTGAACCAGGGCTTGTTGTTGTTGAACCATGTCCGGGTCTTAGTTGGAATGCAACTGTCCTCGCAAAAGCTGACATATGATGATACAGTGTCCGTATACTCATCAAGGCTTGTGGTTGCTTCCCTGAACACATTCCAATCCGTGCAGTCAAAGCAGGATTGTAGATTCTCAATGCCCTCGCTTGTCCACCTTTTTGTTGTTCTGACCACAGGCTTAGCAGCTTTTAGTTTCTGTCTGTAGGTCGGAATAAGGTGAACTAGACAATGATCAGAGAGACCCAGACCCGCCGGGGGAACAGAGCGATATGCGTTCTTGATTGCCGTATAACAGTGATCGAGTGTTCTCACCTCTCTGGTGGGGCAGGTAACATGAAGTCTGTATTTTGGACGGTCACAGCTGAGGTTAGCTTTGTTAAAGTCCCCCAAAACAATGACCATGGAGTACAGGAATTCACTCTCTACCATCATTACCTGGTCAGAGAGTTGTGTTTGTGCCTCACGTACGCAGGCTTGGGGGGGGGGGGGGACGTAAACTCCAGCGAGAATAAAGGAGTTAAATTCCCTTGGAGAGTAGAAGGGTTTGCAGTTTATAAAGAGGGATTCTAGGTTGGGAGAGCAGAAATTTGACAGTACCGTGATGTCGCTGCACCAGTCCTGGTTGGTGTAGAAGCATATTCCACCGCCTCTTGATTTCCCCGCTGCCTCCACTTCGCGGTCCACTCTATGTTGTTGGAAGCCAGCCAGTTGCAGTGCGCTGTCCGGGGTCGACTCACACAGCCAGGTCTCGGTGAAGCACAGGGCAGCAACTCGAGAGAAGTCCTTGTTTGTCCGATGCAGGAGTTGCAGTTCATCCACTTTGCTCTTGAGAGAACGTACGTTTGCCAGGAATATGCTCGGGAGTGGTGTGCGTGATCCTCATCGCCGGAGTCGGGTGAGTGCTCCAGAGCGCTTCCCACGGGTCCTCCTCCGCCTCAAGACCTTGAACGCAGCCACAGCCCCGCCGACGAGTATGTCCAAATAATGTCCAGCGAGTGAGAGAAATCCGGAACGATGTTTGGAGGTACTGGATGTCCGATGTTTATGAGCACCTCTCTCGTGAAAGTGATCTTTGTAGGATTTTGACAGACGACACAAACCAACAAACACATACAAAACAGCAAGGAGCAGTACACCATGGCCGCCATCGTCAGCGCCAGCATCAGCAACAACACTAGAAAGTCATTTGGACAGGTAAATGGAATGGAAAGGTTTAAAGGGTTATGCGGTAAACATATGTAAATGGGACTAGCTAAGATGGGTCGTCCTAGTCGGCCTGGACGAGTTGGGCCAAAGGGCATATTTCGTGCTGTCATCTGAGAATGTATTTCAGTGAAAACGCTGATGATGGGTTCACGCTGTTTAATAATCGCATTAAAATTAATTTACAGCAATTTATAACTGTTAATATTTGTCATATTTCAAATCAACTGCACCTGTACATCATGCAGTTCTCCACCGTTTTCTGTACACCTGTGCATCTCTCCTCTGCATGTGGTGTTAACTCTCACCGAGACAGACACATAATTAGCAGCCCAAAGATAGACACAAAATGCTGAAGTAACTCAGCATTTCAGCCAGCACCTCTGGATTAAAGGAATAGATGACATTTCGGGTCGGAACCTTTCAGACCAAAGAAGAAGGGGTCCGAACAAAACGTCACCTATTCCTTTTCTCCAGAGATGCTGCCTGACCCACTGAGTCACTCCATCAATTTGTGTCTACCTTCGGTATAAACCAGCATCTGCAGTTCATTCCTACGCACATTGTTAGCAGCCCATTTGTATCTTGGCAAATGTGCTAACTTCTTTGGGAAATGTTTGTGCAATGAGTTGTTAATTTTTGTTTCTTAACCCAGCATTTATTTTCATTGGGGACATCCTGGAAAGACAATGTTGCATCTGGACAAAGAGCAGATTTGATTATTTACAAGCATTCCCTCTGCATGAAAATGGCCATCTACTGCAAACAGCTACTGAAATACTTCCATCCAGTTTTCCGGAAAGCAAAGTAAACCCAAAAGGAATCATCAGCCCAGGGAAGAAACAAAGCACATGATTATTGTAATTCTTGAGGGTGTAAGAGATATCGATAAGGAGTTTGCTTTTGTAACTTTACATCACACTGCACAATGGGATCTGATGTGACACAGTGTTGTGCTCTTGGAAATACTGTAGAATATAAACCGTCGACAGAAGAGTTCATTTGATCTCTTGAGATCATAGCTGGCCTTCAGCGTGCAAAGTAAAGGTAAAGGGAAACACCTATCAGGGTGTATGTGGAAGACAGGATATAAGGTCATAAATGATAGGAGCAAAATTGGACAATTCAGCCCATCACGTCTATCACATTCACCCCATCACGGAAGTGGCGGCGCTGTCGAACAGCAGCGGCTCGCCTGCAGTCCGTCTGTTTTTACTTTTTTTGTTGTATTCTTTTGTCCTGTTTTAGTTAAATTTTAGTTTATTGGGTTGTGTATGTGTGGGGTGGGGGGGTGAAACATGATTTTTGTCTCTTCCTTCGGGGGAATGCGACTTTTTCTTGTCGTATCCCCCTTCTCTGCCTCCGTCTGCGCCGAGGCCTAATGGCGGAGCTGCCGGCCTCCAACTCCAACTGCGACCGACCGACCTCGAGGCTCCGGAGGCAGAGCCAGGACTTACCAGCGCGGGGCTGGCCGGCTTCGGGGCTGCGGTGGCGTTCCGGCGGTGGCGACCGAGGACACTGGTGGCGACCTGAGTCCGGAGGCTCGGCCGCGGGCCCGGTGGACGACATCGTCGGGAGCTCTGTTTTTGGTGACCTGGTTTTCTGGGGCTCCCGCAACTACAGCTGCGTCCGCTGGACTGGAGGGCGGCAGCTTTGGCAGCTTCGGCAGCTTCGACCACCCCGGGCCGCGGAGTTTGAACCGGCCCGTCGCGGACGGAGCACGGATTCAGCCGCGGGATTGACTTACCATCACCCGGCGGGGTCACAGCGTCAGAAGCCTGGATCACCTCAGCGCAGAGGGAGAACAAAGAGGGAAGAGACAGAGACTTTAAGACTTTTGCCTCCATCACAGTGAGGAGGTGCCTGGTGAACTCACTGTAGTGGATGTTAATTTGTGTTTATTGTGTGTTTTGTTATTTATTATTATATGTATGACTGCAGGCAACGAAATTTCGTTCAGACCGAAAGGTCTGAATGACAAATAAAGGAATCTCTAATCTCTACTCTGCCATTCAATCATGGCTGATCTATCCCTCCTAACCCCATTCTCCTGCCTTCTCCTATAACCCTTGACACCCTTACTAATCAAGAATCTATCTACTGCTTTAACAATACCCATTGACTTGGCCTTCACAGCCTTCTGTGGCAAAGAATTTCACAGATTCACCACCCTCTGACTAAAGATATCCAGTTTCCATCCCATATGTTAATTACTGTTATACCCTGTAATTACACGTTTAATATTTAAAGATCAGGAGACCTATGAATGTACAATATTAAAATTGTTTTCAGCAGTAACTAACAACATTATACTCAAATGTGTAGTTTATTTAGGCACAACGCTTGTGGTACATGAACAGGAAACTGCTGCTGTCGATCAGTGAGCATCCTTCAGTCTGGGTGGTATTCCTGAGGTTTGCACAATCTGAAACATGTCCACAATATAAAGTGCAGGAAGGAACTGCAAATGCTGGTTTAAACTGAAGATAGACACAAAAAGCTGGGGTAACTCAGCGAATCTGGCAGCATCTCTGGAGAAAAGGAATAGGTGATGTTTCGGGTTGAGACCCTTCTTCAGACTGAGAGTCAGAGTCTGAAGAAGGGTCTCAACCCGAAACATCACCGATACATAGATACATAGAAAATAGGTGCAGGAGTAGGCCATTCGGCCCTTCGATGCTACCTGACCCACTGAGTTACCCCATAATATAAAGTGTTTGTGTGATCTACAGTCCACCAGAAACCCCAAGTCATCCAAGGGCCAGTGACATGCACTCAACCGGAACATCACAGAAAAGCACGCATGCTTCCAAAAGGCCAGAATAAAAAATAGGATCTTAAAACAAGCCACGTTAATTGAATCTTTATGGGATATGAAATCATTTTGCTGCTTATATCTTTCATTGTGAGCCACTGAGAACAGTTTATTATTTAATGCTGCAGCACATCAATTGGCTGGAGATTGGTATCCTTTAAAGATGCTATCTTCACATTTCCTTTTCATTTTAATCAATTGTGCAGCGACTATTATGGAGAGCTCCAGCAGGAAGTTAAAAGTGAGCCCCTGCTAATCTCACAGTTGAATTAGAGACTGTTTGAAAGGTAATAATTTAAATAAGCAATAGTCACCAAAATAATGTGCAGTAGTTAAACTGCTAAAAATGCAGATTTTCCAGTAACCCACTGAAAATATTGGAGTCTTGAGCATTATCCATTGCCCATGTCGTATAGTGGACCAAACATGCTTTTCTTCATCACATTTCTGATTAAAAATCAGTAAAACCAAGCAAAATGAAAATTTGCTCTTCCTGTAATATGGTATTACACTGACTAATTATGCTGAGCCTACATAAAGATTTGTACACTTGTCCCATTACACCCCATAACTCTGCGCTGGATCTCAGAGGGTTACTAACTCTCTGCTCCACCTATCTTCAATTCTGGGAGGAAGTAACCTTGCAAGCAGTGACAAATTAATACCAGGAGAGAGTACGTCCCCATGTGCAGGATGTGCATTAGCAACCAGCATGTGTTGGATTAGATACGAGAATCTCTAGTCTGGCAGCAAATAGCCCATTTATCGCACTGTTCCACTCAACCAAAGCAAGACATTTTATTTATGAGAATCCATCCATTCTAAACTGGGTTTGGTATGAGACACCATTGCACTCACAAAGGGTAAAACAAGTTCAAGATTTGATACAGATCTGAATTTAGCAGTCAATACTGCACAGGCATCACCTTGTCATTACAACATATCACCTGAAGGGTTCGAATTTTTCTCGGGGTGTTTTCCTGAGATGTCACTTGTTCCGTTGTTCTGTTGGATGCTGAACCCCCTGGGATAAATATACTGTCATGGGACAACGCCCTGGTTCCTGTGCTGATGCTAGCGGCCCTGTCAACATTTCATAAATTAGGTTACAATGCACAAAATGCATCCCTACCTTGTTTAATGTTTCAAAAAGTGAAATAATTACTAGCCAAATTCAACTCCATTAATTCAATTTCTAACATGAGATTCCATATATCACTTCCTTTGAATTCTTGTAAGCATTTATGCAATTATATTTCAAGAAAGGTGCAATAATTACTAGCTAAATTCAACTCCATTATTTAAATTTGTAACATGAGATTCCATATTTCACTTTCTTTGAACACTCGTAAGTAATTATGCAATTATGTTTTAACATGGTGTGCTATCACATAGATATTTTGTGGAAGTATTCATCCACAGATCTTTTTAGTGGAGCATATCATTATTTATAAGCATTTTAAGGTAATACACCTTTAAAGGGCCTGTCCCACTTAGGCGATTTTTTAGGCGACTGCCGAACATTTTTCAACATGTTGAAAATTTTTCGCCGACAGTGGCGACCGTTTTTGCTATCGTAGGTTGGTAGGTTGTCGTGGGTTGACATAGGTGTTGTCATGGGTTGACATAGGTGTTGTCGTGGGTTGACATAGGTGTTGTCGTGGGTTGACATAGGTGTTGTCGTGGGTTGACATAGGTGTTGTCGTGGGTTGACATAGGTGTTGTCGTGTGTTGATATAGGTGTTGTCGTAGGTTGTCATATGTGCTGTCGTAGGTTGTCATATGTGCTGTCGTAGGTTGTCATCAGGGAATTTCATCAAAACTAGTCCCTGGCAGTCGCCTAAAGAGTCGCCTAAGTGGGACAGGCCCTTTACGCCTAGGTGCTTAGGTCTCATTCACCTGTTTTCTTTGGACTTCCTGTCCTGTTCAGATCAGGTAGATGACGACCATCGAGCTCATAGCATAGGAATTGGTCTTGCTCCACATGCATCCAAGCAAAGACAATGACAGGTAGAATGCCAGCACATCTGTGACCACATTGTTTCTGAGAGCTTAACAGGGGTTTGGTGCTCTACTAACCAGGTAAGGTAAGGGAGATGAGGGGGAGGGAGGAGTCTGCTTTAATGTGTCGATTGATACAACTACGCCAATGTGGAGCTAAACCTTTCAAATCTGTTGTTATTGATGGATGTGGGAAAATATGATTCTGAAATATTACAGCTGTGAATTTTCAGCACTCTGCTTGGTCTTGAAATTCAAACTGTGTATATTCCAAAACATTATAATTTTCAGTATCATCATGTCTGACATTTATGAAAATACCCTTCCCGTCCACTGGGTGGTGTATATTATGAAAAGTTGAGCGAAATAATGATGAACGAACCATTCCATACAGCAGCATTCTTCAGACTTCACAGGACAGTGATATTTTCAAACTTAAGTCTCAGGGGTGAAAATACAATGTGATCCATTATACTTTCCTTTTCTTCAGTTCATTTCAATTTTCATTAGACGACTGGAATTGCAAAATGAACGAGGGGGGTCTGTGCTTATACATTATCTTCATAATCTGCTTATACATTATCTTCATTTATCTGCTTATACATTATCTTCATAATCCTTACAAAAAAAATAAGGCTGGGGAAAATGCTGATGGAGTGTGAATTAGGACTGCTCACTGCATTCACCTTAGTTTTGGCACTTACTTCAAATTTCAGAAAATAAATGGAGTTTTGGAAAATTCATGTCTTGATTCAGTGCTATACAACTTTATGACACCAGAAAATCCATGGGTATGCAGATGACACTAAAGTGGGTGGTATCGAAGATTAGTGAAGATGGTTATCAAAAATTACAGCAGCCTCTTGATTGGTTGGGCAAGTAGGCTGAGCAAATGTTAATGGAGTTCAATGCAGATAAGTGTATGGTGTTGCACTTTGGGAAGTCAATCCATACCAGGACCTTCACAGTGAATGGCAGGGTTCTGGAGAGTGTTGAAGAGCTGAGGGATCAAGGAGTACAGGTTCATTGTTCCATGAAAGTTATGTCACAGGTAGATAGGATGGCCAAGATGGGAAAAGTTTAGAAGGATATGGGTCAAACGTAGGCAGGTGAGGCATTTGCTCAGCACGGGCAAGTTGGGCTGAAGGGCCTGTTTTCTTGCTGTATGACTCAATAAGTTCATAGAAGCTAAGAAATTGAGATATAGGAGTTATGATATGTTAGATCTTATACAAATCTTATACAAAAGAGGAGGTAATGGCTGTTTTAAATCACATTAAGGTGGATAAAAATCCCAGGGGAGCTCAGCAAGAAACTGCGGAGACCCTTGCAGAGATATTTGCATCATCTTCAGCCATAAGTGCAGTTCCAGAAGATTGGAGGGTGGCTAATGTTGTACTGTTATTTAAGAAGGGCATTGAGGACCAGGGCCTTACAGACAAGTGAACCTGATATCAATGGTGAGTTGAATGAAGGCTAATCTTAGTGAAGCATCTATTCGCATTGGATAGGCACGGATTGATTAGGGATAGTCAGCATGGGGTCATGGGTGGGACTCAAGAGTGTTTAATTGTCCTATGTACTGACAATGGAACAATGATATTTTTGCAGCAGTTTAAAAGGCTTGTAAATGGGATGCCTAGAAAATATACACAAAAATTCAATAAAAGGCTGCAAAGGAGATTTACCAGGAAGTTACGGGCTTACCGGCGAGTTATAGGGAGTGGATGGATAGGTGGATTCTTCTTCTTTTGAGTATAGGAGGCTGAGGGGTGACCTTATTGAGTACACCTCTCATTGAGGTGTACAAGACCATGAGGGGCTTGGATAGGGTAAACACTGACAGTGAGTTTCCCAGTGTGGGGGATTCAAAAACTAGAGGGCACGGACTTAAATTGAGAGGGGAGAGATTTCAGAGGGACCACAAGGGCAACCTTTTCACAGAGGGTAGTTTGTATCTGAAATGAGCTTCCAGTGTTATTGGACAAATGAAGGCAAATGAGACTTGCCCAATATGCCAACTTGGTCGGCATGGACAAAGTGGACCGAAGGGCCTTTTTCTGTGCTGCATAGCTCTATCACTCTGTAACATAATCAAGGACCACTCACACCCCAGACATTCTCTTTTCTCCCTCTCTTATTGGGCAGAAGAATTAGGTCTTATGAAATGGATCTGATGAAGATACAAAACCTTGAAAAGATGTACCACCAGACTCAAGAACAACTTCTTCCCTGCTGTTATCAGACTCTTGGACGGACCTTTCACATGCTATGGATAAATTCCCAATCTTCGAATCTATCTCACTGCAGCCCTTGCACATCTTTTATCTCCTCTGTAGCTCAACACTATATTCTGTACTCCATTCCCTTTCTCTTTTTGCACTTCCTGTTGTACTCACGTGTGGTATGATTTGCCTGGATAGCGCAAAAAGCAAGGTTTTCAACTGTATCTTGTTACACTTGATAACCATAAACTAGTACTACCAATACTCATTTGTAGATCGGATTACAGTTTCGTTAAAAAATATCAGATTATTTATTGAGAAAGTCTATAAAAGATAATCACATAGAATGTAATCCAATTCCTCATAATTTAACAGCATTTTGGCAGAGGTTGCTGTTCACTGTTTTCCTTAAATGGCCACTTCATTGCATCCTAATTTATCAATTCAACAGTTAGTGTTAATGAACAAAAATGCTGCTGATTAAACATTATTCGTGACTTCATACTACCACAAGACTTTAATGCGTTGTATCTTTAAAATTATGGGGAGAAACATTTATTCAAGGAGGCTTTACCTTAATTCATCTTCTGACTCCTCATTAGCTGACACAATACCATTTCGAACATCCCCAGATGAGTGACTGGATTTCAGATTTACTTCTGCGGCAAATGTTGACGGCACCTTCCTTTTTTTACCGAACAGCTTCCTGAATGGCTGGAATTTGCCCTGCTTTTTCTTCTCTGTTAATTGCAAGATTCACATTCACTTTTACATAAACTGATTGCTTTTAAGCCAAAGGTTAAATACTGGGACAAGCAGGCTAGTCATATGCAAAGCATGGTCAAAGGGCAATTATGAAACCAGTCCCGCATTTTCTGTTCATGCATATTGAAGTATATTTTTGTCAAAACGGACATGTACACAAATTGAATGCATTAGTCTCCATGCCTGCTTCAAGCTTTTAAAAAATGTTCGGCTATTTCAAACAAGATGTCAGATATTTTAATAATTCCAAGACACACAACAGTTCTTCTTATCATGCATCTCCTGGCAATGTGTAAGAAGTAAACATGCGTCCCTAGAAAGGTTTAGCCATCTTGAGTAAGCAAGTTGTAATAGGTCTCTGGTAGTAGGATTACAATAGGTGATAGTGAATCAGCAGCCCATATGCACACATTCCAGCTGATAAAGAAAATTCGGCATTGTGTAAAATGGATTGCAGATTTGTTGTCGAGAATTTGTTCTATTAAAAAAGACAACTTCCCTCGGGCTGAAAATGATTCCCAGCCAGTGTAATTGACACCGCAGATGGTTGACACTGCAGATGGGGCCCACACCGCTTTTGTGCAAGCCCCAAGATCGTGATATTGCAACATCCCACCCCAAGGAAATGGGGACGGGAAGAGATGAAGAGGAAAGCGGTTGCTTACATGCTGTGTGGCATCAATGTGCATCTCTAATGGAAATATTTAGACTTTTTTTACTGGGACCCACTGCATTTAATCCGGGCTTTGATAAAATTCCATGGTATCTGGACAAAACAATGCAACATGCAATAGAATTTTTAAGCCCATGTCTCATATCTAATGCAATTAAAATGTATGTACAAAATATCTAATGCATGCATTTCATATATATCAGTAAATCTGCTAACACGGATATCTGTTATCCCCTTGCAGTGGCATTCTCAAAAGTTGCAAACAAAAAGAACTCTGAAAGTATTGTGAAAGAATCTTTGGCTGAAATCACACAGGAAAATGTTAAAATGCAAACACATACAGCAAAATATTTCAACCAGCACATTCTCTACTTTATTAGGAAGTAGAAAATGATGTTAAAATCAATTGACAAATAGCTCTTTTATCATGTTATAATACAGGGAAAATGTGGTCTAAAATAATCCTTATAAGTGCACCATCACTCAATCATAGTGCTAATTACATTATCAATAATCACGTCAAAGTGAAAGTTAATGTGTCATGACACGTATAATTTTCGCTTTTGAAAATTGCAATACTTTTCACGATATCAAAACAACATAATGGATTAAAAGTTGTTTCAAAAATATTTTACAGCATAAACATTAAAATGACAACATATTGGAAATGCTGCACCAAAATATTGGTTTAATTAATGTTTTGCTAAATTGAGCAAATAACTAAAATGGGTTGAATTGCTGATGGAAAGTAAATATTTAAGGGGAGCTGGGGTAGGTTTTCACCGATTGCTATTTCTCAACAACTTGAATGCACTTACAAAGGAATGGGTTTAGGATTTCACTGGAAGTATTTACAGTGTTTAGTTTTCTAGTTTAAAGACACAACACAGAAACGTCCTTCAGCCCACCGACTCCACGCCGACCAGTGATCCCCGTACACTAGCACGATCCTATACACCAGGGACGATTTACAATTTTTACTGAACCCAATTAACCTACAAACCTGTACATCTTTGTAGTGTTGTAGGAGACCAGAGCACCCAGGAAAACCCGCACGGTCACAGGAAGAACATATAAACACCATACAGACACACCCGTAGTCGGGATCGAACCTGGGTCTCTGGTGCTGCAAGGCAGCAGCTCTACCTCTGTGCCACCATGTCACCCTTATTGCTTATAAAGACTATATTACAGTAACTAGATCAACATTTTTCTGTGATTCAAGGCCTAAATGCTTGCATGTAGCAACATAATATTGCACAACCTTTCTACTTTGAATGAGTCGGTCACAACAGATGTTTAGTCTCCAAGCAATGTTGTTTAGACTTGGAAGAAAGGGATGCTGCATTTGCAGGGCTCCAGTCAGTGCAGTACTTTGCATTGAACATAGAACATAGAATAGTACAGCATAGGCATATTGTGGCCTGCAATCAAAATATGGTGTCTGATAACTGGAACCCTGCCATTTAAAAGCACCCCTTCATGTGAACAAAGCTGATAACTGGAACCCTGCCATTTAAAAGCACCACTTCATGTGAACATAGCATTGTCAGAAGCAATTAAAAAAAAGTTGAAACTCCAAAGTCAAAATTATGCTGATGATGGGCAATGTTACAGAACTTGTGTCCCTGTGGTGTGGACTTCTGTTTTTCCAACATTGCCTGTCCTTGGGGATCAGTTCAATAGAGGCGTTGGTGTAAAAGACCAATAATGCTATCAAGCAGAGAGAAGTCTCTGAGAAGCCATTTGCCACACTTCTGCTCTCACCCCACCTTGACCTGGACCAAACAGACGTAGAGTTCCCTTGGTCCTGACCTTTCACCCTTCCAGCTTCTATAACCAATGCTATATTTTGTCATCAATTTCCAGCAGCTGCTACACGATCCTTCCACCAGACATATCTTCCCCTCCCTCCACCTTCAGCTTCCCCTTCACCTCATTCGGTTTTCCACAGGGACTACTCTCTCCATGACTCCCTGGTTCACACATCCCCACCCACCCAGCCCACTCCGTCCTCTGATCCTGTCCCCCTGCAACCGTAGGAAATGTAACACATCCCAACATCTCCTCCCTCATCACCATCAAGGGACCTAAATAGTCCTTCCGTGCGAGGCAGAGATTCACATGGACCTTCTTCAACCTCATCTGTTACATTTGGCGCTGCGATGTAGCATCCTCTAAATCAACAAGATCAAATGTAGATGAGGCCACCTCTTTGCTGAGCAGAGAAGGGTCCCGATCAGAAACGTCGCCTATCCATGCTGCCTGGCCTGCTGAATTATTTGTGACTTTGTATCTTTTATTTTGGCCATATTGATCTCCCAGTTACATGCCATTTCAACTCCCTTCCCATTCAAACACCAGCCTGTCTGTCCTCTGTCTTCTCCACACTTAACCCACTGGGCATTCTATGCCCTGCCCCAGCTGGTTCCATCTGCCCATCACCACTCCCACTTAGCACCTTTCTTTCAGATACCAGAATCTGCAGCACCTTCTTGTCTCCACATCACTTTCCAATCTCTACCTCTATCTGAAGGAAAGCGGCTTGCTTAAGTTGGCAATTGTCATCTAATGAAGATAAATTCAGACACAGATAAACAGTTGCTATCAAATCACAGATTCCAGGTACACCATGATGAGGATTTGAGTGTTGACAAATACTCGATGACAATCCACCAACGTGAACTGTGCCCATCCCACTCTTTGGCCATTTCCCCCAATATATATACGTAAAACTTAGAACATAGAACAGTACAGCACAGGGACAGGCCCTTCTGCACTGAAAATGATGCCAAAACCAACTCTTATATGGCTGCACAAAATCCATATCACTCTCTTCTGTGCATATCCATGTGCCTATCCAAAAGCCTCTTAAGAAAATGTGTGAAGGAATGTGTTCCCACCAAGACCATCTATGTATACCCTAACCAAAAGCCTTGGATGAACCAGGAGGTCCATAATTTACTGAGAACCAGATGTCAGGCATTCAAGTCTGGTGAAGTAGGGTGACGTGGAAAGTCCTGGTACCACCCTGGCAAGGCCATCCAAAAAGCAGAGTCATTTTCAGTCTTCACTGGAAGTTGAGATGTACATCAACTCCTGCCTTAGTAAGAACCCGGACCCACCACAATTTGGCTACTGCCACAGTAGATCGACGGGGCATCTCCACCAAACATACTCTCAAACTCAAAGAACTGAGTCTTTTTTCAGCGGTATGTAATTGGATCTTCATCGTCAGACTATAATCAGTGTGAATTGACAACACTTCCTCCCGATAACACAGGAACACTTCAAGGCTGTACGCTCAATCCCCTGCTCTTCTCATTCTATACCCATGATTATGTAGCCAGGCACAGTTCAATTGCCATCTTTAAATTCACCAACAACGCCACTGTATAATGGGTAATGATGAGTCAAAGTATAGGAGGGAGATTGAAAATCTAATTAAATGGTGTTTTCCATCACATGTACTGACCTCCCCACATCAAAGGGATCTCTCGGAGGCATTGCTTCAGAATGGCAGTCAATATCAAAGACCCATACCACCCTGAATTCCAAAGAGGCGAGCCAATCAACAATTGAAGAGTGGCCTTGTAAAGGATGCTCTGTGAGATTTTGTGGGCTGCTTCATCCTGGGAGAGTGTGAGATTAGGCAGAAATTAGACAATAGAGTGGTTGGGGAGTGGGAGCCGAGTAAACCTGGGCGAGTGTGAGGGAGAGAGTGGAGAATCGGGAAGGAAAGCAGAGCTCGTTCCACTCTCACAAGAAACATTCCGTTCAAGCTCAACTCATCCAAATATCTCCTGCCTGCTTTTATACTGTGATACTGGAGGTTAGGGTCACCACTGCAGTACTGTGTTTACTTCTACCCTGGGTTGAAGCTCATTGTAGATATACCCCAATTTGGGAACTTTACCTTTTCCTGAGGCAGAAGTATTCAAACACGCTCTATGTACTTCATTAAACCACCACAAGATTTCAACAGTAAAAAGCACCTAAACTAATAAAATTTGTGCAATAGTTAAAGAATAACCCGAGGCATTACTCAAGTCCAAATTATGAAACTGTGAGCAGTCAAACAAACTAACCATAAAGGTTATATTGTGGGTGGGGTAAATTTGGCTTTGGACACCCACATCCGTTTAAAATAAAACTGAGATGAAAGCAATATAGACGTGAAGCAAAGAACATATGCATGGACGTAAGAAAGCAGAGTAGCACAACCATTCCATAAGTGTATGGCTGAACTAGTCTTGAGCTGAACACTACTTTCTCACCCTCTCCCCATATCCCTTCTATCTCCTGTTGTTAAAATATTAGTCAACCTCTGGCATGAATACATTCAATGCCTTGACCTCCAGACGTCACGTGGGCAGAGAATACCAAAGATTCATATGCTTCAGAGAAGAATTTCCTCCCTATGTCCATCCAAAAAGGCAAGCTCTTCTTTTTTTGTTTTTTTGTTTGTTTATTTTATTAGAAGTTAATACAATACAAAACAATACAGTGGCACCTAATTTTAGGTGCCAACTATGTCATAACGTAATGCATTCTATGTACAACCTCTAGTTTTATGTTTTTGAAAAGGAGGTAAAAAATTTAAAAAAAGAAAGAAAAAAAATAGAGAAAAGAAAGAGGAAAAATAAATAGTAGAAAATAGAAAAACGTGAAGTGTGTATATAAGAAAAGAAAAAATAGAAAGTAGAAATAGTAGAAAAAGACCCTTAAAAAAGAAATTTTCAAATCTTTGTTTGGAGATGTAAATCTATCCACGACCTGACCTGAAATCAGTAATCTTTTCGGTACTGCTGCATCACATGATTCCAAAAAGTCGATGAAAGGGGACCAACTCCTTAAGAATTGGTCATATTTATCTATTAGGCGGAGTCTCATTTCTTCAAGGTGTGCTATGTCTGTCATATTCCTAATCCACATTTTAATAGTTGGTATAGCTGTATTTTTCCAAAATTTAAGTATCAATTTCTTTCCAATTATTAACCCAGAATTAAAGAATACTTTTTGGACTTTGTTTAAATTGATATCTTCTAATATTATTCCAAATATAATCCATTCCATATTAGGTTCTATTCTTGACTTGAAGAGCTTTGTAAATATATCAAATATATCGCTCCAAAATGTATTCAACTTTGTACATCCTACAAATGAATGTGTTATATTGGCATTTTGAAACAAACATTTATCGCATCTGGGAGAGACATTTGGGTAAAATTTATTCAACCTCGTTTTTGAATAATATAGTGTATGTAATAATTTAAATTGAATTAAATTATGTCTTGCATTAATGGAACAATTATGTGTATTCATCAGATACTTTTCCCATCAAGCTCTTCATCTATACATATGCCCTGTTCCCATTTCTCAATGTTCCCCCCAGAGGAAACATCCTTATAGCATCCACCCTATCATTTACCTCAGACTTTTAGATGTTTCAACAAGATCATCTCTCATTTTCCAAACCAATAAAAACAGGCCTAACCTGCTCATCTTTTCTCACTATACCAACATCTTCAACCTGGTGAATGTTAATTGCCTGCAAGGGAAGTATATCCTTAAATATAGAAAACAAAACCTTGCACAGTGTTTCAGATCTGTAAAGTTCCATCAATACATTTTTTTCTTTTACAGGGTCCAAGTATATCAGATCTACATGTCTAACGTAGTACATAGTAAAGCTATTTTTTACTGATCTCTCTCAGAAGGCATTCACTTTTCTCAAATCAGTCATTGGACAATAGACAATAGACAATAGGTGCAGGAGTAGGCCATTCGGCCCTTCGAGCCAGCACTGCCATTCAATGTGATCAGGCTGATCATCCCCAATCAGTAGCCCGTTCCTGCCTTCTCCCCATATCCCCTGACTCCGCTATCTTTAAGAGCCCTATCTAGCTCTCTCTTGAAAGTATCCAGAGAACCGGCCTCCACTGCCCTCTGAGGCAGAGAATTCCACAGACTCAGAACTCTCTGTGAGAAAAAGTGTTTCCTCGTCTCCGTTCTAAATGGCTTGCCCCTTATTCTTAAACTGTGGCCCCTGGTTCTGGACTCCCCCAACATCGGGAACATGTTTCCTGCCTCTAGCGTGTACAAACCCTTAACAATCTTATATATTTCAATAAGATACCCTCTCATCCTTCTAAACTCCAGAGTGTACAAGCCCAGCCACTCCATTCTCTCAGTAAATGACAGTCCCACCATCCCGGGAATTAACCTTGTAAACCTACGCTGCACTCCCTCAATAGCAAGAATGTCCTTCCTCAAATTAGGGGACCAAAACTACACACAATACTCCAGGTGTGGTCTCACTAGGACCCTGTACAACTGCAGAAGGACCTATTTGCTCCTATTCTTGACTCCTCTTGTTATAAAGGCCAACATGCCGTTCACTTTCTTCACTGCCTGCTGTACCTGCATGCTTACTTTCATTGACTGATGAACAAGGACCCCCAGATCCCGTTGTACTTCCCCTTTTCCAAACTTGACACCATTTAGATAGTAATCTGCCTTCCTGTTTTCAATACCAAAGTGGATAACCTCACATTTATCCACATTAAACTTCATCTGCCATGAATCTGCCCACTCCCCCAACCTGTCCAAGTCACCCTGCATTCTCATAGCATCCTCCTCACAGTTCACACTGCCACCCAGTTTTGTGACATCTGCAAATTTGCTAATGTTACTTTGAATCCCTTCATCCAAATCATTGATGTATATTGTAAATAGCTATGGTCCCAGCACCGAGCCTTGCGGTACCCCACTAGTCACTGCCTGCCATTCTGAAAGGGACCCGTTAATCCCTACTCTTTGTTTCCTGTCTGCCAATCAATTTTCTATCCATGTCAGCACTCTAGCCCCAATACCATGTGCCCTAATTTTGCCCACTAATCTCCTATGTGGGACCTTATCAAATGCTTTCTGAAAGTCCAGGTACACTACATCCACTGGCTCTCCCTTGTCCATTTTCCTAGTTACATCCTCAAAAAGTGGGATAACATTAGCTACCCTCCAATCCACAGGAACTGATCCTGAGTCTATAGAACATTGGAAAATTATCACCAATGCATCCATGATTTCTCGAGTCACTTCCTTAAGTACCCTGGGATGCAGACCATCAGGCCCTGGGGATTTATCAGCCTTCAGTCCCATCAGTCTACCCAACACCATTTCCTGCCTAATGTGGATTCCCTTCAGTTCCTCCGTCACCCCAGATCCTCTGGCCACTAGTCAGGAAAATTGTTTGTGTCCTCCTTAGTGAAGACGGATCTAAAGTACCTGTTCAACTCATCTGCCATTTCATTGTTCCCCATAATAAATTCACCTTTTTCGGTCTTCAAGGTTCCAACTTTGGTCTTAACTAAGTTTTTCCTCCTCACATACCTAAAGAAGCTTTTACTATCCTCCTTTATATTCTTGGATAGCTTACCTTCGTACCTCATCTTTTCTCCCCATATTGTCCTTTTAGTTATCTTCTGTTGCTCTTTAAACATTACCCAATCCTCTTGCTGCCCACTCATCTTTGCTACGTTATACTTCTCTTTTATTTTTATACTGTCCCTGAGATCCCTTGTCAGCCACGGTCGCCCCTTACTCCCCTTGGAATCTTTCTTCCTCCTAGGAATTGGAGTTTTATGTCAATAAAGTTCACTTCACATAGAGCCTTGCATTCAATAAACTAAACTCTACCCCTGCGCCACTGTGCCACCCAGGAACAAAAGGGGAATTATGTTCCTTATTCATTAGAATTATCACAGTTCATTATCTCTTGTACAGTTGGAAATATCTGTAGTGATTTATATATTTTTAACACACTGAAGCCGTGCAATTTCAGTTTCTAAACTCATCAGTGTTGTTCAACTGTGGACCTAGCCTGTTGTGAGCCAATGGGATCCAGCACAGACATTTACAATCATCAGATCCCATTCAGAGGAATCAAAGTCTAAAAGCTGCTGCCCTATTCTTTACAATGTATCAAAGGTAAAGGTTTTATGCTTTGGTGCATCAGGCTTAGTGTTCGTAATGGAAGATAAAGGAGTATGAAACGGGCAACTGAAAATCTTTAGGAATTGTATTTAAAAATCTTTACATTTTGCAAATTGTGGTCACACAACATTCTGATCCAGAAATAAATTTTTGCTCCTTCATCGTTGCTGGGTCAAAATATAGGAACTCCCTATCCGACATCTGCAGGAGGATTTTCAACAGAAGGACAGCAGTGGTTCAAGTCTAGACTCAAAGGCAATTATGAAATGCCAATAAATGCTAGCCTTGCCAGGCACTCCCAGATCCTAAAACCTGTATACATTTTTAAGAGACTGAATAAATGAATAAAACTCACTTAGTTCAATTATGACTTGATTTGTTTAATAGCACAAAATAATGTACATACTAATGATGCCCTGTATCAATGGATCATCTTATTTTTCTTAAGTAAACTATTCATTATACGTGGTCTCTGCCTGCAAGCAGAGACAGAAGAGTGCAGCATGGGCCAAGAGGACTATGAAATGCTGTTCAAGGGAGGCAGAAGAACGGGTTAGTTGACTACTTGGAATCCGTGGACCGGGTATGTTTAGGGATCCCTCAGCAGACCGAATGAAGACGCCACAGTTGTCACCGAATGAACCAGGTGATTTGTGATCTGTTGAGGGCTGGATCTGTGACGTTTAGGACTGGCGATCCTGTGTCATACAGGAAATCAAGATACGACCTCCTTGTGGCCAAGAAGAGACAATTCCAGGTGAAGCTCGAATCGCAGATGGAAGTACAACATCTGTACATATGTTGTTGCCTCCATCAAGACAAAACCAGGTAGCCTAAGTGGCAACGACACATCACTTCCAGATGACTAAACATCTTTATGCATGCGTTGAAAGGGAGAACAATAGCCCAACTACAGCAGCATTGCAGCCCCTGCAGGCTCTATCAACTCTGTCTCTGAGGCCAATGTCATAGCATCTTTCAAGAGGAAAAATCCACACAAACCAGCCAGCCCAGACGGTATACTGGCCGAACTGAGGCTCTACAAGGCGCTGGTCAGGTCTATTGTTTGGAGTATTGTGAGCAATTTTGGGCATGTGCTGGATCTGGAGAGGGTCCAGAGGAGGCTTTCAATAATAATCTCAGGAATGAGTGGATTTACATATGAGGAGTGTTTGACTGGACAGGGCCTGTACTCACTGGAGTTTAGAAGAATGAGGGGGAACCTCATTGAAACATACAGATTAGTGAGAGGCTAGGATCGAGTGGATGTGGAGAGGATGTTTCCACTAGTGGGAGAGTCTAGGACCAGAGTTGTCCTGGGGAGCCGTGTGGGCCCGATCCACCCGCCGAACAACCGCAGCACCGACTGGGACATGCTCATGTAGGCCCGACTCACCCCTCAGTTCTCCCAGGGGCCTGCCTGGGCCGAAGGAGCCTCAGCAGAGGAGACGATGGGGATGACGGGAGCCTCGGTGGCGGCAGCGGGTGCTTTGGCGTTCGTGTGAGCCTCGACAGCAACAGGCACCCCGGCGGTAACGGAAGCCTTCCTGGCGGCGGGAACCTCGCGATTGACCCGCGATCAATGGTCGATGAGTGTGAGGGGGGAGGGGAAGACAATGGGGACCCGGCGTGGTGTGGCCGCCGTGAGGGACGGTGGGAGAACAAAGGGGGACACAGTGTGGCGGTGGGGGGTCTCTAGTTTTGAATCCTCTGGCCAGGGGATAAGTCTGTGTTTGTTTGTTTGTTCCAGTGAATGTGCTGCGTGATGGGGATGACGGCAGCCAGCCAACAGTCGCTTGTCTTTCTTTTTGTTTTCACTTTAAATTTCATATTTTTCGTGTACCTTGTTGTGTGTTGTGACTGTTGGCAGACCAATTTCCCTCTGAGGATGAATAAAGTTTTATCATATAGTATCATATAACCTTTTGAACTATACTATTCCTAAAGGACGTTCCTTTAGGAATGAGAAGAGGAGGAATATCTTTAGTCAGAGGGTGGTGAATCTGTGAAATTCTTTACCACAGAACGCTATGGAGGCCGTCAATGGATATTTTTAAGGCATAGTTAGATTCTTGATTAGTATGGGTGTCAAGGGTTATCGGGTGATGGCAGGAGAATGGAGTTAGGAGAGAGAGATAGATCAGCCATAATTGAATGGTGGAGTAGACGATGGGATGAATGGCCTAATTCTGCTATCAGTTATGACCTTATGAGTCCTAAAGACCTGTGCGACCAACTGGCTGGTGTATTTCGGCCCACCGAGTCCGCGCCAACCAAGGATCCCCACATTAACACTATCCTGCACACTCTACAGTCAATTTACATTTATACCAAGCCAATTAAACTACAAATCTGTACATCTTTGGAGTGTGGGAGGAAAACAAAGATCTCGGAAAAAACCCATGCCGTCACGGGGAGAACGTACAAACGGTACAGACAGCACCCGTAGTCGGGATCGAACCCGGGACTCTGGTGCTGTGAGCGTTGTAAGGCAGCAACTCTACTGCTACACCACTCGTGAAGGCTTCTCCCTGCAGTTCATTTTTGCCTCATGACGAGGCGCTGGTGGTCTCTGGCTTACCCTGGCGTCTCAGTCTTTGACTGTGTGTATGAGTGCCTCCCCTCCTTCTCTGCGGGCAGGTAGTGGCACTGGTGTCTCAGGCTTGCTCCGGCCAATCAGTCTTAACCGCAATGAAGATGCTGGCTGTCTAGGGCTTCTTCCTGGCAGCCAACTTGATCAGACAGTGGCACTGGTGGTCTCAGGTTTGTCCCAGTAGCTCAGGCTTCCGTAAAACCTGCGACAGGGAACACAGCTAATTGGGAGGCGCCCACTTTCTCTTCCTTTCCTTCTGCCTCCTTCCTCCCTCTCTTTCTTCTTCTTCCTTCCTTCACTCTCTCCCTTCTCCCTCTGGCTAGAATGCCTGGGTTTTACATGGAGGAGGCTGACGAGGTTCAGGAGGCCAAACCAATATCAACTAACAGGACCCAGCGATTACCAATGATGTTGGGGATTGGTCTCTCCTGGCCTGTCAGTCAGTGATAGGGATAAGAGCGGCATATAAAGGAGGCACTGCTGTCACAGTATCCATGCAAGAACATCTGTGCTTGAATTAGGAAGAAAGGATTCAGAGATTTTTCAACATTTTGTACCAGCACAAAATATCCCAAGGATGTTTGCCTCCAACATTTATTTAATACTCTAACTCCACTGGCTTAGAGAGGATGGTTGCTGATAACATTCTGAGACCGTACACTTTGAGAGTGCTGAATTGAGGCTACATCTTAAAATCTGCCAGGAAATTTGCAGCGTTTCCACTTAATTAATGAAAGCACGTTGCTGCATTATGTTGAAGCCAGAACTATCCTGCTGAAGCAGCCCTTAGTTGTGGCTCTGAATGTTCATTGCAGTTTGTACTTTGTTTTGGTGGATTCCAGCAAAAGTATTTCATAAAATAAAACAACCCTGAGGCCTGTTCCTGTTGTGGAACCACAGCTCTGCATCTCCCCCATCTGTTTTAAAGATGGTTTAAAAAATAAATTCCAGCACACATTCGGGATGCAGTTTTCTTCATCCATCAGCAAGATTTACATATTCCTACACAAAATCTCAAAAATAATGATGATATATAGCATATGTGGAACTGATCTTGCTTAGTTAAACTAAGCAAGATCAGTTCCACATATTCTGGAAATACAGGGCGGAAACAGGCCCTTCAGTCTAGAGGACTATGAAGTGCTGTTCAAGGGAGGCAGAAGAACGGGTTATTTGACTGCTTGGAAAGAGCGTTCACGTCGTGGCCCTGTTTCCACTAATCTTTCCACCACCACGCACAAGGAGCACAAGAAGCGCAAGACAGACACCATTGTATGCGGATGCCGAGAAGTGTGACCAGCTCTGGCTGAACAACTTCTAATCTTGTGTATGGATTCGATAAGAAGAAGCGCGGAAACAAACCCGTCGGTCCACTGAGTCCGCACCGGCCTGCGATCCCCGCACACTAACACTAACCTACTAGGGACAATTTACAATTTTTACCGAAGCCAATTAACCTGCAAACATGTATGTCTTTGGAGTGTGGGAGGAAACCAGTGATCCCGGAGAAAACCCACGCGGGTCATGGGGAAATCGTACAAACTTCATATAGATAGCGCCCATAGTCAGGATCGAACCTGGGTCTCTGGTGGTCTAAAGCAGCAGCTCTACCAGTCAGCTAAAAATGTGAGCATGGATAGAAGGACTGATGATATTTGGAAGAATACTGTTATCTATCAGGTCTATACTTATTGAAAAGAACTAGTTTACACAGAATTTTCTATATGTTTTAAATTGTTTGATTAATACAAACTGATTAAGAACCAAATGTTGTTCACAAGTTTTTGAAACACCCAATTAAACATGACAAGGATGATGGTAGAGAGAGTCAACAACTTCAAGTTCCTGGGTGTACACATCTCTGATAATTTTCCAGGGCCCAGGACATTATTGCAATTACAAAGAATGTTCACTGATGCCTCTATTGCCTCAGAGGTTTGAGTTTATTTGGCATGTCGCCAAATGCTCTATCGAACTTCTCCATGGCTATGCTGGTTCGATAATTTGAATGCTCAGGAATGAAGCAGTCAGTAGAAAATGGTGGACATTGCCACGCACACCACAGGTATTAACCTTCTTATCACCAAAGAGATTTATAGGAAGCGTGACCTCAGGAAGGTAGCTAGTATCATCAAAGACCTACATTACCCTGGTCACATTTTCATCTAGTTGCTACCGTTAGGAAGAAGGTACAGGAGTGTAAAAACCAGATTCAAGAATAGTTTCTTCCATCAGCCTCTTGAACCACCCTGCGCAACCTTACCACAGCTGCAAACTATGATAGGCTTTGCACTATTATGGTCTGGTTTACCTAGAATAACTGATAATTGATCGTATAGGTATTTGTGTTGTTGCATTTAACATGCCTGTAAAGCTGCAGCAAGAAAGAATGTTATTGTTCCGGTCCTGGTGCATACGACAAATCAACTCTCCTGACTCTTGACTCAAATTCAATGGCCTAGAATTTCCTTGGAGTAGTTTTTAGTTCACCTACATACAAAACACGCTCTTGGATACGGGATCCAAGCTGATGCACGAGTCCTGCACAGTGGAGGAACTTATAATACCAAATTCCACAGAGACACTGACAGCCAGTGAAGCCATGGCCCCAGGTTGAACTGACTCTCAAACAACACAAATTTGTGTCAATGGCAGTGAAACGTTAAAAACTAAATGTACTACAACTTGAAAACTTAAACACATTAAAATGAACTCAATCAATTGAAAAATATAAATAACTTGAAAGACATCTGTCTCCCTCTTTGCCACTCCTCACCAGGGAAATTAATATGGTCGCTGGACCCAGGCCATGTTGCAACTGTTGTGAAACAGTGGAGGTTCAATGCCCGCTGCAGCATCCCATGAAAGTGTCCAGCATCAGTCTGAAGAAGGGTCTCGCCCCGAAACGTCGCCGATCAGTCTGAAGAAGGGTCTCGACCCGAAACTTCACCTATTCCTCCTCTCCATAGATGCTGCCTCACCCGCTGAGTTTCTCCAGCATTTTTGTA
This sequence comes from Malacoraja senta, assembly GCA_038087875.1. Taxonomy (NCBI): domain Eukaryota; kingdom Metazoa; phylum Chordata; class Chondrichthyes; order Rajiformes; family Rajidae; genus Malacoraja; species Malacoraja senta. The sequence continues at coordinate 311,367,919 of CM075977.1, forward strand.
CACCTTCGATTTGTCCAGCATCTGCAGTTCTTTCTTAAACACAGTATCTGAGCATGGTGGGCACGAGACTGGCATACAGCGGTCTTAAGTCCAGCACACCTACAGAAAGTTCAGGCTGTAGAACACATGGATATTGCATGGGAGTGGTTTAGTTTAGTTTAGTTTAGAAATACAGCGTGGAAATGGGCTCTTTGGCCTACCTTGTTCATGTCCCCAGCGATCACCCTTACACTAATTCTATCCCTCACACTGGCAATATTTACAGAAGTCAATTAACCTACAAACCTGCTCGTCTTTGGAATGTGGGAGGAAACCAGAGCACCAAGAGAAAACCCACGTGGTCACAGGGTGAACATGCAAACTCCATACAGACGGCACCCATAGTCTGGATCGAACCCGGACCTTTGGCACTGTAAGGCAGCAACTTTACCGTTGCACCACTGTGCCGCCCATTGGTAGCATTTTACCCGAGCATGAAAAGTTTAAATCGCAAAACAAAAATATTTGAAATCTTGGATTAATCTTCAGAGGAATACTTGTGCATGGACCAAGTAATCACTGGCTCAGTTGAAACAATTGAATCGGTAGTGGAGTTCTGAGTATGGAGATACCCGATAGATACAGTTCAAACCCTTAACCCATCCAACCCTCATCAATGTGAAATAGGTGGAGCTCTTTAGCCTTTACCACCTACGTTGGAAATGTCAATTGCAATCTCCCTCGACTAGTCTTAACTAGTTGGTGGCTCAGGAATCTCATATGTAATGCTCAGGTTAGGAGCTGTGCATTGAGAGAACATACTGGATGGATTAGATGGACATGTTACATAAAGCAATAAATAGTATGAACAATGTCAGAAACTATGTGAATTTATCTGGCGTATAACAACAACTGACAATCCTGAAACTCAACCAGTTCTTATTTTGAATTAGATACTGCATTGATGATGCATATATAGAAATCTAATGCAAATACGGAAGTCAGGCAATTATTTTGAATTTTACATCACAGGAAATATCTTGAAATGAAGCCATTTCAATTAGCTTTATATTTTGAAAACATCTAAGAATGAAGAATCAAACAGGAAGTATCTCGTTATTTCTGTGCTTCACCATCTGTGGGGCTTATTGTGCCAAACTCCTCGTCAGCTAATCTGAGATTCCAATCATCGCCATTGAAATAGATATTTATAACCCAAGAGATTTTTCAGCCATATTCTTCATAGACAGCAGGACCCATGAAATCACAAGCAGACTGGCTTTTATGCAAGATTAATATTACAACTCAATATTAATGTACACTGACAAAAAAAGAGCAACGTGCAGAAGTAACTCAGCAGGTCAGGTAACATCTCTGGAGAACAAGGATAGGTGACGTTTCGTGTTGAGACCCTTCTTCAGACTGATCGGAGAAAGCAGTAAGGGAGATGGGAAGTAATAGGTAGAAACAGTGAGAGGTGTTTTGTTTGAAAGGTAGCTGGACAAAGACCAGATATGAAAAGACAAAAGGTTGTGAGATAAGGAAATAAAAGAGGATATGTGAACTGTGAAGTGAGGGGGAGAGGGGGAGAGGGGGAGAGGGGGAGAGGGGGAGAGGGGGAGAGGGGGAGAGGGGGAGAGGGGGAGAGGGGGAGAGGGGGAGAGGGGGAGAGGGGGAGAGGGGGAGAGGGGGAGAGAGGGGGCACAATCTGGGTGGGGCACAGGGAAAGGAAGAAAAAAATGGGTGTGGTTGTAGGTTGATTACCTAAAATTGGAGAATTCAGTGATCATCCCATCAGGTTGCAAGCTACCCAAGCAGAACATGAGGTGCTGTTCCTCCAGTTTGACCCGCTGAGTTACTCCCAACAATTTGTACCTTCTTTTGTAAACCAGCATCTGCAGTTCCTTGTCTCTACCTTATTTATATATGCTGCATAATTTATTAATGACAACACCTGCAAAGACAGAGAACACCTCGCATGTGACCTGTGACTTCAACATGTTTGATGATGTTTTCCCCCAGTCTTTTCACCAACATTCCAAAGTTAAAGCAGGGCAATTGGAAACAAAACAAATTTACTCCTTTGAGCATCTGACGTTTAATTTCTTTTCTTATTTTCGATTAAATTAAGTACAATTCTATCACGTAATTTGAACTGTAATCAAATTCCATTTTGATTCTAGTTGTGAAATTGCAAGCACAGTTCTCTTCACTCTGCTGTTTGTCAAATGTCTTTCACCAGATTGCAGCATATTCAGCTTGGCACAGTGGCCCACCTGCAGCGTCACTCCACCAGGGGTGTGTGGGGGGGGGGTCTGGGTTCAATCCTGTGACACTTGTATAATTGCCCTGTGACTGCATGGGTTGCTCCCCAGGTGCTCTGCTTTCCTCCCAAATATATTTAGATTGGTGGGTTAATTGGCCACTTTAAATTGCTACTAAGTGAGGCAGAATTCAGGTGGTGGGGTGAGTGAGTGATTGATTGATGAGAATGTGAGAATACAGTAAAATATGATTAAGATAGAATGTTAATATAAGTAGATGGTTAAATGGTTAATGATTGGCACAAATATGTTAGGCCAGAGGCCTGTTTCCATTCTGTATTTCTCTATGACTCCATATACACTTTGGCTACAGATTGTCGGAGGGCCAGTTTCACAGTAAATACAGCAGAAATCTTTCTTCTGCTCAGTTCCTGTGGCAAATCAGGAATAGTTCTCAGAAGTTACAATCAGTGTTTTATATCACTCTGTTAAGGAAGAATTGAAAGCTGTATCCAACACAACCCACTCAACAGTATTAGCAGAAGCAGTATTTTTTTCCAAACTTGATTAATTCCCAAATATACAGTGTTATTAATCATATTTAGAACACTAAACTGTACAGCATAAGAACAGGCCCTTCAGCCCACCATGTCTGTGCTGAACATGATGCCAAGACCAACTCTTATCTGCCTGCATAGAATCCATATCCCTCCATTCCCTGCATATCCATATACCTATCCAAAGGTATTTTAAATGCCACTAACATATCAGCTTCAAAGACCTCCCCGGCCGTGCATTTCCAGCACTCACCACCCTTTGTATAATATACTTGTCCTGCACATCTCCTTTACACTTTGCATCTCCACTGCTTTAGTTTAGAGTTTAGCGACACTGTGCAGAAATCAGGTCCTTCATAAGTGATAGGAGCAGAATTAAGCCATTCGGCCCATTGTCCTGAAGGCTACTCCGCATTCAGTCATTGCTATTCTATCTTTCCCTCTCAACCCCATTCTCCTGCCTTCTCCCCATAACCCCTTCGGCCCACTGAGTCCGCGTCGACCAGCGATCACCCCGTACACTAGCACTGTATGTTTTTGGTGTGTGGGAGGAAACTGGAGCACCCAGAGAAAACCCAAGGGAGAACATACAAACTCTGTACTGACAGGACGCGTAGTCAGGATCAAACCGGGTTCTCTGGCGCTGTAAGGCAAACTCTACTGATGCACCATTGTGTTACCCGAAGTGCTGTCCATTCCATTCTTATCTATGGAGGCATTTCATGAAATTATGATCTTGTCAGATGAAGGCAAGGCCATCAGAAGTGGAGCAATTTCATTCTCATCATAACGATGCTTGTAATGGAAGGGCACAAATATTTTATGATTTTTATAACGTTTTAATGAAGTGCCTTAGGTGATTTTGCTCTGGTAAAGGCACTATATAAATTACTAGACTAAGTGGGACCCGTTGGGTCCCAGCATCACACGGGAGGGCTGGTACCCAATGCAATATTCCACCTTTCTACCAATTTAATCTTGCCTCAACCTATTCTGTTCTTATTTAATCAGTAACAATGGCATTTAACATTAAAAAATAAATCAGACAACCTTCCCAGGGTCTGTACAAACCATGAACCACCCATTCACAATCCCACATTTAATCCCATTTTATTTCTTCCCATATTCACATCAACTCCCTTCTGATTCTACTACTCACTTGACCCTTTTGCCTACACGATAGGAGAAATTTACAATAACCAATTGATCTATCAACATGCACATATTTGAAATGCAGGAGGAAACCCATGTAATCACAGAATGAACATGCAAACTCCACACAAACAAGCCCTGAGATCAGAATTGAATCCAGCACTGAGACAACAGCTCAACCAGCTGTACCATTGTGCCATCCAGCATTTTCAGTTTTCATTTCAGATTTCCAGCATTTGCAGTTTTTTAAATTTACATTTACTGATAAAAATATAAAAAATAGAATATGATCTCCCTACAAACTACATGTTTTTGTTTTCATCAATGATATCTGTCCCCGTTAAGTTATTTTTCCTAAATGCCCAAATGCAGGCTTTAATAATTTTGTTACAGCACGCTGACTCACTGAAGTCAATGCCTTAAGCTCTTTTTGGCAATCATTGTGTGAAATGTTCTTCTCTGATTACAAAAAATATTCAGGCTAGAAATTCATTTCCTCCTTAAAACGACTTTAAAAGATAGTGATTCATGCTGGTGTGTATCATGATTTGCAAATGAAACACCATAACTGTTACTGTTACAGCCCGTTACTGTTTGTCATCTACATCAGTGATTTGGATGATAACATACAGGGAAAGATTAGCAAGTTTGCTAATGATACAAAAGTGGGTGGTTTTGCAGATAGTGAAGATGGTTGTGAAAAATTGCAGCAGGATTTGGATCGATTGGCCAGGTGGGCGGAGGAATGGTTGATGGAATTTAATACAGAGAAGTGTGAGGTATTGCATTTTGGGAAGTCGAACAACGGCAGGATCTACACAGTAAATGGTAGGCCTCTGGGTAGTGTTGTAGAGCAGCGGGATCTAGGATTACAGGCGTATGGTTCCTTGAAGGTCGATTCGCAGGTGGATAAGGTGGTCAAAAAGGCTTTTGGCACTTTGGCCTTCATCAGTCAGAGTTTTGAGTATAGAAGTTGGGAGGTCATGTTGCAGTTGTATAAGACTTTGGTGAGCGCATTTAGAATATTGTGTTCAGTTCTGGGCATCATGTTATGGGAAAGATATTGTCAAGCTTGAAAGATTTACGAGGATGTTGCCAGGACTAGAGGGTGTGAGCTGTAGGGAGAGGTTGAGTAGGCTGGGTCTCTATTCTATGGAGCGCAGGAGGATGAGAGGTGATCTTATAGAGTTGTACAAAATCATGAGAGGAAAAGATCGGGTAGATGCACAGAGTCTCTTGCCTAGAGTAGGGGAATTGAGGACCAGAGGACATAGGTTAAAAGTGAAGGGGAAAAGATTTAATAAGAATCAGATGGGTAACTTTTTCACACAATGGAACAAGCTGCCAGAGGAGGTAGTTGAGGCTAGAACTATCCCATCGTTAAGAAACAGTTAGACAGGTACATGGATAGGACAGGTTTGGAGGGATATGGACCAAGCGCAGGCAAGTGGGACTAGTGTAGTTGGGACATTGTTGGCCGGTGTGGGCAAGTTGGGCCGAAGGGCCTGTTTTCATGCTGTATCACTCCATGACTCTTTAAGCATGTTTTCATGAGGCAACATTTCCTAATTAGAGAGGCTGTACTCATGATCATCGGTGAAGACCAACTTCACTAGGGCTCTGCTCTCCAAAGATAGACACAAAATGCTGGAATAACTCAGTGGATCCTTGAATAGAGACCCAGCCTACTCAACCTCTCAGAAGGGAGTTGATACCCTGACCTGAAACGTCACCCATTCCTTTTCTTCAGAAGTGCTGCTCGACACGCTGAGTTACTCCAACATTTTGCATCTATCTTTTGTGTAAACTAGCATCTGCAGTTGCTTCCTACACATTTTCTCTGCTCTACCACTGATTGTTGAGGATGCAGCAGGCAAGGAAAACATACAAAACTCTGATGGGAGTACTACACAATGCCCAGATCAGTTACAGTAGGTTAGCTTCGAGATGCAGCATGGGAACAAACCCTTCCACCCACCGAGTCCACACCACCCATTCACACTATTTCTATGCTTTCCTACTCCCTGCAACTCAGGGCAAATTGCAGAGGGCCAATTAACCTACAAACCCGCTGAATGATGAAAGATCATCAGCCAGAAACTTTAACTCCAATCCACTCCTGACCTCCCAGAGTGAATTTCAGATTAAGTAATCGGTGTTCGGAGTTGGTTTGCAGCAAATTGCATCAGTCAAAATTGAAAGTGAACAGTGCAACTGCAAAACATTCTGAAAATATAGTCACAAAAATATTATGTACTAACAGCCAATTACTGACGTTGTTCAAAATGACATGAACACATTTCAATTGTGCCACATGAAGAATGACAACATTAGATATCTGTCAGCTATCAAAAACATGTCCTCACATTTTTCTGCTATCAACTGCATAGTTAGGTTTCCAGAATGATAAGAATTGACACATAGACCATTATTAAAACATTTAATTTCCAATTTGATCAATCTCTATTTGCATTGTGCTGATATAAACAGTGGTAGAACATCTTGGCCCATGTAACTCATTCAGTAATGTTCCAGTGGTTCATTGTCTACCAGGAAGCAGCAGGAAGAAGGGACCCGACCTGAAACATCACCCATCCTTTTTCTCCCAAGATGCTGCCTGTCCGCTGAGCCTTCTCCAGCATTTTGTGTCTAAATGCAGCAGGTCCATCAACTGGTTTCTGCTTGAATGAGGGATACCAGCAGGTGGCGCTGTTAAAGCACTATCATGAAAGCTGATCATTTAGTTTAGAGATATAGTCTACCCTCATTATTAGGGTCCTCTTTATAACTGATTTTGATTATAGCGGACCGAGGCGTTTGTTTGTGGTGACGGTTGGTGGGCAGTGTAGAGCTCAGTATTGGGCAGTGAGTGTACAGCTCAGTATAGGGCAGCGGAATGACGGCGGTGAGGAGGGAGGAGAGAGGAGCGGGCAGTAAAACACTCTTGAAGAGCGTCAAAGGTACACAAAAATGCTGGAGAAACTCAGCGGGTGCAGCAGCATCTATGGAGCGAAGGAAATAGGCAAAGTTTCGGCCCGAAACGTTGCCTATTTCCTTCGCTCCATAGATGCTGCTGCACCCGCTGAGTTTCTCCAGCATTTTTGTGTACCTTCGATTTTCCAGCATCTGCAGTTCCTTCTTTAACACTTGAAGAGCGTCACATTGTTTTGTTTAGTTTATTGTCACGTGTATGTAGAATACATCACCCAAGAGAGTGGTAGAAGAGAATTACTGAAAGTATTTAAGAATAGAGGTGGCACAAAGCTGCAGTGGTAGAGTCACTGTCTTACAGAGCCAGAGACCAGGGTTCGACCCTGACCACGGGTGCAGTCTGTACGGAGTTTGTACGCTCTCCCCGTGACCTGTGTGGGTTTTCTCTGAGTGCTCTGCTTTCCTCCCATGCTCCAAAGACACAAAGGTTTGTACGTTAATTGGCTTTGGTGAAATTGTAAATTGTCCCTAGCGTGTGCATTCAACAAGGCATGAGGCCAAGTGTTGAAAGATGGTAGTAATAACGATGATGCTACTGGTCAGCATGGATGTGGAGGGATAAATTTCCATGCTGTATGATGATATGAGAGTGCTTTCTGATGTTAATAGTTACGATTTTGATGAATATTCTTATTTGGCCTTAATAACAGAACTCCATCGGAACTGCTGACCCCAGTTTTAATTATATAGACAGATGGTCATTGAAACCTTGATAGTTAACTTTTATCTTCTCCTCAAATGAAGTAACCTTCCCCTTCTTACAATCAAAACAATGCAAACTGCTTGTTCTCATTTAACAACACCGAGACTATTAGGGTATCTTTGCAGCAGAAATGATTTAAGTGTCAATAAAAAATATATTGTTATTGGTTTAAACACTCTCCTGGACTATGCCCATTTTGCGCTTTTGCCTCCAAACAAGTCATCAAATTTTATTTTGTCAATAACAAGATTTAAAATAATCTTGGACAGGTACATGGATAGGAAAGTGGAGGGATAACGTAAATGGGGCATCTTGGTCGACATGGACAAGTTAGGCCGTAGGGCCTATTTCTGTGCTGTATGACTCAAATTACCTGACAAAATTGTTGTTTGGTTTCAGTTTAGCTTTGTTTAGAGATACAGTGTGGAAACAGGCCCTTCGGCCCACCGAGTCCACACTGACCATCCATCACCCATACACTAATTCTATGTTATCCCACTTTTGCATCCTACACACTAGGGACAATTTACAGAAGCCAAAATCTCCTTTGGAATGTGGGATGAAACTGAAGCACCTGGAGAAAACCCATGCAGTCACAGGGAGAACATCCAAACTCTGCACAGGCAGCACCCATAGTCCGGATCGAACCCGGGTCTCTGGCGTTGTGTGGCAGCTACTCTACCGCTGCACCACTGTGCCTCCATTGTTCATTTAACAGTATTTCCCTGTACCTCCCTGCCTTTGTTTGTGAAATATTTTCACTTTTAGTAGTGGAGAGAGAAAAGACACCACACCACTGATGTTAAACTCAGTCCTGATTTCAGTGAACTTTCCTAAATGGTGACGAGGCAGCCATGATCATAATTGTGGCAATTATCACACATTTATTCAAGAATGCTGGAAATGCCTCCATAGCAACCTTAGCTTTCGGACTGAAAAGGCTGTTTCTTCTAATTTGCAGAGGTTCTGTGATCAGTCAAGTGTGACAGAGGTTCACAGATGCCAATCCGACCATTCGATTTTTGTTACACAGGTTGATAACTATGCAGGATCACCATTCAAAACTCGCATGGTCAGAAGATCATGAAGAAGTCTTCTGAGATATTAGGGCAAAACCATTGCTAATATTCTTCACTCTGTACCTTCTCCTTTGCACTACTTATTGTACTTGAGTTTAATTTGACTATTTTGTTAGTGTTATCTGATCTGATTGGAAAATAATAAACCTAAACATAAATATGGCATGGATGAGATATGTCACGCTGCCAATGAAACAGCAGGAGGTCCATCACAGGACAAGGCACAAGGCTCCGCAAAACCACCAGAAATCTTCCGCTGTACGATAGTAATCATTCAAATGGAAATCACAATGGAATGAGGCACCAGCTGTACCCATTCGAGCTAATTTTCCTAAGAGGTGCCTTCACACCCCATTCCCCCCATATGATTCTTACACCATAACCATGGATGAGTTTCCAAGGGTCTCATTCGTTAAGAGAACATACAACATAGAACAGCACAACAGAGGAACAGGTCATTTGGCCCACAATATCTGTGCTGAGCATGATGCCAAGAGCAACTAATCTACTCTTCCTGCACACGATCCTTATCTCTCCATTCTCTGCACATCCATGTGCCATTTTAAAGCCTCATAAATACCACTATCGTATCTGCCTCCACTATCACCACAAGATACTTGTGGTGGTCACGGTGCCGCAGCGGTAGAGTTGCTGCCTTACAGCGAATGCAGTGCCGGAGACCCGGGTTCTATCCCGACTACGGGTGCTGTCTGTACGGAGTTTGTACGTTCTCCCCGTGACCTGCGTGGGTTTTCTCCGAGATCTTCGGTTTCCTCCCACACTGCAAAGACGTACAGGTGTGTAGGTTAATTGGCTTGGTAAATGTAAAAGTTGTCCCTAGTGGGTAGGATAGTGTTAATGTGCGGGGATCGCTGGTCGGCGCGGACCCGGTGGGCCGGAAGGCCTGTTTCCGCGCTGTATCTCTAAAACTAAAAACTAAAAACTAAAACTTCTTGTGGGTCTCCCACCTCGGTGCAGAGTGGCATGAACAGTAGTGCCGGCTGAAGCTTTAACTAAGTAAATGATTACAAATTGAAGTAGGCAAAGTGTCCATTCAAATATTAGCCTTTGACCCAATCTCTCACTATAGCTCAGAGAAAACGGCAGAGCACAACTATGGAGGAACACACTGTCACTGCCATGTTATCATTTGTGTTTGCTATATAATGGCCATACCTATTCAGCAGACATACCAGATGACTGATATCACTGCTATAGATGCGTTGTGAGATGTCAGAGGCAATTGAAAAGGCAATTAATAAAACCAAAAGTTATGCTGTTTGTAGTAAAAGAGATGCAAGCAGGAGAAAATACACATTGATCTGAGCACAACGTATTGTTTGTGAAGACATAAGCAGGTCAGAATATTATTTCCGTAAATATGATATCTTAATTTTTAAGTTGAGGAGTTCTGGGTTAAGGAGATATCTTAAGGGGCTGTCCCACTGCGGCGACCTAATCCACGAGTTCAGAAGAGTGTCTTCGACCTTCAAGCTCGAGGGCACTCGACTGGAAAACCTCGAGCTGGATCGACCGTCAGCGATGAAACTGCGAGCTGGATCGACTGACCGCACACACACACAAACACATCGCAAAGGCGAGGGCCAGGGAAAGCGGGGGAGCGCTGTCTGAAATTCACACCCGCGATGAACAGGAAGGTAAAAGACGGCTGCACAATGTACGGTAAGTCCTTTAGAGAGTGCGGGGGGGGGGGAGAGAAGGGGAGAGAGGGGGAGAGAAGGGGGGGATAAGGGGGGGGGAGAAGGGCGGGGGAGAAGGGCGGGGAGAGGGGGGGGAAGGGGGGGGGAGAAGGGGGGGGAGAAGGGGGGAGAAGGGGGGGGAGAAGGGGGGGGAGAAGGGGGAGGGAGAAGGGGGAGGGAGAAGGGGGAGGGAGAAGGGGGAGGGAGAAGGGGGGGGGAGAAGGGGGGGGAGAAGGGGGGGAGAAGGGGGGGGGGAGAAGGGGGGGGGAGAAGGGGGGGGGGAGAAGGGGGGGGGAGAAGGGGGGGGGGAGAAGGGGGGGGGAGAAGGGGGGGGGGGAGAAGGGGGGGGGGAGAAGGGGGGGGGGAGAAGGGGGGGGGAGAAGGGGGGGGGGAGAAGGGGGGGGGAGAAGGGGGGGGGAGAAGGGGGGGGGGGAGAAGGGGGGGGGGAGAAGGGGGGGGGAGAAGGGGGGGGGGAGAAGGGGGGGGGGAGAAGGGGGGGGGGAGAAGGGGGGGGGGAGAAGGGGGGGGGAGAAGGGGGGGGGAGAAGGGGGGGGGGAGAAGGGGGGGGGGAGAAGGGGGGGGAGAAGGGGGGGGGGGAAGAAGGGTGGGAGAAGGAGTGGAGACACTTTTAAGAAGTGTAATAAAGTACGGTCGGTTTTCCTTGGTCCTGAAAACTCCAAATGAGCCAATTAAAATGCCGGGACAACGAAGGAGATTGCCCACGGCTGCCCTCGACCCCCTGTAACTAAATAGCGACCCCACTCCACTGCACTACAAGTTTAAAAGAACCATACCGACCAATTTTTACTCGCGGAAATTTTTTCAACACGCTGAAAAATTTTCCGCGACCTAGCTAAGGCCGCGAGTATGCGGGAACTTCCCTCGAGCATGAAGTTCCAGTGACCTTATAGGACCTCCTAGGACCACGTGTCGACCATGCTGTGAGTTTGAGTCGAGGGCAAACTCTTCTAAACTTGCAGATTAGGTCGCCGCAGTGGGACAGCCCCTTTACTTGTAGGAAATGAACAAACCAGCAACTCAGTTGAGCACAGATGGTGACCAATATTTTTAACCTATCAAAGTTCATGCGTAAATGCAAGATTATTTACTAGAGTGGTCCACTGGAAAATCAGATCAAACATGCAAAGTAACACAGTGGCTAAAATAGATAGAACACATCAACAGGTGAGTACATTTATAACTATTGACCCCTCTTACTCATTTTAAGTAATGTATTGCTTGGGAAAATATGTGACTATAGAATTGTTTAATTTAATCAATTTGAATAAGGCAAGCTTTGTGCATTTTTGAACAATTTCAGTTTTCATGAACAAATAATTATAACTTAGCCATCCAAATTAAGAGGAGCTGACAGCAGATTTAATAAGCATCACTATATTTTTAATCACATGCTGTGGGAAATATGTTGAATAAATGCCCTGTTGATGTTTCCATAATTAGCATTAAAAAAACTGGATATATATTTTTTAGAACTAATTAATATTTAAGAAGATGGAATAAAATGCAAATGATCAAATGCAGGAACCCATGAATGATTTGTGGGAGGGAAATGATCATAGTTTGACAGCTTGTGTGTGAGGAGACCGAGTTATCACATTGGTACTTTCTTTCTATTGGGGGGGAAAAAGAACTATCACAGGCATTAAATAAATATTTCATCTGTTTTCACTGGGAGGATAAAATAAATGTAACCGAAATAGAATGGGAGTAAGGAATGATGTACTTAATACACTCAAGAGAAAATAATTAGGAAATTAAGGAGACTAATACCCAATGAACCCGCTGGCCCTGGTAGACTGCAATACAACATTTTTACTGAATATATATATGGTAGCAGAGATATTCTATTCAGAGTGTGTCATAAGGGAATGTTCATTTCCATCCCACAGATCATTTATGCTGTATGATTCTATGACTCTAATGTTGGACACTAATGGACATGGTGATTTGTGGAAAAACTGGAACAGAAGCACAAACAGTCACAAAACTCTTAAATACAGGAGTAGGCACTTGGGGTCAAATAACTAATCTTGATTCTATTTTTTATGTTCTCAGTTTCATTTTGCTCCATTGTTGAGTTTAGAGACACAGCATGGAAACAGGCCCTGAGCCCCACCGACACCATGCCGACCAACAATCGCCTGTACACTAATTCTATGTTCTTTGTATCAGAACCAACCAACGTGACGTGTGGAGTCCCGCAAGGTTCGATCTTAGGGCCCTCTTTATTCAACATCTACATGCTCCCACTAGGGCAAATCATGCAAAATAATAATATTGACCACCACTGCTATGCCGATGACACTCAAATCTATGCAGCGCTATCACCCCATAGATCTGCTGTGCCAGTGCATTGAGCAAGTCAAAGACTGGATGTGCCAAAATTTCCTCCAACTAAATAAGGACAAAACGGAGATAATTGTTTTTGGTGCTAAAAAAGAAAGGCTTAAAGTAACCCAACACCTTCACTCTCTGTCCCTGAAAACTTCAAACAAAGCCAAAAATCTCGGGGTTATTATGGATTTAGATTTACATTTCGACAGTCACATCAATTCAGTAACAAAATCGGCCTACTATCACCTCAAAAACGTAGCAAGACTAAGAGGACTCATGTCAGCTCAAGACTTAGAAAAACTTATACATGCCTTTATTACTAGTAGGCTAGATTATTGTAACGGTCTCCTTGCAGGTCTTCCGAAAAAAACTGTCAGGCAGCTACAGCTTGTTCAGAACGCTGTTGCTAGAGTTCTAACAAAGACCAAACAATTTGAACGCATTACACCAATTCTTAAATCCTATACTTTGGCTCCCTGTATGTCAGAGAATTGATTTCAAAATCCTGCTGCTCACCTATAAATCACTACATGGTTTAGGGCCAAAGTATATATCTGACATGCTTCCACTATATAAGTCTTCTAGACCACTAAGATCTTCTGAGACCAATCTGTTAGTGATTCCCAGAGTAAATACAAATCATGGGAAAGCAGGATTTAGTTACTATACAACAAATAGCTGGAATAAACTTCCTGAAGATTTAAGACTTGCCCCTACTTTCACCACTTTTAAAACAAGACTGAAAACTTTTATGTTTACTTTAGCTTTCAGCTAAATCTTAACTACATTGCACTTTTAACTTTTGCACTTTTCTATAATGCATTTTTAACTTTGCTTTTATTTTCTTTTAATTCTTCTATTTTATTTCATTTTATTATTTCATTTTATTGTATGACATGTTTTTATGTGAAGCACTTTGTGTCTGCCTCGTGTATGAAATGTGCTATATAAATAAAGGTGCAGTTGCAGTTGCAGTTGCAGTTGCAGTTGCAGTTACCTCACTTTCCCATCCTACACACTAGGGGCAATTTTCAGAAGCCAATTAACCTACAAACGTGCACGTCTTTGCGATGTGGGGGAAAACCAGAGCACCCGGAGAAAATCCACCTGTACACTGATTCCACCAGGTGGTGCGAGCAA
>CM075977.1:311382038-311406859 GCA_038087875.1 Malacoraja senta
CAGATTGATAGCACCCTGGCAAACCCGCTTGGGCGGAAAGCCACCAAAAAGTCTGTCAGGCCCGTTACCTGGCCTCACACCAGCTCCAAGATTTGGCCATGGAGGGAACCACCAACAAGTACCATACTCCTGCCAATTGTGCCTCATTGAATATGCCGGCAGTAAATCACTCCATCTGGGGTTACATTGGAGGGGGCGTCAGAGCCCAGGAGATGAAATTACAAAAAATATTAAAATTGCTCGCCTCAGGCATCACGGCCTTTGCCAGGTCGGTGGATGGAGGGCACCTGTCTGATGTTCAGCAGGACGCCATGGCATTCGAGATCAATTGCCTGCGAAAAAATGCCATCCGCGCTGCTCTGAACCCCAAATTCGCAGCATTGTGCAAGGCCGGGAACGTTCAGCCACCGAACCTCCTGTTCGGCGAAGATTTGTCGAAGCAGGTCAGGCAGCTGGATGATGAAGCCAAAACAGTCGGGCTTATGAAGGCCCCAACAACTCCCAAAGCTTCAGCTTTCCGGCGGCGGCACCCTACGCTCCCCTCAACAACAGGCGGTTCGCTGAATCTGGTGGAAAAGCCCAACAACTGGCACAGAGGCCTTTTTTAGGGCTAGGCCCAAGCCAGCCCACGTCCAAGAAGCGCGGATGGCGCCCTCCAACAGTCCTACCCCACAATCCTCGGGGGCGGAAACAAACACCATACCACCGGTAACCATTGAGATAGGTGAGTTTGGTTCTTTGCGGACCACATTATGTATGGATCAGTTACAAGTTGGGGGAAGATTACAATTTTTCTTGAATGAATGGCGTTGGATAACATCAGATTCATTTATACTGCACAGTATACAAGGCTTCCGAATTGAGTTCCTCCTCAATTCACTTCCACCCACACAGCATACACCGAACCGCACATTTGTTCTTTCACAAAAGGAACGTTTGGATGCTCAAATGGAAATTGAATCATTACACAAAAAAAGGGTAATTGAGATGTCGAATCATGAGTCTCACCAATTTGTGTCTAATATATTTACTAAGCAAAAGAAGGATGGAGGATGCAGAACCACCCTTGACTTGACTGAACTTAACACCTTTGTGCAGTATAGACATTTCAAAATGGAAAACTTTGTTACTGCCAAACAATTGGTTTCCAAGGGATGTTATATGGCATGCATCGACCTCAAAGATGCATACAATTCAGTGCCCATCCATGGGGATAACTGGAGATATTTGAAGTTTAGCTGGATGGGGTAACTGTGGCAGTATAAAGCATTGCCTAATGGGTTAACTTCAGCCCCCAGATTATTCACTAAATTACTAAAACCGGTCCTGGGACTACTCCGTGCTCAGAATCATATTGTGATGGCATACTTGGATGACATCCTTATAGGGAAAACTGTGAAATTAGCTGCATCATCTGTGTCAGCTACTAAACTCATGTTTGAGAGGTTGGGGTTTCTCATCCATCCAGTTAAATCCAAAATTGACACCATCTAGAGTAATTGATTATTTGGGATTTACCATTAACTCAATTCACATGTCTGTGACTGCCTTGGGGCAACCGATTAGAATTAATTGAAGCCTGTAACAATCTCGTTGTTAAGGACCAACCTTCTATTAGACATGTATAATTGGCAAACTAGTGGCTGCTTTCCCAGCTGCTCAATTCGGGCCTTTGCACTATCAAAAGTTACAACGTGCAAAGGAGCAGGCACTCAAATTCCATGCAGGTCACTTCGGTAGACCAATGCGGTTACCAGCTGAAGCCATTGCAGAGTTACAATGGTGGGTGACAAATATTCGGCATTGCTCCAGTGCAATTTTGGTCGACACACCATCAGTTATTTTACAAACTGATGCTAGTGCTCTAGGATGGGGAGCTACTAATACAATCTCTAGCTGCGGTGGCAGATGGAATATGCAGGAGTCATTAATTCTTCAGTCACATGGTATTAACTACTTAGAGTTGTTGGGTTAAAGTCTTATTGTACCAATATGCATCATCTACATGTTCAGCTTCAGATTGACAACACTACAGCGGTGGCATACATTAATCACATGGGTGGAATCAAGTCTGTATCCTGTGATAAATTGGTTTACCTTATTTGGCACTGGTGTATCACGAGGAACATCTGGGTTTCAGCTATCTACTTACCAGGTAGATACATCGTGGCGGACACCAGGTCACGGAAATTCAATGACAACACAACCTCGCAGGATAAGATTCGGCTGGAGAGAATAGTGCGCCGAGCTTCTTAGATCATCGGTTGCAACACACTTCCCTCAGTGACATCACTTTACTCAACAAGACTCACCAGAAAGGCCAAAAAAATCATAGCAGACCACTTTCACCCGGCACATCACCTCTTTAATCTCCTCCCATCAGGAAGGAGATATAGAAGCATTAAAAGTAAAACATCTCGCTTCAGAGACAGCACCTACCTCCAAGCCATCAGATATTTGAATTTGCACTAATCACTTTGCATTTTCTTTTGCACTTGCACCTACGTTTAACATGACGCTGCTGGGTACTGTCCTTCCTGTATATATTGTCCTTCGTACGATATTGTCTGTATTATTTATTATTTATTGTGGTGTATGTGGTGGATGTATTGTACTGAATTGTATCTGTCTGAGAGCGAACCAAGACACATTCCTATCAACTTGTTGACATGGCAATAAACTTCTTGAATCTTGAACACAGAATGGATGTTGAATCTAGAAGTGTTTAACGACATTGTCGCTCGGTATGGCATACCAGAAATCGATTTGTTTGCATCCAGACTAAATCACCAGTTACCAAAATACGTCTCGTGGGAACAAGACCCAGGGGCAGTGGCGGTAGATGCATTCTCGCTACACTGGGGTGGAATGTTTATGTATGCTTTTCCCCCATTTTGCCTCATCAGTCGGTGCTTGGCCAAGATCAAGCAAGACTCTGCCTCTGGCGTTTTAGTAGTACCAGACTGGCCTACACAGCATTGGTACCCACTCGTCCTGGGTATGATAACACAGCCTTTTATGGCTGTCCCCAAAAGCAGAAATCTGCTGGTTCACCCTGTGACTGGGGAGAACCATCCACTTCATGGCCAAATTAAGTTATTGGTTTGCAGATTCTGAGGAGGCCCTACCTGGGGCTCGGATTATCAGATCGTACGGTGGATGTGATCACTGCGGCCTGGAGGGAGAGTACCCAGAAACAGTACATCTCTCATATCAGGAAATGGGAGATGTACTGCTCTCTTTCGAACATATCGTATGACACGGCACGCATTACGGATGTGTTGGAATTCCTGTCAACAGTATTCTTTGATCAGAACCTGAGTTAGTGCCATAAATAGTGCCAGGAGCGCTTTATCGTCTGTCTTATTGCTGGGATCGGGGACACCACACTGTTGGGTCTCACCCCTTGATAACCAGGTTCATGAAGGGCATTTTTAACTCCACTCCCCCTAGGCCCCGGTATTCACAGATATGGGATGCGAGCGTGGTGCGCACGCTGCTTCGCCAGTGGGCTCCAGCTTCATCCCTGTCTCTGCCCAAACTCACCCTCAAGGTGGTCATGCTCATGGCGCTGGTTTCAGCGCAACGGGTCCAGATGTTACACAAACTACGACTGGACAGCATGGTTTCATCTTTGATAATATAACCATTTTTGTTTATGATTTAATCAAGCAGAGCAGACCAGGGTTGACGGGCTCAAGTTAGATTTTATGGCATAGCCCGTGGACCTTCGGTTGTGTGTAGTACCATACTACTATACATCAAGGTCACCCAGAGCCTCAGAGGCTCCGAATTATCTGTATTCATCAGCTACACAAAACCTCATAGGAAGGTTACTGTGCAGACCATTTCAAGATGGTTTAAAACAGGTTCTGGCATGTGCAGGTGTGGACACTGACATTTTTAAATCTCACTCCACCAGGGCTGCATCTACGTCAGCAGCGAGGGCAATGGACGTCCCTCTCGACCACATCCTAGTGGCTGCAGGATGGTCTAATGAACTGACGTACCAGAGGTTTTATAATAAACCAATCGCCAGACCGGGGGCTTTTGCCAATTCCATTTTAAGTTCTGTTTTATAGTTTCCCCCTGGATGAGAGGGGTCACTATTATTTTCTTTGATTATTAAACCATCAGCATATTTTAATCTATGTCATGTCTGAATGTATTAATTATTTTTCACTCATCCTGGTCAACTGATGCAGTGTGTGACGCATGGACTCATATCCACGGCATGAAATCACAGAGCTTTAAGATCTTCACGTGACCGAAGTAAAATAGTAAGATTAAACGAGAACTTACCAGTTTGAAGTTTGATCTTTATTTTATGAGGAGTTTTGATGAGCGATTACGTGCCCTCCGCTCCCAACCCTCGTATCATAAAGATCATCTGGTAGTTCTAGTCCTCTCCAATCTTACTATGCTCAGTTCAACAACTGTTATCTGTGATTTCACACCGCTGCTTTAAAGATTGACGCGCATGCGGGCTGACGGCCTTCTTCATGTAATCGCTCATCGTAACTCTTCATAAAATAAAGATCAAACTTCAAACTGGTAAGTTCTCATTTAATCTTACTATTTTAAAGAAGACCATTTGCAAAATATTGCTCTGTGGCAAAAGAGGTGTTGAAACAGCAACTGGAAAGTCAGTTCTGATAATGATTCACCGAATCCATTATGGGGAGAGGATGGAGAGGCTGGGCTTGTTTTTCGTAGAGCAATGGAGGCTGATGTGGGGGAGGGGGGGGTCCTGAGAGAGGTATATGAAATTATGAGAGGCATACTGTACATAGTATGGCTGTCAAAAACAGTTTGACAGAAGATAATAATCAAACAATTGGATTTATTTACCTACATCAATAGTGTTAGTACACTTTGTATTAACGTTACGTTTAATGCCCATTATTTCTGTTGTTATCTGGAATAAGGAGAAAGGCAGGAGATTTAAAAAATAACTTGGGATGAAGCTTTTTTTTGCACAGAGTGGTTGATATTTGGAACTTGCTGTCAAAGGAGGTAGTGGAATCCGATACAATGACAATCTTTGAGAGGCATTTGGACAGATAATTAAATAGGCAAGACATAGAGGGATACTGTCCCCATGCGACATTAACGTCTGTGATGAAGTGCTTTGAGAGATTAGTTATGGCAGATATCAAGTCCTACCGTAGCAAGAACCTGGACCCACTACAATTTGCCCACTGAATTATTAGATCAACAGAGGATGCAACCTCGCTGGCTCTCCAGTCTGCACTGGTCCACTTGGACAATAGAAGCACATTTGTCAGGCGGTTGTTCATTGACCACAGCTTGAAGTCAACCCCAATATCCCCTCCAAACCTGTTACCGAGCTCAGAGAACTGAGTCTCTGCACATTCCTTTGCAACTGGATGCTTGACTCCCTCATCAACAGCCCACAATTGGTACAAATTGGTAAAATCAATTCCTCCTTGATAACCATCAGCACAGGCGCACCTCAAAGCTGTGTGCTCAGTCCCATGCTCTGCTCCCTCTATAGCCATAGCTGCGAAGCCGGACACAGTTCCAACTACATCTTTAAATTCACCAATGACATCACCATTGTTGAACATATTACGAGTAATGATGAGTCAGAATATTGGTGGGAGATCGATCGTCTGATTGTATGGTGCCAGAGCAACAACCTTGCTGGCAACGTCAATAAGACCAGGGAGTGGTTGTTGAGTTGAGGAAGTCTGAGGATCCACAAACCTGTCTTCAGCGATGGGTCAGTGTGAAGAGAGTCAACAACTTCAAGTTCTTGGGTGTGCAAATCTCTGAAGATCTATCCTCTTCCCAGCACATTGATGGAAGCATAAAGAAAGTTCACCAATGTCTCTACTTTCTCAGAAAATTGAGGAGATTCGGTATGTTGACGAATACTCTCTTGAACTTTAACTGGATAGCATGCAAACAAAAGCTTTTCACTTTACCTTAGTGCATGTAACAACAATAAACGAAACTAGGCTAAATAAAAACTAAACTAAACAGGAGTATGTATGGTAGAGAGCATATTGACTGGTTTCATCATGGCCTGGTTCACCGACGAAAGGGGATGACATGAAGTGGTGGACACTGCCCATTCCTGACTTCCCTACCATCGAAGAGATCTACAGTATAGGAAGCGCAGCCTCAAAAAAGCAGCCCGCACATCAAGGACCTACACCTGGACATGCTCTCATTTCACTCCTGCCATTGGGTGGAAGGTATAGGAGTCTAGAATCTGTGACCTCTAGGTTCAGGAATAGCTTCTTCCCGATAACAATCAGGTCATTAAACACCACAAACATCAACTAAACCTTGAACTGTCTTGGTTGCACTGGGGACTTTGGGCTTTTGTTTTATGCTAAAATCGGGATTTTTTAAATGTAACTTTTTTTTGTTTTTTATTAAGTTATCTATAAAGTACTGTGTTTACAGACTTGTAATGATGCAGCAAGTAAGAATGCCATTGTTCTGTTTCGGAATATATGACAATTAAACACTCAGGACTCTTGATTTGGGGAGATGGGCAAAAACTCCAAAATGGATTTGGCGGGCCAGAGGGTCCATTTCTGAGATGTGTGACAGCAATTCTATTACTTTACGAAGTTAACCAGTTATTATGCAAAGTGAGAGGTCACCTGCAAAGTGCATAGATTTGGAAAATCGACTTCAATGCTTCATATAAATATAGAATCAAAGTATTCTGAATTTACTGGTGCATAGTATTCTAAACAACACTTACAATAGATTTTTACTGCCCATAAAGTGACAACTTTAGTCAGGGAATTGTTTGTGATTGCCATGAAAATAAAAAGTTGCTGTTCCTGCTTTGTGAATCTCTGATTGACTTGAAGTCTCAGAAAGCATATTGATATTGGAGGTCTGATTTTGAGCTTATGTCTGTAGTCTCCAATTGGATTCCTTCTTCTTTCTTATATGGAATATCATAACATAATATTGCAATCTGAAGAGGAAAATTGTTGGTCACATAATTTTAGCATATATTCAGAATAATAATTATAAAAATCTTTCAAAATTAAACTAGCAATTAACAAAATATAAATGTTATTTTGTTTTATGAGCAGTAAGGAAGGAGATTGACTGTTCCTGGTGTCGTTCTTGGTTTTTCTCCACATTTCATGCTTAAGGGGCTGTCCCACTGCAGTGATCTAATTCGCAAGTTCAGACGAGTTTGCCCTAGACTCATACTCGCAGCATGGTCGACACGAGGTCCTAAGAGGTATTAGTAACTCTCCTTCATGCTCGAGAGTAATCCCCTCGTACTCGAGGCCTCAGCTAGGTCGTGGCGTATTTTTCAACATGCTGAAAAATGCCCGAGAGTAAAAACAGGTTGCCATGGAAGACATCGATATTTTTTTACTCGTGGGTTTAGTCGAGGTAAGTCCTAGTAGGTCATAATGCTATTTATAGGTAGTGGAAGTCAATCAAAGTTAATCGAAGGTAGTTGAAGGTAAAGCTCGTTAAGAAAAAAAAGGTAAGTAAACCGGCCGGTAGTGTTAAAGGCCCACCAAACTTTATTAAACGTTGTCTGGCTTCTTAAAAGTGTCTCCACTCCTTCTCCCCCCCTCCCCTTTTCCCTCCTTCTCTCCCTGTTTCATCGCTGATGGTCGATCCAGCTCGAGGTTTTTCATACGAGTGTCCTCGAGCTTGAAGGTCGAAGACAGTCGCTGAAAAGTCGCGTCAGTGGGACAGGCCCTTTAAAGTGCAAAATATGTGCATTTCAGGGAAAGTTCATTTTTAGACTTGATTGTTGGGACACCATTTAAGATGATTTAATTGCTAACGTGAATAAGAACATTTCCCAACAGTTTTTTTAGATGCTAATGGTGGCTGAAAATTATAGACATTCAATAGCATCATATTCAGATCGCCATGTACAATGATGCATACTTTTTAATTAATTTTCCAGGATATGGGCATCACTGGCAAGACCAGCATTTATTGTTATTGAGATGTTATTGATATTGTTATTATATTGATATTGAGAAGGTGGTGGG
Organism: Malacoraja senta; assembly: GCA_038087875.1. Classification (NCBI taxonomy): domain Eukaryota; kingdom Metazoa; phylum Chordata; class Chondrichthyes; order Rajiformes; family Rajidae; genus Malacoraja; species Malacoraja senta. The sequence goes on from CM075977.1 coordinate 311,390,060, forward strand.
GAGCTATCTTTTGAATCACTGCAAACCTTCTGCTGAAGGTAACCCCACATTGAAGGTGTTGCTGGTTCCAGAACATATTTGTACAATTATATTTATTTTTATATTTTATATTTATATTCTCTCATGTAAATACGAATGAACCTGGAAGATGTTCAAAAAGTGAGAAACGATTAAGCAAAGTCACTAAAGACATGTTTAACCTAATTTGGCAGTGGGCCAGAAGATCGTACAGTGTATAGAATTGCACAGAACTTTCAACACAGAAATTGCTTACATCAGTCACTTTGGCTTCCTCCTGGTCTGTTACATCTAACCACATCAATGTATCTTTCTATTTTTATCCCTTGCATTTCTTTAGCTTTCCCCTAAATGCATTCAATGTTATCAGCTCAAATATTCTATCCAGTGGCAGCTTTCACATTCTAACTACCCCCTAAGTTATAAATAATGAATGTCCACTTACAAAGTTATAGGTATACTGAGTGCAGCCCACATGTTCTTGTGAAACATATGCTCTAATAATTTAATGGAGCTTTTTGCAACATGGTTTGTAGTTTAATGGAAGGACTGAAAGTAGAGAGTATATTATGGATTTTTTTTTCCGACTTAGGTGTGACCTTGGGAGATGAGAGTTGGAGAGTCTGAAGTGGCATATAACACACCAGGCAAAAAGCACATAATGAAATGAAGGAAAATATCTAAGGGAAACATTAAGGAGGTGAGAAAGGCTAATAGACAGCATGAAGGAAGAGTGATAAATAGCATTATGGGAAACAAATAAACGCACAAAGGAGTAGTACAACATTGAGCCAGTTGCAAATGGAGAAGGATTTTCTGTTATAAAGATGAATGGACAGTAAAAATATGGAATGAGTGTGCTGAACAGTAACCACGAAGGAAATTTAACCCATTTAATCATCCAACCAAATCGATCCCAGCACCACTATTGTGGTATCCAATTGTTTTTGGCTCCAATACTCCATGTGGATATACATTTCAAATAATGATTAACCTTTAGCTAACAAGGGGCACAGCAGTAGAGTTGCTGCCTTACAGTGGCAGAGACCCGGGTTCGTTCCAGACAAAGGGTGCTGTCTGTACGGAGTTTGGACATTCTCCCCGTGACTGTGTGGGTTTTCCCCGGGTGCTCTGGTTTCCTTCCACACTCTAACGATGCACAGATTTGTAGGCTGTTTGGCTGCAGTAAAGATTGTAAATTGTCCCTAGTGTGTAGGATAGTGCTAGTGTACGGGGATCGCTGGTCAGCGTGGACTCCGTGGGCCGAAGGGCCTGTATCTCTAAAGTAAACTAAACTACGAATCTTTCAATCTCTTCCCTAAAATAGTTGATATCTATTCTTCCTGGTTCAACCCCTTCAGACTGATGTCAGGTGAGAGGGAGATACATAGATAAGAAAGTAAGGTGTGAAACCAGGACAAATGGGATGGAGATCAAGGAAAATGTAGAATAGATCATTTTTAGCTGGGAGCAGGTAACAGCAAAGCAAACAGAGATAAAATGTAATCGGAGACAGTCAGACTGTTCGGAGAACTGGGAAGGGGGAGGGATGGAGAGAGAGGGAAAGCAAGGTTTTCTTGAAGTTAGAGAAGTCAATGTTTATACCGCTGGGGTGTAAACTGTCCAAGCGAAATACGAGGTGCTGTTCCTCCAATTTGCACTGGGCCTCACTCTGACAATGGAGGAGGCCCAGGACAGAAAGGTCAGTGTGGGAATGGGAGAGGGAGTTAAAGTGTTGAGCAACCGGGAGTTCAGGTAGGTTTAGGCAGACTGAGCAGAGGTGTTCAGCAAAACGATTGCCCAGCCTGCGCTTGGTCTCACCGATATATAGGAGTCCACACCTGGAACAGTGGATACAATTGGTCTCTTGGCTCTTCTTTGGTTTGGCACCACTGCTTAAATATTGCTACTTATTTGCCACCAAAAATGTACAAGATATTCAAGATGATTTTGATTAGTGGTTACTCCATTGTCCTATATTCCTTTCTTTAGTTAATTATAGTTTAATATCCTACTGATTTTATTGTGTTCAGCTCTGCTTTGGTTGGAGATGTTTCACATAGATTCAACTACGATTCAGGAGTCTATCGGGTTCATTCTAAGCTGGCTCTGCACCATTTATGATGTGTACATGTATTTTTTTTTCCTGTGTAAATCTCATAATATGAGGGGCGTGGAAAAAGGCTGAGCATGAAACTGCTGAAAATACCTTTGATGGGTAGCTAAATCATACCCTGTGGCTTAACTGATAGTTAATGCTGTAAAAAACATAGAACGTCTCCAGCATTCAGGAAGATTCAGAAATATTTATGAAGCTCATCTGTTTATATATAGATTCTAACAATTACAAAGACAAAAAATACTAACATTTACTAATCCCTCTGTGGAGGAGCACAGTTATGATGGATTAAAGTGTAGGTAAAAATAGAGATCCAATCTAGTCCCAGCTCTTCATATGTACCCCCTAGCAATGGGGCTGGGAAATAGGCACCACTTTACATTCTGCCACTGGACTTCATAAAGCTTTACATATAGGGCACTAAGGCCATTTCCCCCACAAAACCTGGTCCATTTATAAGCAGAGAGATGTACTAGGAATTAGATGTAACTTTTGTGGCATGCATTTTAAATTAATTGTGAGAGGAAAAGGACAGGGTAAAGGGAATGACACATGCTGTTCTCTAGGGATATTAACTAGAACATTTATACAGATGAAAGAGTAAATAATTGAACAATCCCCACTATTTATAGTGAACACGGCAGTGTGAATAAATTTGCTTACAAATGAGATGAATTCTGTATCATTGATAAAATTATTCCAGTTGGTTACCCATCATTGGCTACTGACCTTAATTTGAAATGTAAGGAATATAGTTTGCTACAGGTAGGGTTATTTTAGCATATTAACCTAGTTTTTGTAAAATGCAAGTTGGTTAGCATCAATCTAGAAAATAAGAAATAAAAAGCTGGCAGAGGGACGTCGCCTTCAAGCCTACTCTGCCATTCATCAAGAGTATGGCCGATGTTTTGTTTCAGTGTCGCTTTCTGGCACTGTGCCCAAATCCCTTGATTACCTAATGCAGGGGTGGGCAACCTTGTTCTGCATAGGGGCCAGGACGCATGTCTGTGAACAGATGGCGGGTCACACCCATCACGTGTACACATGGATCCTGCCCCGGATGGCTGGCATCAAATCACGTGTTCACATGGATCCCGCCCCTTCGAGGAGGCCATCTGGCGAAGCACTGGCCCCTAGTTACAGGCGCTCATGAACATGGCGTACCTACGGACCATTGCCTTGGCTCTGTCCTGAAGGCGGTGGCTCAAATACTCACACTCACTTGTCCCAGGCCTATTGACAACCACGATCTCGAGAGTGAAGCCCAGACTCAGAAGGTGTGTGGCCGTGCCAGTGGATTTGCACAGGATGCGGTACAGCCTGAGCTCGGCCACTCTCAGCCATTGCGGCCATCAGCGCAGGCCTCCTTGCGTCACTGCGCCTGGGCGCCGCGGCCTCCGGCCTGGGAGGTACCGGAGATGACGGAAGTCTGTGGGCCACATTCGGCCCAGGGGCCATAGGTTGCCGACCCCTGACCTGATGTCTGAAAATTTATTGATCTCAGTTTTGAGTTAATACAGTGGCATACTCATAAGGTTATAAGGGATAGGAGCAGAATTAGGCTATTCAGCCCATCAAGTCTACTCTGCCATTCAATCATGGCTGATCTATCTCTCCCTCCTAACCCCATACTCCCCATAACCTCTGACAACTGTACTAAACAAGAATCTATCTATCTCTGCCTTAAAAATATCACTGACGACCTCTACAGCCTTTTGTGACAAAGAATTCCACAGAATCACCACCCTATGACCAAAGAAATTTCTCCTCATCTCCTTCCTGAAAGAACATCCTTTAATTCTGAGGCTATGACCTCTAGTTCTAGACTCTCCCACTAGTGGAAACATCCTCTCCACATCCACTCTATCCAAGTATTTTACTATTCTGACTGTTTCAATGAGGCTTCCCCTCATTCTTCTAAACTCCAGCGAGTATAGGCCCAGTGCCGACAAAAGTTCATCATAGGTTAACCTACTCATTCCTGGGATCATTCTTGTAAACCTCCTCTGGTCCCTCTCCAGAGCCAGCACATCCTTCCTCAAATATGTGACCAAAATTGCTCACAATATTCCAAATGTGGCCTTACCAACACCTTATTGAGCCTCAACATTACATCCCTGTTTTTGTATTCAAGCCCTCTTGAAATAAATGGTAGCATTGAGTTTGCTTTCTTTACTATTGATAGTGGAGCAAAGTATAGGCCCAGCTTCACCATTATTTTGATGAAGCAATTTCATCTCAACTCAGTCCTAAATGGCCTAGTTCATATTCTCAAACTGCGCCCCCAATCCTGGAGTACTTAGTCAGGGACAAATATTTTCTCTCCCTCTACACTGTAAGAGATTGAGATCTCCTCTCATTCTTCCAAACTTGAACATAGCCTCAGCCTACTTAATCTCCCTTCATATGGCAAACTCTCTCCCCTGAAGCCCAACAACCGATCAAATCTACTTAACCTTATCCACTGCCTCGAGGATATAAAGTGTTGAATGGCCCAGAACTTCCTCCAACTAAAGGAGAGTAAGTCTGAGGTCATCCTTCTCAGCCCCTCGGACTCAATCAAAATGATAGCAGGCAGCCTTGGAAGCCTTACCCCATTACTCAAACCTCACGTCAAAAACCTTGGCGTGATATTTGACTCAGCATTGAAATTTGACAAACAAGTCAATGCCGTGGTAAAAGCTAGCTTCTTTCAGCTTCGGACGATAGCTAAAATAAAACAATTCCTCCAGTTTGACAACCTCGAAAAGATCATCCACACATTTATCTCTTCCCGCCTAGATTACTGCAACTCCCTTTACACTGGCATCAGCCAATCTTCCCTGTCCCACCTGCAACTGGTCCAAAACGCTGCAGCGAGACGCCTGACGGGCACCCGAAAAAGGGACCACATCACCCCGATTCTGGCCTCTCTCCACTGGCTCCCTGTGCGGTTCCAAATAAATTTCAAGATCCTTCTTTATGTTTACAAAGCCCTCAATGGGCTCGCCCCCACCTACATCAAAAGTCTGCTTACCCACCACACCACCTCCAGGTCCCTCAGATCGGCCGACTTGGAGTTACTGAAGATCCCGCGGTCTAGGCATAAGCTCAGGGGCGACCGCGCCTTTGCGGTTGCAGCTCCTAGACTGTGGAACAGCATCCCTCTTCCCATCAGAACTGCCCCCTCCATCGACTCTTTTAATTCGAGACTTAAAACATCTTTACTCTCAAGCCTTTCTTGACGTCCTCTGAGGGAGGGCTATATGTATGTATTTATGTATGTACTTAATCTATGAACCAATGTTGTATAACGTTAGTACCTCCACCAATGTAAAGCACCTTGGTCAACGAGAGTTGTTTTTTAAATGTGCTATAGAAATAAAAGTGACTTGACTTGACAGTGACTTGTCATCTCTGGAAAGAGAACCTAACAAATCTTCCTCTACTTCCTATACTTCCTTGGGTATGGAAACCCAAATTGTACACACAACTCCAGATGTGGTCCCACCACCACCACCTATATAATTGAAATAAGACTTCCTTATCCTAGTTATCAAACCCTTCTGTAATAAAGAATAATGTGCCTGCATGTTGACCTTTAATCATTCATATACAAGCACGTCTTTCAATGTGAAATTCACTCAATCTTTTGCCAATTCACAAATACCGCATCATTCGTTTAAGATTACAGCCAATTCCTATAACTGATGGTAGCCAACAGGCTGTTAGTTCCCCATTTTCTTTCCTCTACTTTTTTTTAAATAGCAAAGTCATAATTAGTACGCTCCAGCCTACAGGAACAATCACAGAACCCACAGAACCTTGGAAGAAAATAACCAGAGTATCCATTGCAATCAAAACACCAATCTCAAAACTGGGACGTAGATCATCAGGTACTTGGTTTTTTTACAGCATTTAAGCTCAACAATTCCTCTGGTACGAATAGTTCCTTCAGTTCCTTTTTCTCAGTAGACTCTTATCTCTCTAATATATCTGGTGGATTTGTAGGCCTTCATGAGACCAACACAAAATGATTCTTTAATTTCTCTGCCATTTTCTTATCCCCTACTATGTTCTCCTGTTTCTATATGCAACAGGTCCACATTTGCCTTCTCTAATTTTTTCTTTCTATGTCATTCATTACTTTTTTTTAGAAATACAGCATGGAAACAGGCCCTTCGGCCTACCAAGTCCACGCCGACCTGCGATCTCTGCACGCTAACACTATCCTACACACACTAGGGACAATTTGTACATTTACCAAGCCAATTTACCTACATACCTGTACATCTTTGGAGTGTGGGAGGAAACCGAAGTTCTCGGACAAAACCTATGCGGTCACGGAGACAGCATACAAATTCTGTACCGACAGCACCCATAGTCGGGATCGAACCCGGGACTCCGGCGTTCCAAGCGCTGTAAGGCGGCAACTCTACCGCTGTGCCACTGTGCCACCCAAGTTCTATCCTACACACCAGGGACAATTCACAGGAGCCAATTAACCTACAAACCTGCATGTCTTTAGAATGTGGGAGGAAACCGGACCATCCAGAAAAAACCCATGTGATCACAGGGACAACTGCAAACTCCGTACGGACCCGTAGTCAGGTTCGAACCCGGGTCTTTGGTGCTGTAAGGCCGCTGAGCCACTGTACCACCCTCTATTCTATCTTGCCTTCCTTATCAGTTTCATGGTCATTCTTAAATGATTTCCAAATCCTTGGTCCATTCTGATTTCTGGCAACATCCTAAGGGGCTTCTTTTGATATTTAACTTCCCTGTAAATCACTTTACCCTTTGTTGGTTTTGTCCTTTTCTTACAACTTGTGTGTTATTTCTTTAAGTGCCTTTTAGTGTATTCTCCCAATCAATCACTGCCAATTCTCTTCTCATAATCTAATATGTTCCTTTGTTTAGATTTATGACCACATTTTAGAATTGATTTGCACTGCTTTCAGACTTGATATAAAATTCTATCATGTCCAGATCACACACCCTCTTAAGGGGCTGTCCCACTTGGGCGACCTAATTGGTGAGTTTAGAAGAGTTTAGGAGAGTTTGAAAAAATGTCATGTTGAAGACCTCCTTCGACTATGTAGAAGACCTCCTTCGACTATGTTGAAGACTAGCTTCGACTAGCCATGACTAGCTACGACTAACTTCGGGAAAATTGGACACCGAATAGTGGAGAGTGAAGACGACCTCCTTCGATCTCCTTCGACCTCCCTTCGACTATGATGAAGACTATCTACGACTACCTCAGACCACCTTCGACTACCCTCGATTACCTACGACTAACATGCCGACCTGCTACGACTAAACCTACGAGTAAAAAAAGTATCGATTTTTTCCATGGCGACCTTTTTTTACTCGCGGGCATTTTTCAACATGTTGAAAAATACGCCGCAACCTAGCGGAGGCCTCGGGTACACGGGGACTACTCTCGAGCATGAAAGGAGAGTTACGAAGACCTCCTACGACCTCGTGTCGACCATGCTGCGTGTATGAGTCGAGGGCAAACTCGCCAGAACTCGCGGATTAGGTCGCCCAAGTGGGACAGGCCCTTAAGACCTCTTGAGGATAAGATCATCAATCGGTCCCTTCACATTTTATGAAGCAAGATCCAAAATAATATTTTTTAGTTGATTCAGCACCAAGGGGGGGTCGTCAAGGAAAGAGCGTTCACATCGCGACCGTGTTTCCACCAATGTTTCCACCACCACGCACAAGAAGCGACAAGACAGACTCCATTGTCTGCAGATGCCAAGAAGTTATCTTGCCGAAACTGATAAGGAAGGCAAGATAGAACAACTTCTAATTTTGTGTGTGGACTCGATAAGGAGAAGAAGCGCCAAGGGGGAAGAAATAATGAAGCAGACATGGGAGAGTTTCAGAAGCTGTTTTGTGTAACAAATAGTGCAGGGTGTACAACAACGACTGAAACGTCAGTAACCTGAAATGTTCTCCCTGTTTGATCTTCACGTATGCTGAACCTTTCAGGCATTATCTTGTGAGCAAAGGTTTGACTTTCAGCTCCTGACAAAACACTGAAATTCTTCAGAGACACAAGAGACTGGAATCTTGAGCTGAGAGCAAAATGCTAGATTAACTCAGTGGGTGCGGCAGCATCTGTGGAGAAAATGGACAGATGACAAAATTCCAGCAAAACTCATCTCAAAATGCCTGAACCTATGACTTAGCACTCCACCCTGCATCTGGATCCTCGGCCCTTTAACCCAAAGTAAAAATAGATAACCTCTTTAAATCAGTAAAAATAGGTAACCAAACATCCTCCATGGTAATTCTCCACATTGGTGCCCAACAATGATGCATTCACAGCTGCTGACTTCACTCCATTTGACTCATGACTGTGCAGATAAATTCTGCTCCAACTCCATTTACACATTTGCAGATGACACTCACAAAATGAGCCGCACAGCTCAGTAACATGGCATCAAGATAGCAACCTCTTCCTCAGACACCAAAACAAAGGAGCAAGCATTCACTTCAGGAAGCTGGGTAGAATACATGCCCCAGTCTGCATTAAGGGTGCTGAAGAGGAGATGGTTGAAAGCTTTAACTTCCTAGCATAAATATCACCATGGATTTGCCCTGGCCTAACCACATTAATGCTATGGCCAAGAAAGCACGTCAACCCCTCTATTCCCCGAGAAGATGGAGATTCTGCATGTCTCCAATGACTTACCAAGTTCTACAGAAGCACCAAAGTATCATACGCATTATAACTTGGTTTCGGAAAAACTCTGCCCTGGACTGCAAGAAATTGCAGAGAGTGCTGGATGCAACCCAGTCCATCATGCAAACCTGTCTCCCCATAATGACTCTATCTACACTTCATGCTGCCTCGGGAAAACAGCAAACATAATCAAGGACCACTCACATTGTGGTCATTCCCTTCTTCTCGTCTCTACCACCAGGCAGAAGATGCAAAAGCTTGAAAGCACATGCTGCCAGTTTAAAGAAGCTTCTTCCCCACTATTATCAGACTGTTGGATAGGCCTCTCATTAGCTAAGGATGCATTCCCAATGTCCCGATCGAACACATTACAGCTCTTACCCTTTCTATCTGCACTTTCTCTGTGGCTGACAATATATTCTGCAGTCTGTTCCATTTCTCTTTTTGCACTACATGTTGTACGGTTTGATTATACCCACATATGATATGATTTACCTGGATAGCTGGCAAAACAAAGTTTTTCACTGGCTCTCTGTACACGTGGCAATAATAAACCAATACCATCTCCTGACATGAGCTACTCAGACTTGCATTTGGCACAGTAAACCAAGCACTTCCAGATGGAGCTAGCGAGAATAGCCATTCACAGAAGTACAAGAACTACCGATTATGTCTGCAGTGATCATGCCACTGACCAGAAACAAATGTATTTGACAAAAGGGAGAGCAATAAGAGCAGAAGGCACACTGCTAAACAAAGCAGCGTATCAGATGAAGAACGGTTTACTATTTCCATCTCCATTTCCCTCCGACTAACAGGTCATTCCAGCTTAAAAATACGTAACCGCTTCAAACAAACTTTATTTTGCCAAGGAATATCACATCATTACAGATAGGTTAAAGTATAATGTTTGTTATTGGGGAGGGGAGAGGAGATGGGGGAGGGGGGGGGGGGGGGTAGTGGGGCAGGACGACAGTTTTTCTGTGTGTTATTAGTCCTGACTTTGCAATGCGGTCTTACTTCATCATAACCTTCAAACTGTAGCTTCTTTATCGAGCTTTTTGCTAAAAGTAAATCTAAATGACTGAATTAATTGCAGCAAAGTAACTGTAATGCCTTTTTCTGAAGGCTGGCTTTGTATATTGCAAAACCATCTCACACAGACGCACTTCTTGAAAATCATTAGCAATTAACAGACTTGCAATGAATTATTAATAACTGCAGATCTACGAGAAAGATCAGTAACTGTCATACAGCCCTGAGAAGCAGCATGGGGCAAAAAGAGAATACTGAATGTAGAATTAATTATTTTCCTAATGCATTAATTTCATTTTTGAAAAAGTGTGGCTGAAATAAATGTTTCCCCAAAATAACTGCTATTTAAAATGGCCACAACAAATTAATTCTTCCACAAAAAATAAGACAGTTTTACTTTACCCTGTTTGTTGATTCCCCTTTTCTCAATTCTTTCTGAATTATCATTGCCAAATTAAAACACACCAAGTGAATTACTATTGCACACATATTAACTTTTATTTTTACACCTGAGGACAATTGTACATTTAGCTGACTTAACAGTATAATAACTGAGTAATAATTTTGAACTAGTACATTCTACTTTGTATTGACCATAGAGTAGAGCAACCAACTATTGCATTCTATTCAATATCTAATTAAAGACAAATTAGATATATTCAAATCTTACCTGCCTGCATTTTATGTTCAGTTAGGTCCACACTAAATATTGCACATTTTTTCTGGAGACATTCAGAGACTAGGTTTGGTGTCAGGTAACTAAGTTGCTTTGCTGACACTAATTATTGTTGGAACCATTAGAATCAAGTCTCGTCACCAGCTGCTCCATCCTTACACCAAAAGAGCACAAATGATCATCTTCATTTAAAAAACAGGCAACTGACTGTAAATCTCCTAAAGCAGCAAATTATTATCCAGTTTGTGAAAGGTTTCAGTCGCTCAGAATAGACGATGCACTTGCTGATTTAACATTCCCGCTAACACCCCTTTCTTCACGTCACACGACTGAGCAGGTAGTCAGTAGCAGCAAGAAACACAGCCTCCACCAGGGCAATTTAAAATATATCACCAGCTTCCTGGAGGGAAGTTGCTAATCGATTACGCACTGAAGTTTGGTGCAGCCAACGCCCAGGCTCTGTGGGGGAGGACCACAATCTAGGTTTCCTCCGCTGCTGGACATTGGGGTGCAGGTGCGGTGGAGATGCCCTTCAAACAAGGGAAGGGATATTACCCCAGGGGGCCACATGAGTGGCAAGGGTATACTTATGGTTTTTGTGAACACTACCAAATTTGTATTTATTTATGCCTACAATATTCTGTTGTGCTGAAGCAAAGCAAGAATTTCATTGTCCTATCTGGGACACATGACAATAAACTCTCTTGAATCTTGAAGCTTCCGCAGCGGCGACTTCTCCCGCCCGAGTTGCGGGGTTGAAGAGCACCTGGAGCGGGGCTTTATCCCCCGCGCGGCTTGGAATGGCCGCCGGACTTTGCGGGTGCGCGCCGGGGCTCTAACACCAAGACCCGGTGCGCGACCCTGCATTAACCAGCGTGGCTTTAATGGCCGCGGGACAATCACCACCGCCCGCCGGGGCTTTGACTTTGACTCTGACATCGGGGGGGGAGTGCAGTGGAGAGACTTTTTTTTGCCTTCCATCACAGCGCTGTGATGGATGTATGTGTAAATTGTGTTGTGTCCCGGGTCTTCTTCGTTTTGTGATGTATGGCTGCAGAAACGATATTTCGTTTGGACCTCAAGGGGTCCAAATGACAAATTTGTCCAAAAGACAAATAAACAAATTGTAATTGTAATTGTAATTGTAATAGAACGCAATGAATGTAGGTGTAGCCGCAGAGAAGGTTGGAATATTTTTAATGCTGAAGAAAGTTTATTTTGATTTTTTTTTAATTTCTACTGGTGGTTCCAATGATTCTACAATGGCTTGGTACTCTGCAAAGTTTGTTTGGTTGCTAAAGTCTAGACCAATTGCTGTGCTGTTGCTGACGGGCTTTGTCTCTCTGCACAAACCAGATGCAAGTCCATCCGGAATTCACTTAAACTGCATCCAGGCACCGCACGTCCATTCAAATATAAAATGCAACTAGGACTGATTCCATTACCTCAGTTTCCAGCAAGAATGGTTCCACCTACATGCAGGTCAATGCCCAATATTCTGGGAGGAATCCAGGTACCTTGAGTTTGAAGCAGTCTGCTGTGTCATCTGCACTTTGTTCACACTGACAAACCAGAGGTTGACTTCTGTCAACATCTATACATACAGTGCATTCAGAAAGTATTCAGACCCCTTCAAGTTTTCAACATTTTGTTACGTTACAGCCTTATTCTAAAATGATTAAATTTTTTTTAATCATCAAGCTACACACAGTACCGCATAATAAAAAAGGGAAAACAGGTGTTTAGAAATTTTTGCAAAGTAATTACAAAGAAATAACTGAAATATCACATTTACATAAGTATTCAGACCCTTTACTCAGTACTTTGTTGAGGCACCTTTGGCAGCGATTACAGCCTCAAGTCTTCTTGTGTATGACGCTACAAACGTGGCACACCTGTATTTGGGTAATTTCTCCCATTCTTCTCGGCATATCCTCTCAAGCTCTGTCAGGTTGGATGGGGAGCGTCGATGCACAGCTATTTTCAGGTCCCTCCAGAAATGTTCGATCGGGTTCAAGTCCGGGCTCTGGCTGGGCCACTCGAGGACATTCACAGACTTGTCATGAAGCCACTCCTGCGTTGTCTTGGCTGTGTGCTTAGGGTCGTTGTCCTTAGGGTCTGAGGTCCAGAACGCTCTGGAGCAGGTTTTCATCAAGGATCTCTCTGTACTTTGCTCCGTTCATCTTTCCCTCGATTCTGACTAGTCTCCCAGTTCCTGCCGCTGAAAAACATCCCCACAGCATGATGCTGCCACCATCATGCTTGGTTTCCTCCAGACGTGACGCTTGGCATTCAGGACAAAGAGTTCAATCTTGGTTTCATCAGACCAGAGAATCTTGTTTCTCATGCCTTTTGGCTTCCGTCCGACCACTCTACCGTAAAGGCCTGATTGGTGGAGTGCCGCAGATATAGTTGTCCTTCCGGAAGGTTCTCCCATCTGCACAGAGGAACTTTGGAGCTCTGTCAGAAAGACCATCGGGTTCTTGGTCACTTCCCTGACCAAGGCCCTTCTCCCTCGAATGCTCAGTTTGGCCGGGCGGTCAGGTCTATGAAGAGTCCTGGCGGTTCTAAAGTTCTTCCATTTAAGAATGACGGAGGTCACCCTGCTCCTCGGGACTTGCAATGCTGCAGAAATTGTTTTATTCACTTCCCCAGATCTGTGTCTCAGTACAATCCTATCTCGGAGGTCTACGGACAATTCCTTCGACTTCATGGTTTGGTTTTTGCTCTGACATGCACTGTCAACTGTGGGACCTTATATAGACAGGTGTGTGCCTTTCCAAATCATATCCAATCAATTTAATTTACCATTGGTGGACTCCAATCAAGTTGTAGAAACATCTCAAGGATAATAAGTGGAAACAGGATGAAGCTAAGCTCAATTTTGAGTGTCATAGCAAAGGGTCTGAATACTTATGTAAATGTGGTATTTAAATTATTTCTTTTTAATTACTTTGCAAAAATTTCTAAACACCTGTTTTTGCTTCTTCATTCTGGGGTATTGTGTGTAGATTGATGTGTGCAAAAGTGAAGGGATCTGAATACTTTCTGAATGCACTGCAACTAAAACTCTTATCTTGAGCTCTTCCAATTTTGCGTTTTTTTCTATCCGCGCAAAAACAGTACATGATAGCGCTACGATTGTTCACCACATTATTCACCATTCTCCTGTGCTACAAGGGCAACAAGATTTGTTCCGATTGATGGTAAATTTTAAAAGTTATTAAGGTTTAAAACCGCGCATGTGCAGATTGGTCTCCTCTCCTGTCAGTCACCGCCACGCAGATTGGTCTCCTCTCCTGTCAGTCGCCGGGACGGCGCCACCCCTTCCTGCACTATCGCTGCACTGAAAGGCCGGATCCGCTGTCAGTCGCGGGTGGCGCCCAGCGAGGTAAATATAAAGCTGAAGGAGCGGAGTGAGCATCACTAATGCTCCGCCGTCTGGAGCTGCATCTGCGGGTGCGTCCGTGGTGCCGAGCGGACAAGTGGCCGAGCCCACTTCACGGCCTCCGTGGTGCCCAGCCACGGGATCCGTTGGCCACTTCGTCTGACCCGGGCTTCTATCTGCGAGGCCCCGGCCCGGGTTCTACGCGGCGATCCAGAAGTCATCGAGACCACGACGGTGAGACCTCGTGATGCTGGGGCTGCGGAGGCGGTGGGGTCTTGCAGAATTTCAAAATCCACGGTAAATCTATCTCTTCCTCTTTCTTCATTTTTTCCCTGTCTCATATCTGGTGGGGGAGGAGAGGGAGGAGAGGGAATAGAGGGAGGGGGAGTGAGGGAGGTAGGGAGTGGGGAATAGAGGGAGAGGAGGGCAGTGGGGGAGGTGAGGAGGGATAGTGGAGGGGATAGGGGGAGGTGAGGATTGGGGAGGTGGGGGATAGAGGGATAGGTGAGGGGAGAGGAGTTATGAAGGGAGGGAGTGACTGAGGGTAGGGGAAAGGAGAGGGAGGGAGAGGTGAGGGAGGGATTGGGTAGGGGAGGAGGAGAGAGGAAAGAAGAAGGATGAGGGGAATGAGGGGAAATGAGAGGCGCCTGCGCAGTTTAGGGCTATGCGTGAGTGGTGGAATATTGCGTTGGGGAAACGGGTGAGTGGTGGAATATTGCGTTGGGGGGAGCAGACCCAACGGGTCTGCACTTAGTCTAGTGACTTAACTCCTGAGCATATGTGGACAAAATGCACACTGACATGCATGTTTCTGCAGAAAACAAAGTGGAGCAGAAGAAAGTATGCTGAAATGATAATTATGTTACCTAGCCTGTTCCAGATAAATCCTACTCTTCTTGGCTAACCAAGTTCCAATATTTGCAGCGGAACTTTACACACTCCAAAGCCTCACCTTCAGGAGTGGACAGTTCCTGCCATTAGCTGCACAGTGAGCAGCTACGGAAAAGCAGAAGTGAGAGGAGGAGCAACGGAGCAAGGCAACCTAGAAAACATCCTTCTTTTGTAATCATCATCCACTGCATTGCCAAGAAACACAGCCTCATTTCCTCCATTTACTGCAGTTTCATATGCTATATAATAAAAGAAAGATAGATGCAAAAAGCTGGAGTAACTCAGCGGGACAGGCAGCATCTCTGGAGGGAAGGAATGGGTGATGTTTCGGGTTGAGACCCTTCAGAAACGTCACCCGTTCCTTCTTTCCAGAGATGCTGCCTGTCCCGCTGAGTTACTCCAGCTTTTTGTGTCTATCTTCGGTTTAAACCAGCATCTGCAGTTCCTTCCTACACATTTCATATACTATATCCCTTCTGTAGCAGACCTTCACAGCAATTGGTTATCATGCCAAAATAAAAATGAACATAATGTAAACATTCCAATCAAATTCTTATGTCAAATTGCATACAAACGGCAACTGTTTAGTTTAGATTAATCTAGTTTAGTTTAGTTTAGTGTCAGGTGTACCAAGGTACAGTGAAAGGCTTTTTTGTCCTGGGACTGATCATCCCAGTGCAGTGCCAATGTTCCTACCTTCTGTGTACCTTTGCTCTCCAAATGTTCTGATTGCAGACTAGCAGAAAGATGTCTATTGACATACAGAGAAGGAGCAACAAGTTCTCTTGGCGAACGGTCACAAGCAGCTCTTACTCTAAAAGGCTGGGATTCAAACTGCATTCAGACTGCATCTTGTTTTACATAAAATGCCACGGTGGCCTGACAAGGAGGAGATAACAACTGCTGTCATTCTGGAGCCACCGCCATGCACTGGGGCATTTAATCAGTAAACTGAATATACCACTAGCATACAGATAGCTGACCTGTTGCAACGACCTGCAACCCCCACTTTTGTGATTCAGCATTGCCTTCTTCCGGCCAAGTAGGGACCTCATCCATGACGCCCTTAAACCAAAAGAAAATAAAACAGCTCGAGTGACAGCAGTATCTGTATCTGAGCTGATGGAGTGGATTGACAAATCACCTTCTCACTCTTCATTTCTAAGGAGTTGTTTGCCACATTGAATAACTGAATAACTTCATAACAAGAGGATTTCAGTATAGGAGTAAAGAGGTTCTTCTGCAGTTGTATAGGGCTCTGGTAAGACCACATCTGGAGTATTGTGTACAGTTTTGGTCTCCTAATTTGAAGAAGGACATCCTTGTGATTGAGACAGTGCAGCGTAGGTTCACAAGATTGATCCCTGGGATGGCGAAAGATTGAAAAGACTAGGCTTGTATCCACTGGAGTTTAGAAGGATGAGGGGGAATCTTATAGAAACATATAAAATTATAAAAGGACTGGACAAGCTAGATGCAGGAAAATGTTCCCAATGTTGGGCGAGTCCAGAACCAGGGTCCACAGTCTTATAATAAAGGGGAGGCCATTTAAGACTGAGGTGAGAAAAAACCTTTTCACCCAGAGAGTTGTGAATTTGTGGAATTCCCTGCGGCAGAGGGCAGTGGAGGCCAAATCACTGGATGGATTTAAGAGAGAGTTAGATAGAGTTCTAGGGGCAAGTGGAATCAAGTGATACGGGGAGAAAGCAGGCACGGGTTATTGATTGGGGACGATCAGCCATGATCACAATGAATGGCGGTGCTGGCTCGAAGGGCTGAATGGCCTCCTCCTGCACCTATTTTCTATGTTTCTATGTTTCTAATTGATATGTGGGAAAGAGGGACTGTCTTATGAAGAGAGAGTGAGTGAGCTGATACTCATTGAGTATGGAAGAATAAAAGGTAATTTTGTTGAAAATTAGGGGATTAACAGTTTAGATGATGAGAGGTGGGCATCAGCCAAATAACCAAAGGAGCTGGATGAGTCAGGAGAA
>CM075977.1:311407059-311749433 GCA_038087875.1 Malacoraja senta
CTACTCTTCGTTCCTGATTAGTCAAGCATGATTTCCCCTTTGTAAATCCATGCTGACCCGATCCTGTTACTGCTATCCAAATGTGCTGCTATTTCATCTTTTATGATTGACTCCAGCATCTTCCCCACCACCGATGTCAGGCAAACTGGTCTATAATTCCCTGTTTTCTCTCTCCCGTCTTTCTTAAAAAGTGGGATAACATTAGCTACCCTCCAATCCACAGGAACTGATCCTGAATCTGTAGAACATTGGAAATGATCACCAATGCGTCCACGATTTCTAGAGCCACTTCTTAAGTACCCTGGGATGCAGACCATCAGGCCCTGGGGATTTATCAGCCTTCAGTCCCATCAGTCTAACCAACACAATTCCTGCCTAATGTGGATTTCCTTCAGTTCCTCTGTCATCCCAGATCCTCTGGCCACTAGTACATCAGGAAGATGTTTGTGTCCTCCTTAGTGAAGACAGATCCAAAGTACCTGTTCAACTCATCTGCCATTTCCTTGTTCCCCATAATAAATTCAACTTTTTCAGTCTTCAAGGGTCCAAATTTGGGTTTAACTATTTTTTCCTCTTCACATACCTAAAGAAGCTTTTACTATCCTCCTTTATATTCTTGGGGAGCGGGATAGGGGGGAGGTGAGGAGTGGGGAAGCAGGGGGATAGAGGGAGAGGAGGGGGTATGGAGTGGAGGGATGTTATGGAGGGAGTGAGGGAGGGAGTGAATGAGGGTAGGGGAAAGGAGAGGGAGGGAGAGGTGAGGGAGGGAATGGGGAGGGAGGAGGAGCGGGGAAGAAGAGGGAGGGTGAGGAGGAGGGAGACGGAGTGCTGGGGAATGAGGGGAATGGAGGAGGATAGGGGGTAGGAAGAAGGATGGTGAGATAATGGAGGAGGGGAGGGGGAAGAGGGAAGAGGGAGGGAGGGGGTGAGGGAGGAAGCAGAGGAGGGTTGTTGGATGGTGGGGAGTGGGAGGATAATGGAGGAGGGGAATAGGGGACGGGAGAGTGAGATGCGTTCACATTGATCTTATATTATACGTTATTGCCATTCTGAACTTTAAAAACGTCGCAGTCGCACTTCCACTTGTCGGCCGCCCCTGCGCAGTTGGGGGATGGTTGCTGTGACTCGCTTCACAATGGGGATCTCTGGCGTCACAACGGGAACCCATCAGCCACGCCTGCGCTGTTGGGGTTATGGGTGAGTGGTGGAACATTGCCTGAGGGGACCGAGGGGTCTAGTAATACTCAACTACCAGCCCTGTTGAAGATAAACATTCTAGAAAAGTGAATAATTATTAATCACAGGAAAGTGAGCAACTAAATCTTTATTATCTAGCTAAGTGGACACCTGTAAAAAAAAGGTGCATACTAAACTTCAATCCTATCCTACCTTTCCATCTGCAAAATGTTCCTTCACCTCTTTGATCAAACATTTGGCTCTCCAGTTGTTCCCTTCTCTGACTCACTGTGTTTGGTTGGTAATGTTTTTGTTTTTTTGTTTGGTAATGTACTTGTAAAGCACCTCTTGTCATTTTATTGTATCAAAGGAGCAATAGAAATGCACATCACTGTTATTAATTGACCTAGATTACCACCTGCACAGAGGTGACATTGGCAAAACAACAGTTCAGGCTCACATTTGTTTTTATTCATACAAGGGATATGGATGTTGCTTGCAATGCAGCATTTATTACCCATTTCTTTGTTCTTCAGGAATCTAACTTGACCTGTTGTAAATGTATTAAAGTGATTCTCGAGTGCTTTTTTTTAAAGCAGTTTAGAGATACTATGCGGAAACAGCCCCTTCGCCCACCGAGTCCATGCCGCCGACGATGATCCTCACACATTGACACTATCCTACACACTAGGGTAATTTACACTTATACCAAGCCAATTAATCTACAAACCTGTATGTCTTTGAGTGTTGGAGGAAACCAACCAAATCCACGAGGTCACGGGGAGAATGTACAAATTTCGTACAGACAGCACCCGTAGTCGGGATTGAACCTGGGTCTCTGGTGCTGCAAGCGCTGTAAGGCAGCAACTCTACTGCTGCGTCACTGTGCCACCCTTGTTGAGTGCTCTATAAAATAGTGTTCCAAGATTTTGTCTTCGTATGATAAGGGGAAAGGTGGTACTTGACCACGCCAATGCGATGTATACAATTGACGTGTTAATATAGAAGACTATTCCAACTCTTATCCCTTGTGCAATAAAGTACATGTATAAGCATGGGAAGAGGATTCTGTACCAAATTCTACTTTGATAATTCAATGACTAAATAGTGTGGCAATAATTACTATTCAAGCTCAAACAATGAGCAGCAACTTGGACAGACACTTTTTATTAGGTAACACTTAAACAATTGTGCAAACGAACATTTTCACAGAATATGTGAAATATTGAGAGATGCATGAGATACATGGTGTCTTGAATGTTTTGTTTTGCAGGGTTTGTAACAGAACATGATACCACCTGCATGCCATCTTCAATGACTCTGAGATTTTGTGAAGAACAGAAATAGCTGAAGAAATGTTGGATGGCAGAGGTTCAATGGAATGCAGTTGAGAACCAATTTGCAGCTAAGCTGGAAGGGGAGTGGGAGTGGCTCAGGAATGGTTTAAACTCAACAAAGGCTATGATCTTGAATGCCAATGGTGATTAATTTCCAAAGGTGGTTAAAATACTTCAATTTATTTATTACTTATCATTTCATCTAAAAGTTTCCCGATTGTTGTTTTGACACCGTCTAGGAGGGGGGGGGGTGGGTATAGAGGGAGGGGGGCAGAGGGAGGGGGGGCAGAGAGGGAGGGGGGCAGGGAGGGAGGGGGGCAGAGAGGGGGGCAGAGAGGGAGGGGGCAGAGAGGGGGGGCAGAGAGGGAGGGGGGCAGAGAGGGAGGGGGCAGAGAGGGAGGGGCAAGAGAGGGAGGGGGCAGAGAGGGGGGGGCAGAGAGGGGGGAGGGTAGAGAGGGAGGGGGCAGAGAGGGAGGGGGCAGAGAGGGAGGGGGGCAGAGAGGGAGGGGGCAGAGAGGGAGGGGGGAGCGTAGAGAGGGAGGGGGGGAGGGTAGAGAGGGAGGGGAGGGGGTAGAGAGGGAGAGGGAGGGGGTAGAGAGGGAGGGTGAAGGGTAGAGAGGGAGGGGGAGGGGGTAGAGAGGGAGGGTGGAGGGTAGAGAGGGAGGGGGAGGGGGTGGAGAGGGAGGGTGGAGGAGGAAGCGAGGGAGGGGGAGGGGGTAGAGAGGGAGAGGGAGAGGGAGGGGGTACAATGGTGATAGTACTTGCAAACACACCATAATCATTGTGTTAAGATTCTGTCACAATCCTCTTGTTGTCTTTACTCCTGAAAATAAATTATTTGTGAGAGATTTTTTATATTCTGAAAGCTCACAAATTCTATTGCCTGAAGCTAACTATCTTTCATTACATAACAAACAGTTTCACATGACCTGTAAATTTTGACCACACCGGTTTTCTGGTTGCGATCATGGTGTGTGAAATAATGAATAAAACAAATACAATATAACCTTTCTTTAAATAGAGAACAAAGTATTACATACAAATGCATCTGGCATCACATTGAGGACTGATAATACAACTTTATTTCTACCCATTTCCTCCAGATTTTGTTTATTCGATCACAGACGTGGATGTCACTTTTATTTGTCTCAGAGTTTAAAGAACTGATATTTAAAAATGCAGATAGACTCAAAATGCTGGAGTAACTCAGCTACCTACACGTGATATTTTAAAATTACAGGACTCTATTCAACATTCTGATTTCAAAACACAATGCATTTACTGTGCTCTTTCTAATTAAAAAAAAGCATTAGCCGGATAGTATTTCATTACCTACTCGAAGTCATGTGATTGCAGTTTGTGAAGCATATATTCCCATTACAGCAACCACCTGTGAATGCTACCATGGATAAATATAATAGACTGGTTGTTCCACATTTACCTATTCAATCCCAGTCATGTTAATGCACAATGAACTTATTTATAGAAAACAGCCAGACTGCAAGGATCCGCAGCCAGTATATACAAATCCCAATTTACATCACAGTTTTTCATCTGGCTATCTGTTTCTTTGGCAGACTTTTATTCTTCTCATTAAGTATTATTAACTGTGTTTAAGTGTCAAGAAACACATAATTCATAAATCAATACCATCCTATCTCATAGATTTAAGATATTGCTCCTGGAGGTGGGAATAAACCAACGTGTCACGTTTATTCTCTGCAAAAGCAAGAAGCTGAATTCATTTATTTTGCTGCATTAACAAAACACAATAACAAAGCTTCCACTGATTTTTTACTTCCATTGAAGTCACTCATTTTGCAGAATTGAACAATTCAGGAATCTGCCCTTTCAGCACCAAAATGACCTTGTGTTTCTGTGATGGAAACTGACTTGGGAGCTGACATTGAGATATAAGGAGGAATGAATGACAACATCATCATAAAGGGAATTATAAAGATGCAGAAAGAACGGAAGATTTGGAAGTTTCAGATACTGCAGTCGCAACAACAATCGCATCTGGTGACAGTGTCAGGGATGTTTAACCTGAGGAGAAATGTTAGGCAGTACTTCAAAAGAATGTTTTAGAAAGAACTGCAGATGCTGGAAAAATCAAAGGTAGACAAAAATGCTGGGGAAACTCAGCAGGTGAGGCAGCATCTATGGAGAGGAGGAATAAGCGACGTTCAAAAGAATGGCTGGGTTGGAGTTTCTTTTTCTGGAGGGGCTTATTACAAAGATTTTAGTAGAAAGAGTTGGCAATGGAGAAAAGTGGACCATTAGCAATATTAGCAAGCATGGGATCAAGAACAAAGTGATGGGAATTTAAAAGTTGAACAGGAGCAGGTACACAAGGGAAGGGGAGTAATAAGCAAGAACATTTGTGAAGATGGGAGAGTTATGCTTTTAAGAGCTACAGGACTTGAGGACAGGAGGTCAGGAGCATCGGGGAGAAGAGCAAGAGTCAGCAGCAAAGATAATCAAGAACTCTGCACAATGGTATTGAGCATGAAGGTGGATTTCAGAATAAAGTGGTTGAACAAAGTGCCTGTTTAGGCGTCTTATACGTAGTAATTTTACCTGATTCTTTCCACCTCTGTCACATGTTCCAGAAATAAACTACTCTCTGTATAACAAAACCTACACCTACAGATGGCAGCAGCGGTAGATAGAGGGAAACACTGATGCTGGGCTGGGGACTCATCTCCTCACGGGCACTCTGGATGTTCTGAGATTGGCTGCGGAGGTGCCCCAGGGCACAGAGGCCATGTGAGGTGAGGAATGGTGCGTTTGTGGGTCAATGTGTCCGGATCGAGCTGTCACTGGAGTGGGCTGTTGGAGGAACCTGCAGCAGCCTGGGGTTTGATTGGATTTGGTAGGCAAGCGTGCAGAGGAGATGTGGCCTGCAGTAACATGGAGCAGTGGAGCGGTGGTGGAAGACATCAACAACACTGCTGGCCAGGCCGACCCTTGCAATTCCAACCCAGTGCTGCTGCCAGAACAACTTTATGGCTAATTTAAGACTCTAATATTTTTAACAACTTGGAGTGTACAAGATGGCACCAGAAACTTGGCGACTCTTGTATACTACTTTGGTATAATCTACTCTTCTTGCACTCTTGTACTTACTTATGATTGTGCCTATTCATAGTAAGATTTTTACTGAAATGTGTAAAATACATAACTTCACAGTACCACTGAATCATTGAACATTCCATTTAAATGTCCTTCCTCTCACTTTGGACCTAAGCCCTCTCATTTTGGACAACCTTACCATGGAATAAAGGTTGTGACTATCAACTATGAACATGCCTCTCATAATCTTATATATGCTTCCATTATGTCACCCCCTCTGCCTCCTTTGTTTTGGGGAAAACTGGCCCAGTTTATCCAATCTCTCCCCATGACTGAAGTACTCTAATCTAGGCAACGTCCTAGTGAATATCCTCTGCGCTCTCTACAGCACAATCACATCCTGATTAATGTGCCTTGTAATGTATCTTATATTTAATACCGAGACCAATGAAGACAAGCATGCTTTATGCCTTCTTCACCGCCCTATCTATCTGTGTTGACACTTTCAGGGAACAATAGATTTGGACCCAATCTCCCTGTTCATCATCGTTCCTTTGTACCTACCATCTACATTTACAGTACATGTCCTACCTCAATTTGACGCCAAAATGCATCATCTCACTTTTGTCGGGATAAAATTCCTCTGCCAATGCTCCACCAAACTTTCCATGGCGAGCTTTATTCTGCTGTAGCCTCAGACAACCTTCTTCATTATCCACAACACTACCAATTTTTGTGTCCGCTACGAACTTACGGTACGGTGGTGCAGTGGTAGAGCGGCTACCTTACAGCGCCAGAGATTGGATCCCGACTACAGGTGCTATCTGTATAGAATTTGTATGTTCTCCCTGTGACTGCGGTGCTCTGATTTCCTCCAATACAGGTTTGCAGGTTCATTGGCTTTGGTAAGTTGTAAAATTGTTCCTAGTGTGTGTAGTTTAGTGTACGGGGTGGTCGCTAGTGGGCGCGGACTTGGTGGGCCGAACAGCCTGTTTCCGCGCTATATCTCTAAAGTCTAAATATCTCCCTATACTCACATCCAAGTTGTTAATGTGTATCACAAATAACAAAGATCTCAGCACTGATCCCTGTGGTACACTACTAGTCACAAACCTTCAATCAGACACAAAAACACCCACCAATATCTCTGCCACTCGTTACCAAGCCAATTATGGATCTGATTAGTCAGTTTGCGTTAGATATCATGTTGTGGACCAGCCTCCACGCAAGACCTTTTCAAAGGCTCATCTAAAATCCAGATTTCCTTTGTTACTCCTCTAAAATCTCAATCAAATTAGTGAGGTAGGATTTCCCTCACACAAAGCCATGCTAATTACTTTTAATCAGTCCCTGCCTTTCCAAATGTACACAAATCCTGTCCCTTAGAACTTGTTCCAATAATTTCCCAATCACTGATAAGGCTCAAGAGGTGGCTTGACTGGCTTATTATTGCTGCCCTTCCTAAAGGGCCTGTCCCACTTACGTGTCCTTGGCACGCAAATTACGCGACCTCGTGGTCGCGTTGAGCCGCAATGGTCCCGCGAAGGCCGCACGCGATTTCATGCGTACGCACAGCCGTCTGGAGCGCGTGATGGTGACGTCATTTGAAGATGGACGCAAAATGCCGGAGTAACTCAGCGGGACCGGCAGCATCTCTGGAGAGAAGCAATGGGTGACGTTTCTGGTCGAGACCCTTCTTCAGTCTGAAAGAAGGGTCTTGACCCGAAACGTCACCCATTCCTTCTCTCCAGAGATGCTGCCGGTCCTGCTGAGTTACTCCAGCATTTTGTGTCTATCTTCAATTTTCTTGGCCCCGCTCTGGGAGTAGAAGTGGGGGCGGATCCAGACCGCAACGGCCGTGAGCCCCAGGCTGAGTTCGACGATCATTTACCTGCTTCTGCTGCTGTTAGAGGTGAGACGTTGCGTTGCACCAGGGTCTTTGGCCTGTCCCACTTTGGCCGTCAGTTCCACGACAGGCCGTTGGCGCGCGAAGATTTTGTTCTCTACAAAAATTTTGGAGCCCCGCGCGATGTCGTGCACAACTACATACCCCTCCGGCTTCTCAGTGGGACCGGCCCCGCGCGGCCGTACGATGCCCGTGCGCCTCAAGGTCGAGGTCGCGTAATTTGCGTGCCAAGGACACGTAAGTGGGACAGGCCCTTAAACCAAGGAACAGTATTAGCTATCCTCCAGTGTAGAAATCTCTATCAGGTTATCAGCAATCTGTATTTTCATTTCCCCAAACATTCTGTCCCTAGGTATTCATTCTTATGCATTCCAAGACATCTTTTCCTAGCCAACTAAAGGAGTTATTCCTATCATCACAGCTGTTTGCACTCCACTAACATCACCCTACTGATTCAATGGCAGATGATACAAAGACCATGTGAACATCCGAGATCAGTCTCTATGGAGCTTCAAGTCATCTGTCACATTATTTCTCCATTCCACTCCCGTTTTGATTCTACTTCTTGAACTTCATATATTATTGCAATGAATCACAACATTAACCAAGGGAGCAGTAACTCATCTGACTCAGCATATTACAGATATTAAGATTCAACATTGAGCTTAACAATCACAGATTGTGTATTTTTCCATTTCACATGTATAGGATCCGTTTTTCTTTTCCACATCAGGTTATTTCAGATTTTAATTCTGTGTTTCCCATTAACATCTCTCCACATTGATCGTTTTGTTATTTGTTTTGTCTCATCACTACTCATTTTCAATTTGCACCATTGTCCTTCTTGTCACAATCTCGCCTGCCTTTCACTCAGTCATATATCTGCAATTTTGTCCTCTCCTAGTCTTTGTCTTCTTTCGCTGCATCTTAAAACAAATTTAACTTTAAATTATTTGCCATTTCTGATAAAAAGTCATCTCAGTAAAAAAGGGTTATGCTGTTAACAATTGGCTTAACCTAGCATTAAAAAGAAGTGTACATTTCTGGGTGTCAATTCAACTGTTAAAAAATTAATCTCATTTTCCAGCACAATTTTTCTTCTTCCTATCATATTTTCCAGCATAAAACTACCCTGCTTCCCATTGAGAGTTTTAATCTGAAAACCAACAGTTCGTATTCACTCAATAGAGTAGATAAATAGGGGTAAATTGACAGGATTTGGATCCAATGATGTACTGACGTTTGATTTGTACTTAATGAAAGAAAATGTTTATCACTTGGATTCCAACCTTCTTGTACCTTAGAACGCATTTGAATGATCAATGATCTTACTAAAGCTGAAGGAAAAGCAATATTTATAACCTAACATCTTTGTTGAGTTTCCTGCAAATTCAATGGACGCACAAACATGTTCAATTTTACTTCGGAGTCACGTGAGTGACTACGTGAAGAAGACCCATCAGGGCGCATGCGCGTCATTACGTCTGACGCATTGGCGCCCGGCAGCAGGAGGACGGAGCTCCTCCTGCAGGTGAGTAGTTACAGCTCCACCAAAGTCAGGGAGACTTTGGAGGAGTAAGAAAAAAAGTAGAGGTATTGTTGCTGTATTTTTTTCCCCACAATGCAGGAACAAGGAAAATCATCAAGGTGCAGGCGTGCTACGGACAAGGGGAGAGAGAGCTGCGGGAGTGCAGTCTCTGAAAGGCAGCCTGTCACCTCTGGGGAGTCGCAAGCCGGTAGCGGTGCGGCGACAGACTTGGCACTCCCAAGTGCCCAGCCGGGTACACAGCCAACGCCAGTCGGGCGGTAGGCATAAGCCAAGTCTGTCAGGGCCATTGACTCCGGAGAGTCGGGCCAGGAGAGTCCTGTCGGGGACAGGATACCGTGCCCCAGCGGTTATCCAAAAGGAGCAGCTCATACAGGGGCTGCTCCACCAAGCCACACTCCAGGAGGAGTTGTGTGGGCGGGAGGCCGTGGGGAAGGCTCCGCCGGCAGTGCCTAGTAGAGGCCAGCTTGAAAGCACCCTCTTTGCAAGAGGTGAGTGCAGAAGGGCAGATATGCTCTGACCCTGTCGGACGACGACTTCCAAAGGGAGGGCATGCAGCGGCCAGAGCTGACACCATGTGCAGCACGGTTTGCCATGTCGTCGGATGCTGGTGAGCCTCTGGGTGAGGAATTTATCACCAGCATAAATTACCAAGTCTCACATCAGCTACAGGAGCTGACAATGGATGAGGAAATATGCTTCACTCTGCCAGCCTGGCACAGTGCAACCGGCAAATCTGTTTGGCGAGGATTTTGCGAAGCAGGTGAAGGAGCTGGAGGAGGAGGCCAAGACGGTGGGCTTGATTAAGCAGCCACATATCCACTAAAGCGGAAGTATCCCAATAAGCGAGGAGACTGGTCTGGGCAACGGACGAGTCCAGCTACGATGCAGCGCAGTTGGCGTTCGGCTGTAGCAGCGCCAGGGAAGGTGAGATATCCAGCTCGAGGCCGGGGAAGAATGCCAGGTGGTAAGGAGGTATGTGGGTCTGGTTCTCATGTAGACAGATCTAATGTGATACCTCAGATATGTTTATACTGAAGGTTATTGAAGGGTTTCGAATAAAGCTTAATGCAAATTCTGATTTACCCATGCAACATGTTCCAAAAAGGAGTTTGACTTCAGTATCACTGAACAATTGGAAGTTCAGGTGGAACTTGCAAGCTTATGTAATAAAGGTGTAATTGCTAACGCAGTTTACCAAAGCCATCAGTTTGTGTCCAATATCTTTCCCAGACCAAAAAAGGATGGGGAATGCAGAATTATACTGGACCTGAATAGTCTTAAACTTTTTTGTAGGCATGATGAGAAGTCAAGGGCATGCGCTCATGGCTTAACTAGATAATATCTTGTTTGTAAGACAATCAAAGGAAACAGCTGAAGCATCAGTGGCAGTTGGTAAAAACCACTTTTTAAAATTGGGCTTCATAATCTATCCAGAGAAATCTAAATTAATACCTGTGACACAAATTGACTAGTTCGGTTCACAATAGACTTAATCAACATGATTGTGACCTTGCCGAGGCAAAAAAGGGTAGAGCTAATTAAGAGCTGTATCAAGTTAATTGCTGACACACAGCCTTCAATTAGCCAGGTGATGAGTATGCTGGGGAAATTGCTGGCAGCATTTCCAGCAGTTCAATAGTGGCCATTTTATTATCTACAATTACAAAGGTCAAAGGAACAAGCACTGAGGATACATTGGGGTCATTATAATAGACCTATGCTTCTATCAATAGAGGCTGATGTACAATGGTGGATTCAGCATGTGTCCACTAGTAGTTCCAAAGTGTTATTGGACCAAGCTTCCATGATTTTGCAGACAGATGTCAGAGCACTTGGGTGGGGTGCTACTGATACAAGATCCAGCTGTGGAGACAGATGGACATTGCTTCTGCAAACATGGGTAATTAACCAGGAGTATTTTATGGACTCAAGGCGTATGGCACTAACAAAACTAGTTTGCATGTGCAGTGCCAAATAGACAACACTGCAGCAGTTGCTTATATGAATCACATGGGTGGAATCAAATTGTTATCATGTGACAGGTTGGCAAAATAAAATTGGACCTGGAGTATGGATATTTGGATTGGAGCTATCTGCCATGGAAACTAAATGTAGTACCAGATGGCAGGTCACGAAAATTCTGTGATAATACAGAGTGGATGTTGAACCAGGATGTGTTCAAGAACATAGTACTTCTATATGGAAGGCCAAAATATGTTTCATGGGCACCAGATCCAGGGGCAGTGGCAATTGATGCTTTTTCACTAATTTGGGATGATATGTTTGTGTACATTTTCCCACCATTCTGCCTCATAGGTCGGTGTTTGAGAAAATCAAGCAGGATGCCGCTTCAGGGGTTTTGGTGATACCAAATTGCCCGATTCAACCATGGTTCCCTTTGATGTTACAGATAGCGATCCAACCTCCTTTTGCTGATTCCAAACAGTAGGAATTTGCTGTAGCATCCAGTAACGTGTTAAGTTCATCCGTTATGTGATCGTATTGATCTGTTAATTTGCAGGTTTTTTAAGAATGCCTTACATTGGTCGAGGACTTTCTAGGCCAAAGGTGGATATACTCACTGCAGCCTGGAGAAAGAGTACTCAAAAGCAGTATATGACATGTAAAAAAATGGGAACAATATTGTGTTCAAAAGAATATTCAATATGATACTGTAGTTATTGGAAATGTGTTAGAGTTTTATCTACACTTTATTATGATGAGGGTCTTAGCTATAGTGCTATCAATACAGCTAGAAGTGCTTTGTCGGCATATCTTGTAATAGGTACACGGACACAAAGTATAGGTTCTCACCCTCTCATATCTAGGTTGATGAAAGGAATCTTTAATTCCAAACCGCCTAAGCCTAGGTATATGGTAATCTGCGATGTAAGCGTTGTTCTTAACGTGCTTCATCATTGGGTCCCTGTCACGTCTATAACTTTGTTAAAATTAACCATGAAATTGGCTATGCTAATGGCATTGGTGTCAGTACAGAGAGTGCAGACTTTGCAAAAACTTCAGTTAGATAGAATGGAAGTGACTACAGAGAATGATCTGTTTTATATTTATGACCTGCTCAAACAAAGCAGGCCAGGTGTGACAGGATTTAAGATTGGGTTTTCAGCATATCCTACAGATCCATCTTTATGTGTAAGGACACATTTCTTACATTACATTGAAGCCACAAGGGCTTTAAGACAAGAAGGAAAAGGATTATTTGTCAGTTACAAGAAGCCAACATAAAAGAGTGGCAGTTCAGACTATCTCAATGTGGTTAAAGCAAGAGTTGGTTCAGGCAGGAATTAACATTTATGTGTTTACATCTCATTCCACTAGCGCAGTAGCAACATCCGCGGTCAGTGCAATGGACGTTCCCATCGACCATATATTAAAAGCCGCAGGTTGGAAAAATGAACTTGTGTTTCAGCAATACCACCATCGGCCGATTGCCGATGGAGGGCTGTTTGCCCACTCAATATTGAGTGCTGTTGCTATTGTTTAAAGTCTGTTTTCAATACTGTTTAATTCTGTTTCGTTTGTTGCCCTAAATTAAGAGGGTTTATTGGTTGTTTTATGACCAAAAACAAAACTGTTTTGTTTTTGCATGATATGCAATGTCATGTTTACAGCATTATTGATGATACTCAGAGTCAATCGATGCAGTGAGAAGCCGGGATTTTGATCTGCGGCATAAAAATCACAGAGCTTTAAAATCTTCACGTAGTCACTCACGTGACTCCGAAGTAAAATAGTAAGATTAAACGAGAACTTACCAGTTTGAAGTTTGATTTTTATTTTATGAGGAGTTACGTTGGTGATTACGTGCCCGCCACGCCCAACCCTCTCTCATAGAAAAAAGGTCATAATGGTAGTTCTCATGTTGATCATCTTAATATGTTACTTCAATTATTGTGTTGTCTGTGATTTCATACCGCTGCTTTGAAGATTGACGCGCATGCGCCCTGACGGGTTTTCTTCACGTAATCACCAACGTAACTCCTCATAAAATAAAGATCAAACTTCAAACTGGTAAGTTCTCGTTTAATCTTACTATTTTATCACCAACTAGTTCAAACCCAATAGATAATTGTTTTAGCTTTTTCAACATAAAGTAATGATGCATTTAAATACACATTTCTTTTTAAATGAACCTGAGTGGCACCAATTATATGCCAGAGAAAATACAATCCTAGTTTTATGAAAGAAATAGGATTGTCACTGAAATTCTCAATTCTACCTTTGTTCGAATTGTTCGTCAAGATTCTTGCGGATCATCAGTCTCCAATTTATTTCAGCCTACAAGATCAAGTGCCAATAAAATGATAAAGTGGACCACACACTTAATCCATTAAAATCTCTGGAATTTTGCCAAATTCATTTCAACCTACACGAGTCAAACTGAGAAACTATTTCAATTAGGCAACAGATTTTGGCTTCATACCAAACTATATTGTTGGAAACACGCGACTCCAGATGAAGCTGAATAATTACGATTTTTTTCAAATTTCTGTTTCCCCTTTTGAATTATTTCAAAATGTCACACTAAACACAAAATAATGGGTTTGCACTTTTATCTTTGTTTGATACAAACAAATCCCAGGGGTCAATAATACAATGTTTAGCATCTTAAGCACAGAATTACAGATCTCATGTGTAAACGATTACCGTCCAGTGCCCTTGCCATCCACCATTGTGAAATGGTTTGATAGGCTAGTTATGGAACACATTAAATCCAGTCTACTTTGACCCACTACAGTTCGCCTACCGCTACAACAGGTCCACGGACGATGCCATCGCTCTGGCCCTACAATCATCCCCGGAGAACCTGGATAAGAGAGACACCTACGTCAGACTCCTACTCATAGACTACAGCTCTGCCTTTTATACCATCCAAGCTCATCACCAAACCCGCGGAACTTGGAGTCAGCACTCATCTCTGCAACTGGATCCTCGACTTCCTGATCAACAGACCACAATCAGTGAGGAAAGGGGACATATCATCCTCTATCATAATCCTCAACAATGATGCTCCGCAAGGCTGCATTCTCTGCCCTCTTCTTTACTCCTTGTACACCCACGACTGTGCAGCCATGTACAAATCTAATTCAATTTACAAATTAGCAGACGACACCACCATTGTGGGCCGAATATCAAATAATGATGAGACTGAGAACAGGAAGGAGATTGAGAACCTCGTGTCGAGACAACAACCCTTTCTCTCAATGTCAGCAAGACAAAGGAGATAGTGATCGACTTCAGGAAGTGAAGCGGTAGACATACCCCAGTTTGCATTGATGGTGCCGAAGTAGAGATGATTGAAAACTTCAAATTCCTAGGAGTAAATATCACCAACAACTTCTCTTGGACCACCCATATTGAAGCAACGGCCAAGAAAGCTCACCAATGCCTCTACTTCCTTAGAAGGTATAGGAAGATTGGCATGTCCCATACAACTCTCACCAACTTCTACAGATGCACCATCGAAAGCATTTTATCAGGATGCATTGCAGCTTGGTTTGGGAACAGCTCCATCCAAGGCCACACAAAATTGCAGCACATTGTGGACACAGCCCAGACCGTCACACAAACTAACCTCCCTTCATTCACCATTTATATCTCACGCTGCCTCAGCAAGGCCAGCAGCATAATCAAGGACGAGTTGCCACCTGGCCACTCCCTCTTTTCCCCTCTCCCATCGGGCAAAAGGTATAGAAGTATGAAAACGCACACTTCCAGATTCAGGGACATTTGCTTCCCAGCTGTTATCAGACAACTAAACCATCCTAAGAGAGCAGTCCTAAACTACTATCCATCTCATTAGCAGACCCTCAGACCTTCTTTGATCGGACTTTACTGGCTTTATCTTGCACTAAACATGATTCCCTTATGTACACTGTGAATGGCTCAATTGTAATCATATATTGTCTTTCCATTGACTGGTTAGCATGCAACAAACGTTTTTCACTGGACCTCAGTACACGTGACAATAAACTAAACTAAACTAAAAATGGGTCAAATATTGACATTCAATGCATCCTCAATACAAACAGTAAACAGCTTTAGTACTGTTGGCCTGTCCATACATATAAAAAATAAGATCTTTGCTCCATCACAGCATCTAAACAGCTCTGCCAGAGCTCATTGTTTGTAGGAAAGCTGAATAGTTGAATTATTGAACCATTTAAATTACTACTCCATAAACGGAGCCCTGTTTCACTGGTACAACAAATTTTCCACCCAGTGATTGAATCAACTATTTTTTTCCTGTTCTTTAGTTTCACAAAAGCAGCTATTTAATTTGTTTTAAGGTTTTGTGTAGTCAAATCAAGTCAGATCAAGTCAAGTTTATTGTCATATGAAAATCTTGCTTGCAGCAACATCACAGACAAATAGATTGAAACAACACACAGAAGCATTCATAATACAAAAAAATGCACATTAATTCTGCAAGACAGTGAAAAGAAATAGGCTGTGCAAACAAAACGAGTCATCATCGTAGAACATAATTAGAAAACAAGTCCATGGTAGTGCAAGAGGTGGTTCTTTATATCCGATTGCCAAAATAGGATTAGGGTTGTGCAGGTTGGTTCAAGAACCTGATGATTGTAGGAAGGTAAAGTTTCTGAACTTGGTGGTGTGTGCCTTCAGTACATCCTGCCCGATGGTAACAGCAAGAAGCGGGCATGGCCCAGATGGTGGGGATCCTTGATGATGGATGCACTTTCTTGAGGCAGCATCTCATGTAGATGCTTTTTATGGTGATCGGGAGGTAGGGGGCTGTGCTCATGATGGTCTAGGCTGGATTGGGCTCACTCACTACAGCCTAGTGTTGCTGTGTGTTGGAATAGCCATAACAGGCGATGAAGCATCCAGTCAGGATACTTTCTGCAGGACAAGGTAGCAATTTATTAGAGTATTCGATGACATGCCCAATGTCTTTAAACTTCTGAGAAAATACAAGGTAGTTCTGCGATAACACGACAGTTGTGTTCCTAAGAAATATCATGTGATAGAAAATGGGTTTATAAAGAGAATTGTGTCACTGGAAGAAAGGGAATTAGAGGCTAGAGAGTTTCAGGCTTGCAATAACAAAGTTATTTTTCCCTTAGGACTTTCAAAAATAATGGTCTTTTCAGTAGCAATCTATTATATTTTTGTTACTGCAAGCTAAAAATACAAAAGGCTGTATGTTACATTCTTTAATAGAGTATCTTTGCACAAGTCACAGAGTCACACAGCATGACAACAATCCCTTCAGCCTAAATTACCTGCATCGACTGATGAGCCCCATCCACACTCGTCCCACCTACCTGCATTTGACCCATATCCTTCCAAACCTATCCTGGCCATGTACCTGTCCAAAAGTCTATTAAATGTTGTGATAGTTCTTGCCCCCATTAACTCTTCCGGCACCTTGTTCCATATACCCACCACCCTTTGTTTAAAAAAGTTGTCCCTCAGGTTCCTATTAAATCTTTCTCCCCTCACCTTAATCCTATGTCCTCTGGTTCTTGATTCCCCAACTCTGGGTAAAAGGATCCATGCATTTACCTGACGATGGACACAAAACGCTGGAGTAACTCAGCGGGTCAGACAGCATCTCTGGAGAAAAGGAATAGGTGACGTTTCGGGTTGAGACCCTTCCTCAGCGTCTGAAGAAATTGTTCATTTTACCTTGTTTTTTTACTGTTGTAGAGATATAGAGACAGTCAGTGTGGAAGCAGGTGCTTTGGTGTAACTTGCCCATACTGACCAACATGTCCCTTCTACACTGGTCCCTACCTGCCTGCATTTTGCCCATATCCCTCTCTAGACATTGCCCATCTCTTCTGGCTCCACACAGAGGGGTCTGTGAGGTCCCACTTTATCTCTGCTACCCTTTTTACCTTTATGTGTTTATAAACTCTCTTGGGATTATCCTTAATGTTATCTGCCAGAGCTATATCCAGTCCTCTTTTTGCTCTTCTGATTTCCTTTTTTAGCTTATGGTTGTGAATGCACTATATATTAATAATACTGCCACTCAATTTTGATTTCAGAGCTTTAGAGAGTTGGCCCCTGATGATATTTTCGCAGTAGATATTTCAGTTTAGCCTTTAGTTATGTTCTAGTATTAATCTTGTACTCTCTTAGAATACTATTATTCTAATTATCACTATTTGAACTTCCCTGTAACTATTCTATCACAGAATAGAAATGTAGGCTGTTTGTATTCACTTACACTCGAGAGTGTTCTGCTGGCATAAAGAAGAATGCCTGAGGCACCAATGGAAAGAATGCTTTGGTTCACAGAACGAGGTGCAATAAACCTGCAATGGTCCCTCCTCCCTTTAGCAATACTAAATTCACCCCATGTTGGATGCCAAACAGCTGGTTACAATTATAACCACATGTTAGAGCGAGTGCTAGCCAGCAAACTCGTGAATCCTTCTTAAACAATAATAAACCTAAGAATAGAGGCAGGCAAGTTAGTGGTGACCTTCCATCTGGCACTCAAATACACCTGGACCATTTCCAACATTTCCCTACCATTTCTAAATCTCACTATCTCCATCGCTGGTGATAGACTACTGACCGACATCCACTATAAACCCACTGACTCCCATGGCTCTCTGGATACACTTCTTCCCACCCTGCTTCCTGTAAGGACTTCATCTCCTACTCCCAATTCCTCCGTCTACGCCACATCTGCTCCCAGGATGAGGTGTTCCACACCAGGGCATCGGAGATGTCCTCATTCTTCAGGGAATGGGGGTTCCCCTCTTCTACTATAGATGAGGCTCTCACCAAGGTCTCTTCTATACCCCGTAACACTGCTCTCACTCCCCATCCCCCCACTAATAACAAGGGCAGAGTCCCCCTTGTCTTCACCTTCCACCCTACCAGCCGTCACGTACAACAAATAATCCCCCGACATTTTCGCCACCTCCAACGGGATCCCACCACTGGCCGCATCTTCCCATCTCCTCCCGTCAGCTTTCCGCAGAGACCTCTCCCTCCGTAACTCCCTGGTCATTTCGTCCCGTCCCACCCAAACCACCCCTTCTCCTGGCACTTTCCCTTGCAACCGCAGGAAATGCTACACTTGTTGCTTTACCTCCCCCTTGACTCCATTCAAGGACCCAAGCAGTCTTTCCAGGTGTGGCAGAAGTTCACCTGCACCTCCTCCAACCTCATCTATTGCATCCGCTGCTCTAGGTGTCAGCTGCTCCACATCGGTGAGACCAAGCATAGGCTAGGCGATCGCTTCGCCCAACACCTCCGCTCGGTTCGCAATAACCAACCTGATCTCCCGGTGGCTCAGCACTTCAACTCCCCCTCCCATTCCGAATCCGACCTTTCTGTCCTGGGCCTCCTCCATGGCCAGAGTGAGGCCCACCATAAATTGGAGGAGCAGCACCTCATATTTCACTTGGGCAGTTTACACCCCAGCGGTATGAACATTGACTTCTCCAATTTCAGGTAGTCCCTGTTTTCTCCTCCCCTTCTCAGCTCTCCCTCAGCCCACTGTCTTTGCCTCTTCCTCTCTTCTTTCTGCTCCCCCCCCCCACCCTCACATCAGTCTGAAGAAGGGTCTCGACCAGAAACTTTGCCCATTTCCTTCGCTCCATAGATGCTGCCTCACCCGCTGAGTTTCTCCAAGACATTTGCAATGAATCATTCGGAGTGAAGTCCTTTCCATTTATGAAACCTTCTGTTTTTCTGGGATTTTCAATATTGTTCCATAATTGTTAATCCTTTCCCCTGCATCAGCCCTGTTGCTATGCATATTCTTCATCTTTCCACCTTTGCAATATGGTTGATTTAGTGCACATCTTAAGTACGCTTGGGAAGGTGGTAGTGAGCCCCCTTGTTGAAATGCTGAAGTTCTCCGCTGCAAGTATCCCCACAGTATCACGGGATGGAGTTACAGGATTTAGATGCAACAACAATGAATTTGCTTGAATAGTTCCCATGCACAATAATCAATTAAACATTGAACTTGCGGAGTGTACTGAATGAAACTGTGAAAATATTTCTCATCACAAAGATTATGCAATTGGTGTCAATAATATTATGAAAGGAAATTAATTTGGATTTCATATTTTAAAGTTAGTATTCCAGTTTATTGCAAATAGTTCCAAAAGAATGCTTTAAAAGTGTTTTTTTCTGATCCCTCTGGTAATAGGAACAACTAATTATCAACACACCACTGTCATTCATTAGATTTTAACATTAAAGCTACTTAATTCAAACTGTCCCTGTATTTGCATTATCGTCACACAGCTGCTCTGGCTGATTAATTTCCGCTATTTTGCCATGGCTGAAGGAAACAAAATTTGTTTCATTAGTCAAGACATGGCTTAAACCACAGAAATTAATTTACTAATCAATAACATTCTGAAGGAAAATAATTAGTATAAGGCATTGCATATTCATGTGCCATTCTAAAAGCCTCTTAAATGTCACTATCGTATCTTGAATGTCACTATCGTAAAGATTCTGGCTGTCTATCTATCCCTCTCATAATATTAAAAGCTTCTATCATGTTGCCCCTCAGCCTCTGACGTTCCAGAGAAAACAATGCAAGTTTGTCCAACCTCTCCTTATAACTAATGCCCTCCAAGCCAGTTTTGAATTCAAACTAACAAATCACTGAGGATACCAAATCACAGTAGATCCCATGCATCTTAATCTCCGGGATTAGTCGACTATGAGGGATCTTGTCTATGTGGACTTTAGTAAGTAATTTGAAAATATCCACTGCCCTAACCTCAAATCACCTTTGTCACCTGCTCAGAAATCTCAATCAGGTTTGTAAGATATGACCTGCCCCATGCAAAGCCATGCTGACTGTTCCCAATTGTCTTCCAAATTAAATTAAATCTTCTTCCGTAGATTCCTAACCGCTGATAGGAGGATCATTGCCCCCCCCCCCCCCTCCAGGAACTTGCCTGTGGCTAAAGAGGGTACAAAGGCCTTCATTCAGGTACCATCAATCTCCTTTCTTGCTTCTCTCAATAAACTAGGATAGATACCAGGGGACATAAAAAGCCTTGCGATTCTGCTTATCTGACTTGTCACTGACATTTCATGTTCTCTTCTGGCCCTCCTATTTTCCTGCTTGACTTTCTCCTGCCTTATTTAGCTTCATCAAAGACCCTATCTGATTTCTTCTTAAACCTTACATATGCTTCCTTTTCGCCTCTGCTCAAAATGACAACCTCGTGCAGGAGTAGGCCATTCGGCCCTTTGAGCCAGCACCGCCATTCAATGTGATCTTGGCTGATCATCCCCAAACAGTACCCCGTTCCTGCCTTCTCCCCATATCGCCTGACTCCGCTATTTTTAAGAGCCCTATCTAGCTCTCTCTTGAAAGCATCCAGAGAACCTGTCTCCACCGCCCTCTGAGGCAGAGAATTCCACACACTCACAACTCTCTGTGAGAAAAAGTGTTTCCTCATCTCCGTTCTAAATGGCTTACCCCTTATTCTTAAACTGTGGCCCCTGGTTCTGGACTCCACCAAGAGTCATCTAAGGTTCCCTTAACTTGCCATACTTGTTCATCCTGCTCACTGGGACATGCCAGTTCTGAGCTCTGACCAGTTGGTCAGAGTCACAGAACGATATAGTGTGGAAACAGTCAGCTACACTAGTCCCACTTGCAGGTATTTGGTCCATATCCCTCCAAACCTGTCCTATCCACGTACCTGTCTAAGTGTTTCTTAAATGTTGGGATAGTCCCCGCCTTAACTACCTCCTCGAGCAGCTTGCTCCATACATCCACCAACCTTTGTGTGGAAAAGTTATTCCTAATAAATCTTTTCTCCTTCACCCTAAACCTATTTCCTTTGGTCCTCGATTCACCTACTCTGAGCAAGAAACTCTGTGCATCTACCCGATCTATTCCTCTCATGATCTTATACACCTCTGTTAGATTCCCCCTCATCTTCCTGTGCTCCATGGAATAGGGTCCTAGCCTACTCAACCTCTGCCTATAGCTCAGACAACATCCTCGTAAATCTTCTCTCTACCCTTTCCAGCTTGACAACATCTTTCCTCCAAACATGGTGCCTAGAACTGAACACAACACTCTAAATGCGGCCTCACCAACATCTTCTACAACTGCAACGTGACCCAACGTCTATACTCAATACTCTGGCTGATGAAGGCCAATGTGCCAAAAGCCTTTTTGACGACCCAATCTACCTGTAACTCCACCTTCGAGGAACCATGTACCGGCACACCTAGATCCCACTGCTAGGGGATCGAGGATCTAGCGGGAGGGAGAAACCGAACTGGAATCCACATTCGTCAGGAAATGGTGTTAGGTAAACTATGGGGACTGAAGGCAGATAAATCCCCAGGGTCTGATGGTCTGCATCCCAGAGTACTCAAGGTGGCCGTAGAATTTGTGGATGCACTGGTCATCATTTTCCAATGTTCTATAGACTCTGGATCAGTTCCTGTGGACTGGAGGGTACTGAATGTAACCACACATTTTAAGAAAGGAGGGAGAGAGAAAATGGGGAATTATAGACTAGTTAGCCTTACATTGGTAGTGGGGAAGATGTTTGGAAAGCAGTGACAGGATCAGTCAAAGTCACCATGGAATTATGAAGGGGAAATCACATTTGACTAATCTTCTGGAATTTTTTGAGGATGTAACAAGTAGAATGGATAAGGGACATTGGATGTGGTGTATCTGGAATTTCAAAAAGCCTTTGACAAGGTCCCACACAAGAGATTAAAAATTAGAACACATGGAATTGGAGGGGTATTGACATGGATAGAAAACGGTTGGCAGACAGGAAGCAAAGAGTAGGAATTAACGGGTCCTTTTCAGAATGGCAGGCAGTGACTAGTGGGGTGCCGCAAGGTTCAGTGCTGGGACCACAGTTATTTACAATATATATTACAGTTTAGACGAGGGAATTAAATAACATTTCCAAGTTTGCGGATGACACAAAGCTGGGTGGCAGTGTGAGCTGTGAGGAGAATGCTATGAGGCTGCAGGTGACTTGGATAGGTTGGGTGAGTGGGCAGATGCAGTTTAATGTGGATAAATGTGAGGTTATTCACTTTGGTGGAAAGAACAAGAAGGCAGATTATTATCTGAATGGTGTCAGATTAGGAAAAGGGGAGGTGCAACGAGACCTGGGTGTGCTTGTACATCAATCACTGACAGTAAGCATGCATGTACAGCAGGCAGTGAAGAAATAAAATGGCATATTGGCCTTCATAGCGAGAGGATTTGAGTATAGGAGCAAGTAGGTCCTACTGCAGTTGCACAGGGCCCTGGTCAGACCACACCTGGAGTATTGTGTGCAGTTTTCAAGTTCAAGTTCACATTTATTGCCACATGCACCAATTAAGGTACAGTGGGATTTGACTTACCAAGCAGCCATACAAACAAAAGAGCACAATACACAATAGAATATAACATGAACATCCACCACAGTGGAATCAACATTTTTCACTCTGGTGGAAGGCAATAACTTTGTCAGTCCTCCTCCTTTTTCATCCGTGGTCGGGGCCATGAACCATCCGTAGTCGCCGCTACGGATGGCCTGATGTACAGTGGCTTGCAAAAGTATTCATACCCCTTGAACTTTTCCACATTTTGTCACGTTACAACCACAAACGTAAATGTATTTTATTGGGATTTTATGTGATAGACCAACACAAAGTGGCGAATAATTGTGAAGTGGATGGAAAATGTTACATGGTTTTCAAATTTTTTTACAAATAAAAAACTGAAAAGTGTTGCGTGCAAAAGTATTCAGCCCCCTTTACTCTGATACCCCTAAATAAAATCCAGTGCAACCAATTGCCTTCAGAAGTCACCTAATTAGTAAATAGAGTCCACTTGTGTGTAATCTAATCTCAGTATAAATACAGCTGTTCTGTGAAGGCCTTAGAGGTTTGTTAGAGAACATTAGTGAACAAACAGCATCATGAAGCCCAAGGAACACACCAGACAGGTCAGGGATAAAGTTGTGGAGAAGTTTAAAGCAGGGTTAGGTTATAAACAAATATCCCAAGCTTTGAACATCTCACGGAGCACTGTTCAATCCATCATCCGAAAATGGAAAGAGTATGGCACAACTGCAAACCTACCAAGACATGGCCGTCCACCTAAACTGACAGGCCGGGCAAGGAGAGCATTGATCAGAGAAGCAGCCAAGAGGCCCATGGTAACTCTGGAGGAGCTGCAGAGATCCACAGCTCAGATGGGAGAATCTGTCCACAGGACAACTATTAGTACGTGCACTCCACAAATCGGGCCTTTATGGAAGAGTGGCAAGAAGAAAGCCATTGTTGAAAAAAAGCCATAAGAAGTCCCGTTTGCAGTTTGCCACAAGCCATGTGGGGGACATAGCAAACATGTGGAGGAAGGTGCTCTGGTCAGATGAGACCAAAATTGAAGTTTTCGGCCTAAATGCAAAACGCTATGTGTGGCGGGAATCTAACACTGCACATCACCCTGAACACACCATCCCCACTGTGAAACATGGTGGTGGCAGCATCATGCTGTGGGGATGCTTTTCTTCAGCAGGGACAGGGAAGCTGGTCAGAGTTGATGGGAAGATGGATGGAGCCAAATACAGGGCAATCTTGGAAGAAAACCTGTTAGAGTCTGCAAAAGACTTGAGACTGGGGCGGAGGTTCACCTTCCAGCAGGACAACGACCCTAAACATACAGCCAGAGCTACAATGGAATGGTTTAGATCAAAGCATATTCATGTGTTAGAATGGCCCAGTCAAAGTCCAGACCTAAATCCAATTGAGAATCTCTGGCAAGACTTGAAAATTGCTGTTCACAGACGCTCTCCATCCAATCTGACTGAGCTTGAGCTATTTTGCAAAGAAGAATGGGCAAAAATTTCAGTCTCTAGATGTGCAAAGCTGGTAGAGACATACCCCAAAAGACTTGCAGCTGTAATTGCAGCGAAAGGTGGTTCTACAAAGTATTGACTCAGGGGGGCTGAATACTTTTGCACGCGACACTTTTCAGTTTTTTATTTGTAAAAAAATTTGTAAACCATGTGTCGTTTTCCTTCCACTTCACAATTATGCACCACTTTGTGTTGGTCTATCACATAAAATCCCAATAAAATACATTTACGTTTGTGGTTGTAACATGACAAAATGTGGAAAAGTTCAAGGGGTATGAATACTTTTGCAAGCCACTGTACAGGCCCTCTCTTCGGGATGCTCGAAACTTCGACTTCAGGACGGACGGACGGATACTCCGCGGCTTGGAGGTCCCGAATCGGCCGCTTCCTACCGGAGACTGGGGCTTCATGATGTTATAGGCCGCAGGCCGACGGTCGGAGCTCTTAAAATCCACACCGCTCCCGCTGCTAGAAGCTCTGCAGACCGCGGCTTCAGAATGTTATAGGCCGTAGGCTGGCGGTCGGAGCTCATATAGTCCACGCCACACTCGCGGCTAGAAGCTCTGCAAACCGCGGCTTCAGGATGTCGTAGTCCACGGGCCAGCGATTGGAGCACTTCTTCTGGTGACCCCCGGCAAGGGATCGCCCAGCTCCGTGATGGAAAGTCCGCACTGCGCCCGCTGCTGAAGCTCTGGACCTGACTCCGGGAAAGGCCGCGCCAATCCAAGTTGTTAGGCTGCGAGGGAGGGCGAAATGCAACTAGGAGAAAAGTCGCATTCCACCGAGGTAAGTGACTAAAAAAGTTTCCCCCTATTCCCTCCCCCACACTTAAACGCACTAAAACATACTTTTCGACATACTAAAAACAAAAAAAAGTGGAAAGGACAAAGCTGCAGGCGAGGCTGCCGGCTCATGGCGCCACCCGTCAGATTAAACACTTTTGGGGAAATTTTTGAGGAAGGACATTCTTGCCATTGAGGGAATGCAGCATAGGTTCACCAGGTTAATACCCAGGATGGCAGGACTGACATATGATGAAATAATCGGTCGACTGGGCTTGTATTCACTGGAATTTAGAAGGATGAGAGGTTATCTTATAGAAACATAAAATTCTTAAGGGATTGGACAGGCTAGATGCAGGTAAAATGTTCCCGATGTTGGGGGAGTCCAGAACCAAGGGTCACTGTTTAAGAATTAGGGGTAGGCCATTTAGGACTGAGAAGAGGAAAATCTTTTTCACCCGGAGAGTTGTGAATCTGTGGAATTCTCTGCTGCAGAAGGCAGTGGAGGCCAATTCACTTGATGTTTTCAAGAGAGTGTTAGATTTAGCTCTTAGGGCTAATGGAATTAAGGAAAATGGGGAAAAAGCAGGAACGGGGTACTGATTTTGGATGATCAGCCATGATCATATTGAATGGCAGTTTCTGGCTCAAAGGGCCGAATGGCCTACTCCTGCACCTACTTTCTATGTTTCTATAAAACTCCTCAGACTATGTGGTTTCAGGTAGATGTAAGAAGGAAGTGCAGTTGCTGGTTTACACTGAAGATAGACACAAAATGCTGGAGTAACACAGCGGGACAAGCAGCATCTCTGGATTGAAGGAATGGGTGAATTTTGGGTCGAGACCCTTCTTCTGACTCAGTTTCAGGTAGGTATTATTTATTACAGTTAAAGTAAGGAAGCACCAGAAAGATTTGAAATGCTGAAACCTTTGAATGCCACAGAGCATTTTGCACTGCAGAATCATATTCACAGAAACAGGGCCTTCTGCCCACCTGTTCATGCAACCATTAAATACTCATCTATACATGTCCCATTTACCAGCACATGGTGCATGGACTTCTAAGCATTGGCAATTTGGATGCTCACCCTGATATTTTTAAATGTTGTGAGAGTACATGCCTCCACCACTACCTCAGGAAGTACTTTCCAGACTACAGCCATACCATGGGATAAACAATCCTGCCTCACATCCCCTCTAACCTATTCACTTCTCACTTTTGCGCAATGCCTTTTGGTCTTATATGTCTCTGTTATGTGGAGGAAGTTCTCACTATCTACCCTGTTATGCCTCTCATGATTTTGTATACAGGTTGAACACCAATTTTCTGGCAACTGAAGGTCCGCCCCTACAATCTGGACAAAATTCCGAGAGCACGGTTGAAATTCCCTAAGCGGCCACAGATGGCACTGCAAACTGAATGTGAATGGAATGTCCTGCCTTCTCCCACCGTCTCCATGGCCATTTGGAGCACCCGACTCACCAACATATACCACCTTGGAAGAGACAGCAGGTGAGAGGGGGGGGGAGCCCCATGGTGACTGAGTTTGTCCTGTCGTTGGCAGTGGCCTGAAGAAAGCCCGTCCTGTGGGGGCGACAATGTGAGCCACAACAACAGCCATGTAAACCAGTGAAGAAGGGCTCGCTGGTGCAGACCAGCGGCATTACCGCCTAGTTTTAAAGAGAAACAACACAAAGTGTTGAAGGAATTCAGCTGACTGAATCAGTGCAAGGAAGGGTCCTGATGTCACCTATCCATGTTCTCCAGAGATCCTGACCCACTGAATTACTCCAGCACTTTCTGTCCTTTTGTACATTAACCATCATTTGTAGTCATCGGTAATAACAGACACCACTTCCTCTGCTATGGACAGTTATACCGAGGCTTTATTGTGACTCTAAACATAGTGGTTAGAAATTTCAGAACATTTAACAATATTAAGCAGTAATCTGAATCTATTGAAGAAACATCTTGAACTAGTGACATGGAACATCCATTCAGTCTTGATATCTAGTTCTTCCCAGCTTCTCCCTTTGTTGAGGCTCTGTAAAATATTCTGAAGTCCTTTGTAG
The DNA here is from genome assembly GCA_038087875.1 of Malacoraja senta. Classification (NCBI taxonomy): domain Eukaryota; kingdom Metazoa; phylum Chordata; class Chondrichthyes; order Rajiformes; family Rajidae; genus Malacoraja; species Malacoraja senta. The sequence continues at coordinate 311,433,840 of CM075977.1, forward strand.
GATAATTGCTTTTGTTTATGAAATATTAATCTCCTGTTTGGAGCCATCATGATGGCCATGAAAGACTGCAGACAGCATTAGGCAACATCCAGTTTGTTTCCCCCTGGGTAGTTCCAAACCTATATCTCCTCATCACTTCTTCCCCACTAACCACACACTCCGAACCAAGGTTTTGACTGAGTTTCGAAATGTCCATTTCAATGTCATAGGCCAAGGATTCCCACAAGTCAGTGAGCTTGTTACTCATCTCAGAGAGACTGAGAACATCTTTGAAGCGTTTTGTTTGTTCTCTTGCCAGCCTCTTGCTCAGAGTCTGGTGCTGACAATGTGAATAATGTGGACCACCCAGTGGTACCAGCGGAGTATAATCAGATCCTCAATACTGGGGATGTTGATCTGGGAGAAGACGCAGATAAACGTTCACTTAATGTGCCAGTGGATTTGAAGGATTTGGCAGAGACAGGATTAGTGGAACCAGTCCTTTGAGGTACCTGCTGTAGATAGTTCATGAGGGTGCAGCAGCATCTATGGAGCGAAGGAGATAGGCAACATTTCGGCCCGAAACGTTGCCTATCTCCTTCGCTCCATAGATACTGCTGCACCCGCTGAGTTTCTCCAGCATTTTTGTGTACCTTCGATTTTCCAGCATCTGCAGTTCCTTCAGCAGTCTGAAGTAGGGTTTCGGCCCGAAACGTTGCCTATCTCCTTCGCTCCATAGATGCTGCTGCACCCGCTGAGTTTCTCCAGCATTTTTGTGTACCTTCGATTTTCCAGCATCTGCAGTTCCTTCTTAAACAGTAGATACTTCATGACTCTGATACACACAGGTTGCTGCTATCCAGTAGACTTTGATCCATATTTTTCAGGGTCTAGTATTGAACCTTTATAGTTTGGATGTGGGGAGGCTGGGGGTTCAGTGTTGTGCAGCATCTTGTCACATGATGATTTCTGGGCCATTCCAAGCAAGTGCAGAATGGTTTCCTCTGGATATTGCAATGAATTTCTCTTTGCAAAATTCAGTACAACTGCTGATATATATCTGCTTATAATTTTCAGAAATAAATATTGAGGCTTCAGTGTAACTATTCATCAAAGCCCCATCACATAGCAATACATGATAAATCAGATACTTGCATAAAAAGAAAATAAATCCAACTAGATATATGTAGAGCGTGAGTTACAAATTAAATTCAGAAACAACTGATGGTCTAATGAATACAGATTTTGAATTATAGTTTGTCACTGAGGCAGCCATGTACAAAGACTGGAGGGAATATCAATAAAAGTGCAGATGTTGAAACGGAGAATAGAAGGTTCATAAACCATGCCCTAAATATCAGAGGAAGGTAATGAACAATGGTTCAATTGTACTTTATTGTCATGTACCAAGGCGCAGTGAAATTTATGTTTGTCATGCAGTTCAGTAAAAATCTTATAATACATAGGCACAAACACACTTAAGTTCAAGGTTGTAAGAAGAGTAGATTACACTGAGGCAGTACACAAAAGATGTATCCTTGTATCATTCATGTTCAAAGTTGTTAAAAATGTAGAGTCTTAACTTGGTCATAAAGGCCCGTTGTCATGGCAAGGCTCTGGGTTGGAGCTGCAAGGGTCGACCTGGTCATGCAATGTCAAAGTCCTATACCTTCGCACCCCAATGATTAAATCTACTGTTGTCCAACAGCAATTACTGAGATTGCAGTATTTACTCAATGATTACAAAATGATTATTTGATCCTGAGTGTTGCTGAGGCTCTTTACACAGATTATGAACACAGTTGATGAAGTCGGTGTGCAAATCAACAGCTGGTCAAATACTCAGCATATGCTCTTTTGAAGAAAAAAAAGGCCCAAAGTAACTGAGCGGGTCAGGCAGCATCTCTGGAGAGCATGAGTGGCTGACGTTTCAGGTCGGGACTCTTCTTCAGACTGATTATGGGTGGCGGAGGGGGGGGGGGGAAGGGGAACACAGTTAGAAGAGAGGAGGGGTAGGACAAAGCCTAGCGAGCAATAGGTGGATACAGGTGAGGGGATCTTTGGATGCAAATGGTTGGGCAAAGGCCAGAGATAAAATGACAGAAGGTTTGAGACAAAAGGATTGACGAGTTGTGAATTGTGAAACTAAGGGAAGGAATCTAAGTGGAAAGGGAGAAATAGATGCAAGTCCAGGTGGGGCACAGGGGAGAAAGAGGGGGGGAAAGAAAGTGGGGGGGGAATAAGGACGGGGAGTTGGCATTATCTCTGACAGCCCACCCCCGCCTTTCTTAATCTCTCTGTATACATTACAGGGAACAGGCAATCAACTGACATCTACTACAAACCTAGACAGTTATCTGGACTACACCTCCTCTCACCCTGCCTCTTGCAAAGACGTTACCGCCGACACTCGGTCTCCATCCCGAGATGAGGCTTTCCATTCTAGGACATCAGACATCTTGGATGGACCTTTCACCTGCATCTCCTCTGTGTCCTGCAGTTCTGCTCTTGCTCCCACTTCTCCAGACAGAACAAGAATAGAGTTCCCCATGTCCTCAACTTTCACCCCATCTGTCATCATCTTCTGACATTTCCATCACCTCCAATGTGATCCCAGTCATGTCTTCCCATCCTCACCCCTTTCTTCCTTCTGCAATGAACACTCCCTCCACAACTCCTTGGTTCACTAATCCCTTCCCACACAAATCGCCCCCTCCCCAGGTACTTTCCCTTGCAAATGCAGGAAATGTCCCTGTCCCAATGCACATTCATCAAGGGCCCCAGCAGTCCTTCCAGGTGAGATAGAGTTCAGGTGCACCTCCTCTAACCTCGTCCACTGCTTCTGATGATCCTGAAGTGGCCTCCTGTACATCAGCAAGACCAAGCATACACTCAGCAATCATTTTGCTAGCATTAGCACTCGGTTCACCGAGGCCTACTGGATCTCCCAGTTACTAACCATTTTAACTCCTCTTCCCATATTTATTCTGAACATTCTGCCCTGATAGGCCATTGCCAGAATGAGGCCACACACATACTGGAGGAACAGCACCTCGTATTCTACTTGGGTAGCCATCGGTATGAAAATTGAATTCTGAATTTTAGATAACTATCAATTTTAGGAATCAGTGGGTTTGTAGTAGGTCAGTTGATAGTCTGTTCCTTGTAATGGAGACAGAGGAACCAAGAATGGGGAGAGAGGTGTCAGAGAAAGTGTCAGCCTCCCCCCCTCCTTCCTTCTTCACACCCATTCCACTCACCCCCCCCCCTTCTCACCCCTGTGCCATACCTGGATTAGCACCAATTTCTCCCCTTCCCCTTCCACCTACATTCCTTCCTCTAGCTTCACAATTCACAGCTCTTCAATCCTTTTGTTTCGCACCTTCTGTCATTGTATACATGGCCTTTTGTAACCATCTGCCTATCAAAAATTCCCCCTCACCTGTATCCGCTAATACTTGCCAGGCTTTGTCCTGCCCCTATTCTCTTCGAGCTTTCTCCCCGCCTCCCCACCCCAATCAGTCTGAAGAAGGCTCCCGACCCAAAACGTCACCTATCCAGGTTCTCCGGTGAAGCTGCCTGACCCGCTGAGTTACTCCAGCACTTCATGACTTTTTATTTGTAAACCAGCATCTGCAGTACCTTGCTTCTACATATTTCTGCTCTTTTGAAGAATTGCACATATCTTTAACTGATAAACCAGAGATGGAAAAAGTCAGAAATTTGATTTTACTACATCAGCAAGAAGGATGATTCAGGTCAAGAGAAAAAACAAATAAAATATGGACTAAAATGAAACGCCCAAATCTACCTGTCATGGAATAACTTCATGCATAACATAAATATGTATTGATGTTGGGTCACTGTGAATCACTGTGCTATCTCACATAAGATGTTATATCATTATTTAAAGGGAAAAATAATCAATCCTCGGATCATATTGAGAAATTTACAGGATACTGATATAATTACTATTTATGTAATACCATAATCATTAAACCATTCTTAAGAAAGACACGGACAGATACTCCTCTTAGCCTCAAGTGTAAAATGCACGAGACCTCGCACGAGGGCAGCACGATGGCGCAGCGGTAGAGTTACTGCCTTACAGTGCTTGGAGCATCGCATACCCGGATTCTATCCCGATTACGGGTGCTGTCTGGACGGAGTTTGTATGTTCTCCCCGTGACCGCATGGGTTTTCTCCGAGATCTTCGGTTTCCTCCCACACTCCAAAGACGTACAGGTATGTAGGTAAATTGGCTTGGTAAAATGTAAAAATTGTCCCTAGTGTGTGTAGGATAGTATTAATATGCGGGGATTGCTGGTCAGCGCAGACCTGTTGCCACACTGTATCCCTAAACTAAACTAAATAAACCTCAGCAAATGCATGGACTTTATCTTTTGCATAAGCCGCACCATCGAAGTATACCACCCACAGAACAATTAATGTAGTGGAAATGTCTTTGGAAGCAGTAATCTGTCAAGGCCTGTGAAGCCCTGATTGAGGCTTCCACTGCCATGTGTCCTTCTGAGGCCAGCAGGAGATTAAATCAGTGCCACATAACACTGTGGGGGTACCTTCACCATAGCTCAGTGGCAATAAAAGATAGTGCCTTTTTACAGACTTCTCAACGGCAATCATGTTTGGGAGGTAAATGCTGGTCTTGCAGGCGATGCCCAAATACCAAAAAATAAAAAGTATATTTTTGTTGGCTATTTTCAAAATCTTTATCTAACTATCCTGGCACGTTACTTACAAGATATTGTAGATAATTGTATTTCTACTGATGTCAATAGGGTCTCCAAGTGAAAATATGAGGAAAATGGTTGAATTCCCTTAGAATTTTGCTCTTGACATCTTTATCATGTCGTATTCAAAGACACCTTATTGACCAGAACTAAACAAAATCACTTTGAGCATGGAGGATGGAAAAATAGGCTTCATTTATTTTTCCTTTAAATCCGCCTATATTAAATTAGTCGCATGCTTATATTAAACATAATAAAGCACAGTAGAAATACAACTGAGACATAAGAGACTGTAGATGCTGGAGGTCAAATGTTATGGGGAGAAGACAGAAGAATGGGGTTGAAAGGGAAAGAGAGAATGGCAGAGTAGACTTGATGGGCCAAATGGCCTAATTCTGCTCCATTAAATTATGAACTTATGAAAACACAAAGTACTGGAGGAACTCAGCAGGTCATGCAGCATATGTAGAGGGAATGAATAGGTGCTGTTTTGGGTTGGGACCCTTCATCAGACTGATTGGAGTAGAGGGAAGAAAGCTGGAAAAATGGTGGGGGCGGAAAATATAAACACATTAGTCTGCATAAGAAAATACCACTTCTGTGTTATTTGTACAACAATTACATGGTACGCTTGATGCTAGTAGTTCAGAATAATTTTTAAAATACTTTCTGGCAGATTTCCTGTACTACAAAAATAAACAGGGAAAACAAAAATCCCTGTATGTCAAGATTGTGGAGAACAAAGGAAAATAGAAAGTTGAACAGGAAATGGGTCATACATGATGATGATGATACTCAGTACTATCAGAACAATTATATTACATACAGTACTTGTTTATCTTAACCTGAAAATTAACCAAAAGAATCACAATGTTTCTCTTAATCTAATACCATCAAGTTCCTGGTGGCTTGATCAGTAATGCTGTGCATCCAGATCCATTAAGATGGTTAAGATTAAATGCTGAGAGGTAAATTGTAGACCAAGTGAAAAAAATGTATTTAGCCGGAAGAGATGGGGAGGTTGGAGACGGTGTGTGATGCTGATTGAAGAGATAGCTTAGAAATTCATGCAGTGAATGATTTCGGACTTACACCAATGGAAAATTAATGGTGCCTATCAATGGCCTGAAGAAGTAGATTCACATGAGGTTCATTGGTCATTTGCATACTGGAGTATTTAGTACTGCAAAACTTATGTGCAATAAACGTAATTACGTGGAGGTTCATGGAAATTAGATAGCAGCATATGCTGGAGTTCATAAAAATTAGACTGCGGCTTTTAAATTGATGGTTCTGCTGTAGGTACATTATCAGACTGGTGACATGTGGGTCAGAAATCACATAGAATTGAGCAAAAACACGAGCAGAACTCCCTTTCAAAGATTTATACAACATTTTCCATTCATCTCAAAGGAAAATGAATTTTTGTTTTAATATCTCATCTAAATGACTGCCCGCTTTTAATATTGCACTGAAATGTGATACTGGATTTTGTATTCAAGTCTTTTAGTTCAACGTGTTCTGAATGCAGGATGGAAATAGGCAGCAAAAGTTCAGAATACATTACTTTTTGGGTTAAGATTAATAAGACTGATTGATTTTTGGGTTAAGATAAAAAAAAGTGCCTTATGTATTATGATTGTTCTGATACTACTGAGCTTCATCATGATGTATGACCCATTTCTTATTCAATTTTCTAATTTTCTTTGTTCTATACAATCTTGACATCCAGCATTTTTTTTCCCTGTTTATTTTTATAGTCCAAGGAATCTGCCAAAAAGTATTTTAAAAAGTATTATGAACAAAGACATGAAATTCCAACCCTGCGCTCACCTTCACATGGTCCACCTCTATCCACTTGAGGGGCTAGGTAACTGACAAAGATTCATTACAAGCCTACAGACTCCCACAGCTTTCTTGAATGCACTTCTACTCACCATTCCATCTGCAAACACTCCATTTCGTTGTGGGAGATTACATACAAGAGATAACAAAAAAAAGAAACATTACCTCCAATCTTAATTTATCAACAAAAAATGTTGACAAAATAAGTTTGAATTTCTTCCTTGAAATTCTGTCAATTTTGGATTTGCTATTTTAATTTTAGATTTGCATTGTCCACTCCTTACTGATATTTTCAGCTGTTTTCATGCTGGCTGATCTAACTGCTTTCAGTTACTTAATGACACTATCTTTTGATCAAAGTATAAAATGCACTCTGTCATTCCAGGCATTTAAATAAATGATAATTATTATTCTTGTACACAGCGTGATGCCTTGCAGAAATACCACCGTCAATGTAATTAATGCTTCAGGTCACTGAATTTTACTTTTATCAATCAGACTGTATTTTGTAACTATAAAAGGCACTCTGTTACTTCATTAAGGAAATAAATCAACACCTGAATTTATTAGCATGACTATTTTACAGATCCTGTTGAATTTTAGATAATAATTAATTGAGATTTTAGATTAAAATTGTTTAAAAAACTGTTTTCATGGAAAGATTTTGTCCATCACCTGGGTTTGTTCTTCATTCATACATATCTACCCCAAATGAACTATTGCAAGTGAGAAGATAATATGTGTCTCTCTATCATCTGGAAGGCATTTGATGAGGTGCTACATAAAAGGATAGTACTCAAGATAAGAGCTCATGGAGAAATGTGCCATAGGGATGTTCATAGATTGAAGACAGGCACAAAAAGCTGGAGTAACTCAGCAGGTCAGGCAGCATCTTTGGAGAAAAGGAATAGGTGAAGTTTCGGTTCAAGACCCTTCTTTAGACTGAGAGTCAGGAGAAAGGGAAACAAGAGATATAGACGGTGATATATAGATAGATAGATAGATAGATAAATAGATAGATAGATAGATAGATAGATAGATAGATAGATATAGAACAGATGAATGAAAGATATGCAAAAAAATAACAATGATCAAGAAATGGTAGAGCCTATAATGATCCATTGTTGGCTGTAGGCTTGGTGATAAAGAATTATACAATGAAACTCAACAGGACAACAGTGAAACTAGTATGATGACTAGGGTAGAGGAAGGACGGATAGAGAGGGGGTGCAAGGGTTACTTGAAGTTGGAGAAATCAATAATCAGACCGCTGGGTTGTAAGATCATAGATTGAATAGCTCATAGATGGGTTGTTCATAGGTTGAAGATTGGTAATCGAATGGAAGACAGAGAATCTGAATAAACTGATCTTTTTCAGGCTGGAAGGATGAAACCAGTAGGATGCTCCAAGGATCAGTTCTTAAATTATTCACTATTTATTTTTATAATCAGGGGGTAGAGTACAAGGAATCAAAGATACTGGTGACTCGGACATAGGTGGGAGCATAATGCAATGAGAATATTCTGACTCTGCAACAGCATTTGACAAGTTGAGTGAGTGGGCAAAAAATTGGCAAATAGAATTTAATGTGGGAAACTGTGACATTATGCGCATCAGTGAGACACACTAATATCTAAATGGGGAAAGATTATAAATAAGCTAAGCACAGAGGATTCTTGGCAAAATTGCACAAAGTTAACAGGGATGTGCAGCAAGTGGTTGGGAAGGCAAGTGTAAATGTAAATGGATTGATTGTAATCGTGTGTTATGCAACAAAAATCTTTTCACTGTATCTCTGTACACGTGACAATAAACTAAACTGTATTGATATACTGGCCTTTATGACAAGAGGATTGACACAAAATGCTGGCTGCGTAGCTGACTCTGACTCCTATTTTCTTATGTTTTTATCTTCTTAATAATTGATAATTGCTTGGGAGAATTGAAAACAAGAACCCTAGAGTGTTTCAAAAGCTTTTCCTTCTTGTATTTATATACACATTCATAAAAATAATTGCATAATTGACTGATACTAGAAAAGCCAAATTAAAGTACCCAGCATGTGTAACTGCTGCAGAATGTCATTTCGGCAAAAAAAAACTATTGCACTTAATGAAGCCTAATGTTTAAGAAAGAAGCACAGCAGATACTTCAATAGATAATTCGTTAAATTGTTCATTTGCAAAAGGCAATAAATCTAATTGAAATAACCAACAGAGAAGAAAATAAATAATGCTCCTAATTTTTAAATTATAAATTACTAGACTAAGTGGGACCCGTTGGGTCCCAGTCACACGGGAGGCCTCGGAGGGGGATGTGGGGGAGGGGGGCATGGGGAGGGGGCTAGTGGGGGTAGGGGTGCGGTGGGGTGGGGGAGGGGGGGTGTGTGTGGGGGAGGGGGGTGTGGGGGAGGGGGGTGTGGGGGAGGGGGGTGTGGGGGAGGGGGGGTGTGGGGTGGTGTTTGGGGGAGGGAGAGGGGTGTGTGGGCGGGGGGAGAGGAGGGGTGTGTGGGCAGGGGGGAGAGGGAGGGGTGTGTGGGCGGGGGGGGGTGGGTGGTGACTGTGGGGGTTTGTGGTCGCCGCAGACACAGCTCGCACTGCTCCCCCCGCACTTTGCTCACCCCGCACCTTCAGCTTTCGGCCGCACTCAATAGCTCCCGGTCCGGCTCCAGGTTCACTCAGCGGCTCCTGGTTTCACTCAGCGGCTCCCAGCTCGTCGTGCTGGTCGCCGCAGAAGCAGCCCGCAAGCTGCTCTCTCCGCATGTTGCTCAGACTGCATGCTGCTCACTCCGCACACTCCGCACTCGCTCAACACATTCTGCTCACTCCGCTCCTTCAGCTTTATTCTCCTCGCCGCCGGTGATTGACAGCGGGTGCCGGAAGGGCCGTTTTTTAAACGATTTTTAAACCTTCATAACTTTTGTACTATTCCACCGATCGGAACAAAACTTGTTGCACTTGCAGCACAGGAGAATGGCGAGTAAGGTGGCGAAAAATCGTAGCGCTATCGGATGGTGTTTTTGCTCAAATGTAAAAACAACGCAAACTGGAAGAGGACAAGATGAGAGTTTTATGTATATAGATAGTATAAGATTTTGTATTGTTTCATATCTTTGTTGTAAAAATCTGGAAACAGGGTGCAAAATAAGCTGATTATAATATTTCACCTGATTTTTATACATACCTATTATAAGCTGGAATCAAGAGGACAATACAAGATCATTCAGCCACATCTCTTATAGTGTAAGTTCAACTGTAATGTCATCTTATAATCCACAACTTTTCATAAACAAAACGAATTCAGTTTTAAATTATACAATATTTTGTTATAATTATCACTTGTGGCAAAGCATTGTGTTCTAATAACAAATTATGTTAAAATATTTTTCCAGTGATAATCCAAGTCCTCCAACCACATCCTGACTAATGGATCATGGAAACAATCCATCCTGACATACCTTATTATTTTCTCTCAAAGTCCCATTAGATCTTTTATAGCCTTTCCCTTGGTGATTAAAAGCCCCTTTTGAATAATTGCACCCAACTAATTCCTAGTATTATTCTACAGAGCAGTCATTTTTCTGTCTTAGAGGATATAATACCTTTATATAATGTGTTGCCCTGAAATATATGTCAGCTGAAATAAAACAATGCCTTGCACAAATTAAGTTGTCACATCTTCACTTTAAAAAATAAAGTCTCTCTTAAAAATCCATTCTCATTTCATCTCTATGCAATTCTAGTATAGAATAGAATGCCTTTTATTGTAATTCAAACAGCTTGGTTTGAACGAAATTGCATTTCTACAAAAAAATCCAAGACCCACACTTAACACAGTTTACACAAACATCCATCACAGTGAATCTCCAACACCTCCTCATTGTGATGGAAGGCAAAAGTCCTATCTCTTCCTTTTGTTCTTCTCCCGCGGTCCAGCAGTCCAACTGCAGCATCGAGGCGACTGGGGCTCCCGATGTTAAAGCCCCCGACGGGCGATGGTAAGTCTCGCGGCCGTTAAGGCGCGCCGGGCGATGTTAGGCCCCGCTCCAAGTCATTTAACCCCGCGATTCCGGCGGGAGAAGTTGCCGTTGCGGGAGATCCGAAAAGCGGTCTCCCAACAGGGACCTGCGAGCTCCCGATGTTACCGTCCATCGGGCTGCGGCCGGAGCCTCCGAAGCCGTGCGCCACCACAGCTCTTCCCGTTCCGAAGTCGGCCAGCTCCGCGATGGCAGGTCCGCAGGCTCCGCGACAGGAGCTCTCAGGTTGGTTCCGGCTGGAGGCCGCCACCGGCTCCATGATGTTAGGCCCAACGACATCGGAGACCCGACAGGGAAAAAGTCGGGTCCCCGTACAGGAGATTAAACGGTTTCCCCCACCCCCCCCCCCTCCCCACATATACACAGCAATAATAAAACTAGTCAAATCATACATTTAACGAGACAAAAATTTAAAAAAGACAAACGGACTGCAGTCGAGCCGCTGCCGTTAGGTGCCACCACACCACATCTCCCTCTATACATTAGTTTTCAAAGATTCAAAGCATGAAGTAATAATTGGCCTAATGATTGTTAAGACAGATCTGTTGAACAATGTTTATAATACAAAGCCCGAGTCCTGTGGGGGCACAGAGGGGCTGCCGAGGACAAAGGGGACCCGGAGTGGAGGACTGTCGAGAACAAAGGGGAGGGGGGACCCGGCATGGGGTACCGTCGAGTACTACATGGGACCAGGGGCGGGAGGGTGGGGGGAGGGGGCATTGAGAACTAAGGGGGGGGCCATTGGGGCAAAAAGGGGGTACTTTGTAACTTTCCGGGCACCCTTTGCGTGGCGACTCTTGGTATGCCTAGGTATGCAAAACAAAGCATCACATGTCACTTGTCACATGTGACAATAAAAGTATCTAATCTAAAAGTAGAAATTCACCCTGCAGAAGCAGCCAACGACCAAGACTTCCACTCATTGCCATTTGAGAGAGAGAAAAAAAGTTCAGTGTGTATATACACATACTCACAAATACACATATATAGAGATTATATATATATATATACAAGCACACATACGTACCCACCAAAAACTAACAATAATGGTGTAATAACAACAATAATTGTCTTTGTAGTTCAGAGCTTATTTGAGGTTGTGGTGTTTATTAGACAATAGACAATGGACAATAGACAATAGGTGCAGGATTAGGCCATTCGGCCTTAATAGCCGAATGGCTGTTGGGAAGAAGCTGTTTTCAGGCTCCTGTACCTTTTTCCCGATGACAGTGGTGAAATGAATGTGTGGCCAGGGTGGTGTGGGTCTATGATGATGCTGGCTGCTTTTTGGAGGCAGTGACCCCAGTAAATCCCTTCAATGGTGGGGAGGTCAGAGCCGGTGATGGACTGGGCAGTGTTCACAACTTTTTGCAGTCTTCTTCGCTCCTGGGCATTCAAGTTGCTAAACCAGGCGCGATGCAACCAGTCAATATGCTCTCTACTGTATACCTGTAGAAGTTCAAGAGAATCCTCTCTGACATACCAAATCTCCGTAATCTTGTCAGTTGGTTAGGTACCAAAATGTACAGCCTATGAGATGTGGAAAGCATTCGGGAGTGTCATGTGGAAGGGTGCAATACACCATATGGAGATTAGTCATGACTCTGCCTAATAGAGAATGTTGGCAAGTGGACGTTGGGATGTGGTACTGAACACTGCCTGAGGCTGCTGGTGCAGCTGGGGAGATAATAAAGAATCATTCATTAATTATAAAATGTTCAGTTGAAATCATCGCCTTTCTGATAATTTTTCACCCAGTTCCTCAGAGCCTGGCAACAACTGTTCCCTACTCCTTCTGTGTGTGGATCAGGTGGCTTCCTAAACCCTTGGAGATACGGATATCTCTACACCTCCTCAAATGCTGCAGCAAGTCTTCAAATGCAGCATCTGGAAACTGGAGCCTGCAGTGTCCCATAAAAGGACACATAGTGCTGGAGTAACTCAGCAGGTCAGGTAGCATCTGTGGAGAATTAACCAGCATCTACAGTTCTTTGTTTCTGCACTGCCACGTAATGCCACTGTTGAACTTCCCTCAGATCAGCTACAGTTCTAGAACACCTGCCTGCACCGACTGCAGCCAAAATGTTCTTAATTAGTTTAAGCTACTGTTAAGTACATTTATACCTTATACATTTTTATTTAAATTATTTACATTTGAAATGACTTTGAGTGTCTCAATTATCATAGCAGCAGACCTCGAATGCTAACTACTGCCCGGAAAAGGATGTGGCAAGAAAGTCAGATCAAACACAATCTGGTCCAAGTAGGCAGCAGTCAAAGAGCTAGACTTTGCAAAGAAAAATGAACAGGAAGAGAGGGGAAAAATAACTGAGGGTGAGAATTCCAGAGCTTAATCCTTGGCAGCTGAATTATTTTTGTATAGTTATTCCCTGCAAAAGCAGTTCTTACAATGTGTTTTTAAGTTGCATTTGTTAACAACTTTGTGCTTTCTCTTGTGTTTGTTGACCGCTTTGAAGAGAAGCCATTACATTAAAAGGTTTGGGACAAATTAATACCCGTTGTGATCGTGCATACATGAGAATAATTTGAGGTGTGCACTCATTTGGTTAGGCAACAGGATAATGCTCATGAGCAAGGAGACTTTGAAAAACAGGGAGATGGGTAGGGCGAATTCAAATGCAGTACAAGAATGAGGAATCTTTTGCACCAGAAATCAGCAATTCAACCTCCTTTTATCCCTTGTGCTCTTTTCCCATTGTCACCAGTCTACACAGGTTTTCTACCTCTTGTCTTATCATTCCATTCCCTTCCTCACCACCATACCCCTCCTCCCATTACCTTGGTTCATTGCCCTCCTCCACCTGGTCCCATCTATCAGAAATCTGCATACCTATCCTTCCGGATTTCTTCTCCTTTAGCCTATTTTTACCATCCTCTTTCTCACCTGGTTCCATCCACTCATCTTCCCTCTCTTATCTGGTTCCATTCATCATCTTTTAGCATCTCTGTAACTTCCACCTCCTCTCTCCCATCCCCTAACCTGGTTCCATCTGCCCAATCGTTTTCCCTTATCTGTTTCCATCTATCACCCACCAGTCCTTGTCTCACACCTTCCTATCACCCCTTTTCACTAATTACCTTATGCACTCTCAGTCCTGAAACTGGGCCTTAAGTCAATATATCAACCATTGCTTTACTTCCACAGATGCTGCACGACCCACTGAGTCTCCCAGCATTTTGTTTTTTTGTTTCAGGTTGTGGCATCTGCAGTCTCTTGCGTCTCAATCATAAAATATCATTTGGGTTTGGTTAACTAATTAATTATCATAAAACAATTATTAGGGTTTGGAGACATTGTGGGATAATTAAAAGAAGGCGATTGATTAGAAAAGACGGGTTACGATTTTAATAAGTAACTAATGGGAGAATATGCCACAAATTAAGTACTTACTAAGTAATTCTTTAACAATGAGTGCCAGGAGATCACTCTTCAACCATAAACACTTCATTCACATGGTATCAAGTGCTATCACTTCTACATTAAATGAGTTGCTTTTTATTGCCAGTCTACTCAGTACCTTCTCTAACTCTCCACTTATTTGAATAGCCTCACATTATCATGACATTGCTTAACAATCCTTTTGACAGTCAGTGATGGCAGGAACACAATCAATTCCATGATGAAATGATGTAATATACTTTGAGTGCAGCAGATCAATAAGGCTGCAACTGACAGGGCAGTTAATATCAACGATCGGTCTGATATTTACAGGAGGAGTGCAAGGCAACTTAAGAACCAAGCATGGCCAGGGGAGTACATATCTTGTTAAAGTTATCAGCAGGACTACATCTGCTAAATTGACCACCTAATTAGCAGAATTAGGTGATGGGTGGTGGGGGCAGCGAAAATGTCTGGGAGTGGAAATGATAACGATAACTGCAAATGATAGTGGAGGGAAAGCAACAGTTGAACCAGAAGCGACTAATTAAGGAAGGATGCAATAATGATGAAATTAATTGATAGTATTGATCAGGAGAGGTACTGGTATTGGTTTATTGTTGTACCATGTATCACGATACAGTGAAAAGCCTGGTTTTGTGTGTTATTCTGTCAAATCATATGATACATGTGTACAATCAAGCCATACACATAGAACGGGCAGTAGAAAGAGAAAAATAACCAAAATGTGCAGAATGTAGTTTTGCAGCATTAAAATGGTACAACCTGCACAGATTTTTAAAAAAGTACAAGGGTCACAAAGAGATAGATTAAGAGATTGGGATTACAAACTTGTTTTATGAAAGGTCTGTTCTGTAGTCTAATAACAGCGGGGGGAAAGCTGTTTCTGATTCTGGCGATATAAACTTTTGTATCTTTTGCTCAATGGGCAAGGGGAGAAGAGGGAATGTTGAAATTGGTAAAAATCAGTGGAGACATGCCAAACTTCCTCAGTCTTCATTGATGCTGACTGAGGCATGTACACAACCACATTTCCTGAAGTCAATGACTAGCACCTTCATCTTGCTGATATTGAGGGAGAGGTTGTGGCATTAACCCCATGTTATTAAACTTTCTATTTCCTTCCTCTATTCCATCATTGCTTAACAATCTTTCTATCTCATCATTGTTCAAAATCCAGTCCACTACAATGATGTAATCTACAAACTTGTAAATGGAGTTAGCTGCACAGTCGTGTGGTAAGTGGCTGAGAATGCATCCTTGTACGACACGAGCATTGAGAATTAAAGTGGTGGCTGTTCTGTTGCCGATCCTTACTAATTAAGGTCGATGGGTTAATGCAGAGGGGTGTGCTGAGTCCTAGGTCCAGGAGTTTAGAGATGAGTTTAGTTAGGATTATGGCGTTAAAGGTGGAGCTGTAGTCAATAGTCTGATGTAAGTGACCTTGTTATCCAGGTAGAAACAAAGAATGGCAGATGCTGGTTAATCCATAAAAGGACACAATGTGCTGGAGTAGCTCAGCAGGTCAGGCAGCATCTCTGCTGAACATGGATAGTTGTCATTTTTGGTCGTGTCCCTTCTTCAGAAGGGTCTTAAAGAAGGGTCTCAACAGGGTCTGACCCGCTGAGTTACTCCAGCATTTTGTGTCTATCTCCCATTTAAAATGGATTGCATTAACCTAGCCTTGGCTACAACATATATAGTTTAAGAATAACCTATTATTTTCAGCAGTAGGGTCAAGTTTTCCAGCTGTCCTCTTTCATTCCAAGATGTATGCCTCGGCTCTCTCTTGCCTCTCACCCCCTGCTGCACGACTATTACATTTCCACTGCATTTTAGCATCAGAGAGCCCGAGGCAGCCTTTCTGCCTGGTGAATCCCCAGAGAATTAAGTCAGCCACTATACTCAGTATTTTAAAAATAAATAAAAATAAAGTAAAAACATAAATCAGCATTTAGGTTGTGGTAAAAACGAAATGTATTGATCATTAAAGCATCTACTTGGCCCTCACAGCAAGAGCTAAACAATATCCAATGCTTAGTTTTCTATCACACTACAGAATCCCCAGATATAACCACTAGTTCTGTTATTAGTGGTATTCATATTATTAAATGTTCCTAAACTCCATGTGATCTCAGTGAGAAGAGGGGAACATGCCATTGTCATCAGCCTGCAAAACACAAGCAGATTTCAGAGGCAAATGTGATCGGTTCACTAGCCACAAGTGGCAAGGAACAAAACCCTGCAGTAATATGGTATAGTTAACATAATAAAGGTTCCCTGGTGCTTCATGATGTGTAATCAAGCTAGTTTTGAAACAAGACCACAGAGATTAGGACATGTAGTCACAATCTCTGTCACAGAATTAAGCCCAGGATCGGTTTATGGAAGCCAGAAACCACTACAGGGAACAAGGAAGAAATTCCAAAACACAGGGCCCGACGTCTGATTATGCTCGCTGATAGTCAATAGCAAAGCAAAAGTAATCACAGGCCGGAGAGAAAGGCAGTGATATATGAATTTGACATACTACGTTCTTTTAAAGTGAATAAGGGACATTTAAAAGATGAGTGAATCCGTTGATAGCTGTGTAGCAATATTTTATCATTTAAGTGGTAGATGTTAATGTTAATGGCACAAACCAGCAAGGGTTGCAGGGAATCAATAGCATAGGCTAGTACAGTCAAATGTGTCCGGAATTAATAAATATTGTTGAAATATCGTTTGCTACTGTTGACTGGTTTAATGATAAAATCAACTGGCATTCACCCAGCATATTATTAGGTACAGTTATTTCTTCTAGCAAGGACAAGAAAAACATATAAATCATCACACATTCTCCTTCTGCCAAATCAGTCCATTTCAACATGCATTCTCCTCCAGTGGCGTTCTAATGGTCTTAATCCACCCATTAACATTTCACATCATCACCTTTTTCTTTGTGCAGCAATCCAACTGAATGTAGTTTTTGCCCCAACCACTAATCGGGTTAGTGCATTCTATATCCTTGTAATTCTGTACGAAGTTAAAAACCTCTCACATTCTTACATCCACACATTCACTTTTTGACGTTTGCACAACTAAAGGTGACCTGTTTCCACCCATCCTTACGGAACTTGAAACCATATTCCAAAATCTGCATAAAAAGACTCAATTTTTCATTCATAATTAAGCTTTCTGGCCTGGAAGATAATAGCCTGCTTAAATTGTTACCTTTGCAAAGAACATTCATTTTTGTAATTCATTCCATGTAGTAAAACATCCTAAGGCACTTCACATGAATGGTTATCAAACAAAATTTGGCATAGTTCCTTAAAGATATTAGTCATAGTCATAAAGCATGGAAATAAACCTTTCAGCTCAACGTCCATGCTGACCAAGATGCCTCATCTAAACCAGTTTCAATTGCCTGCGTTTGGCCCAATCAGTCTAAACCTTTCCTATCCATGTACTTATCCAAGTGTCACTTAAATATGGAGATTGTGCCTGCCTCAACTACATCTTCTGGCAGCTCGTTCCAAATACTCACCTTCTCTGCCTTGTCCATCTCCTGCGGCTTCACACATAGATACCGATTTCATTTCTGAAATGCCCTATCTCGCTCTAGTTACCTGTTTTGCTTTAATATACATATATCATCTCTTTGTGTTCTCCTTAATCTTATCTGCTAGAGCTACCTTATGGCCCGTTGATGCCCACCTGATTTTCTTTTTAACTGCGCTCCTCAAACCAATATACTTCTCGAGGGGTGCACTTAATCCCAGCTGCCTATACCTGTCCCATGCCTCATTCTTCTTCCTGACCAGAGCCTCCATTTTTCTTGTCAACCAGGGTTCCTTACTCCTCCTACCTGCCATATCCTTCACTTGAACAGGAACATGCACACCTTGGATTCTCACTTTCACACTTTCAAAAGTGTCCCCTTTCCAGACACCCCTTTGCCTGCAAACAACCTGCTCCATTCAACTTTTGCAAGTTTCTGAATAATACTATCAAAATTGGCCTGGTCCTAATTCAGAACTAGCTCTGTCTTAATCCACAACTATTTCAAAACTAATAGAATGGAGGTTGCTGGTCCCAAAAGGCTCGCCCACTGAAACTGCAGTCACTTGGCCTCCCAATTCCCGAAGAATAGGTCAAGCACTTCCCTCTCCCTTGTAGGGCCCTCTACATATTGCTTGAGGAAACATTCCTAACCACGTATGACAAATTCCACCCCATCTAAGCCCTTTGCACTATACTAGTCCCAGTCCATATATGGAAAGTTAAAATCCCTTACTATGACAACGCTATTAGTCTTGCAACTGCCTGCAATCTCTCGGAATATTTGTTCTCCTAATTCTCGTTGACTATTTGGGGGCCTATAGTATAATCTCAATAAAGTTATCATCCCCTATCAACTATTTAGTTTCACTGGACAATCCTGCAGTAATGACATCTCGGATTACTGCTGCAAAGTTCACCTTAATCAATAAATCAACTCCCTCCTCCTCTTTTACCCCACCTCTATCTCATCTGTGGCACCTATACCCTGGAACATTAAGCTGCTAGTCTTGTCCCACCCTTAGTCAGATTTCCACAATACTTATAATGCCTCAGTCGCACATACCTACAGTATCTATGCCCCGAGTTCATGTGCCTTACCTGTCAGTTCTCTAGCTTTGAAATGACTACAATTTATTCCAACCCTTTCCCTGCTCATTGCTCATACTGTCTAGAGAACTTGTGGTATGACTTCTGCACCAACGTCCATCTTCCCACCTGTCTCATACTACATTGGATCCCAGCCCCCTGGCAATCTAATTAATTTATTATTGAGGACAGGCAATAATATAAAGCTGCTTCAAGGATAAGAAAGAAAGGTAATGAAATGAATATGTTTTGGGAAGGAACTCAACATCTTAGGACCCCAATCTCATTCACCAGTTCATTCAATGAAACAAATCTGGAATCTGGAAGGTGTGGTGAGACCTTAGAGTGAATGGGTCAAACAAGTTCCAGAGAATTGCAGTAGAGAATGCAGGTAAAAGTGCCATTCTGAACACAGACAGGACTGGTGCTATCCTATGGATAGAAGACAAAGATCAAATCCCATTCTCATTTGGGGACCTTTAAAAAATAATTCATTTTTACTGTAACGATTTAGCTGTTGTTTCCTAAAGTAAGAAATTTAGCAAAAACAAAAAAAGGCAAAAAGTCATTACTTCTCAACAAAATTTATCACTTAAATTTTTAGAGCAAAGCTCGGTATATATTTCAGATTCAAGCACTTGGAAAATTCATTATTATTACAAGATGGTGCATATACAATGGTCTCTACGAATTATGAAGAGAAACAATGCTCTCAGTAGCAAAACAAAAATCAGACTGATCCTAAGATAGGCATAAATTGCTGGAGTAACTGAGCGGGACAGGCAGCATCTCTGGAGAGAAAGATTGGGTGATGTTTCAGGTCGGGACCCTTCTTCAGACTGATATCAGGGGAGAGGGAGATACATAAGGAAGTGTGGCACCAGGTGGTGCCACCAGCAATGGCTGCCTCCCCAACAGTCTGTCTGTCCTTTCTTCCTTTTGTTATTTTTAGTATGTGTTAAAAGTATGTCTGACCCAAAACGTTGCCTACTCCTTTTCTCCATAGATGCTGCCTCACCCGCTTAAATTGTTACATCATTCCATTAAGACATTTAGGTATGTACACAATTGATTGCTGGAGGCAGGAGTTTCATGTGAAATTCCAGATATACTGGGGGTATACATTGATATTTCAGATATACTGGGGGTACTTGATCTTCAGTCAATGAAAGTAAGCATGCAGGTACAGCAGGCTGTGAAGAAAGCTAAAAGGCATATTGGCCTTCATAACAAGAGGAGTTGAGTATAGGAGCAAAGAGGTCCTTCTGCAGTTGTACAGGGCCCCAGTAAGACCACACCTGGAGTATTGTGTGCAGTTTTGGTCTCCAAATTTGAGGAAGGACATTCTTGCTATTGAGGGAGTGCAGCGTAGGTTTACAAGTTAATTCCCGGGATGGCGGGACTGTCATATGCTGAGAGAATGGAGCGGCTGGGCTTGTATACTCTGGAATTTAGAAGGATGAGAGGGAATCTTAATGAAACATATAAGATTATTAAGGGTTTGGACACGCAAGAGGCAGGAAACGTGTTCCCGATGTTGGGGGGATCCAGAACCAGGGGCCACAGTTTAAGAATAAGGGGTAAGCCATTTAGAACAGAGATGAGGAAACACTTTTTCCACGCAGAGAATTGTGAGTGTGGAATTCTCTGCCTCAGAGGGCAGTGGAGGCCGGTACTCTGGAAACTTTCAAGAGAGAGCTAGATAGGGCTCTTGAAGATAGCAGAGCCAGGGGATATGGGGAGAAGGCAGGAACAGGGTACTGATTGTGGATGATCAGCCATGATCACATTGAATGGCGGTGCTGGCTTGAAGGGCCATATGGCCTACTCCTGCACCTATTGTCTATTGTCTAGCTGATAGAAGGTAATAACAAAGCAAACAGAGATAAAATGTACTCGGAGACAGTCAGACTGGCCGGAGAACTGGGAAGGGGAAGGGATGAAAAGAGGGGGAACGCAAGGGTTACGAAGTTAGAGACGTCAATGTTCATACCACTAGGGTGTAAGCTGCCTAAGCGAAATATGACGTGCTGTTCCTCCAATTTTCACCCATTCCTTCCCTCCAGAGATGCTGCCTGTCCCGCTTTGTTACTACCTTATGGCAACAAGAACTCTGTTTTTTTAAACTGTGGACCAAGAGAATCTTGAATCACAATTAAAGGATAGCAAGCAGATGGCAAAATAATGGCATCAGCAAAAAATACTAAAAAGTATTTAATACACCCATACAATTCCTTGAGGACTGTGCACTGTTGACCAAATGCTGCTCCTCAACATGACATTTCGGCACCATTCTTTTACATTTACTTATTAATTCCTATTTAGCTGAGCACTATCCTTTTATTTGGAAAAAAACTAAGCAGCCCTGATTCGATTAGCGGAGAAGAATGCTGTCTGTTTAAAACTAATGTTGCAAAGTTGATTCCTTATTGCACACAAAGAATTATAATAGTCTCTAACATTGTTTTGTCACTCTTCCTGGATATTGAAAGTCTACTTATAGTCCCAAGACTTTTTCTAATTTTATCAGTATTACTTTAATTATTCACTGAATGTTCATGTCCCACAGTGTATGGGCCTCTGCATGACCATTTACCATTTATCCCCATTCATTTTCATTTGTCCTCTGTTGCCAAGAGCAGAAAATCAAAATCATGTTGCAAATCTTTCATTGCATTATCTGCCTCCATTGTTCTCACTCAATTTTTTTAATTTGACAAATTTGTCTGACATCAGCACATAGTAAACTTAACATTGTTTTTCCAAATATTAGTGCAGTAGAAACATAGAAACATAGAAAATAGGTGCAGGAGTAGGCCATTCGGCCCTTCGACCCTTCGAGCCTGCACGCCATTCTATATGATCATGGCTGATCATCCAACTCAGTAACTTGTACCTGCCTTCTCTCCATACCCCCTGATACCTTTAGCCACAAGGGCCACAAGGGCCACATCTAACTCCCTCTTAAATATAGCCAATGAACTGCCCTCAACTACCTTCTGTGGCAGAGAATTCCAGAGATTCACCATTCTCTGTGTGAAAAATGTTTTTCTCATCTCGGTCGAAAAAGATTTCCCCCTTATCCTTAAACTGTGACCCCATGTTCTGGGCTTCCCCAACATCGGGAACAATCTTCCTGCATCTAGCCTGTCCAACCCCTTAAGAATTTTGTAAGTTTCTATAAGATCCCCCCTCAATCTTCTCAATTCTAGCGAGTACAAGCCGAGTCTATCCAGTCTTTCTTCATATGAAAGTCCTGACATCCCAGGAATC
This sequence comes from Malacoraja senta, assembly GCA_038087875.1. Taxonomy (NCBI): domain Eukaryota; kingdom Metazoa; phylum Chordata; class Chondrichthyes; order Rajiformes; family Rajidae; genus Malacoraja; species Malacoraja senta. The sequence continues at coordinate 311,455,778 of CM075977.1, forward strand.
AGTCTGGTGAACCTTCTCTGTACTCCCTCTATGGCAAGAATGTCTTTCCTCAGATTAGGAGACCAAAACTGCACGCAATACTCCAGGTGTGGTCTCACCAAGACCCTGTACAACTGCAATAGAACCTCCCTGCTCCTATACTCAAATCCTTTTGCTATGAATGCTAACATACCATTTGCTTTCTTCACTGCCTGCTGCACCTGCACGCCTACTTTCAATGACTGGTGTACCATGACACCCAGGTCTCGTTGCATCTCCCCTTTTCCTAATCGGCCACCATTCAGATAATAGTCTACTTTCCTGTTTTTGCCACCAAAGTGGATAACCTCACATTTATCCACATTATACTGCATCTGCCATGCATTTGCCCACTCACCCAGCCTATCCAAGTCACCTTGCAGCCTCCTAGCATCCTCCTCACAACTAACACTGCCCCCCAGCTTCGTGTCATCCGCAAACTTGGAGATGTTGCATTCAATTCCCTCGTCCAAATCATTAATATATATTGTAAATAGCTGGGGTCCCAGCACTGAGCCTTGCGGTACCCGACTAGTCACTGCCTGCCATTCTGAAAAGGACCCGTTTACTCCTACTCTTTGCTTCCTGTCTGCCAGCCAGTTCTCTATCCACAGTACTGCAACATATTTCTTGTAACAGGAATGTTGTTACCTGACACCACTTGTACGAAAGCAATGCAAATAAAAGTAAAGATTAATAATGAATAATGATAAATATGCCTGACATTACCACATTAGTACACTTAAGTTTATTATTCCAAAATCAGTGCAGAAGTGCAATGAATTTGTTTTCTTGCACATGCATATAATTAATTGATACACTAGGACAGTAGAAAGATAATACCAAAATGCCACACCGAGTCAGACCCTCTAAGGCCCTATCCTATCTAAATACACAGTATAATTCAATTGCTGATTTAGATATAGAAAATAAGAATGTATGCATACCTCATTTAGGTAGAATTATTATTAATAATACTTTAATTGATTATCATAAGCCTCCAAAACCACTTACATTTTGGTATTTAATTATTCACAGATCAGTGCACTGCTAGAATCCAAACTTGAGGAACAAGATTTCATCTGTTTGGGCACCATGCAAACTTCAAGATTCAATATTGAATTCTCCAACTTTTAGTAACCAACTCTTTTTGGCTGTTTCATAAATGGTTATTTCTACCCGTCATCATTTTGGCTCTGTTTTTTTTTCATTTTCTCTGCATAGTCTGGCCTGCTGGGCATTCCCAATAACCTTCACTGTTAAAAACGCATTACAGAGGCAATGAAGCTTAATCTGATCAGAATGTGATCATCAGAAGCACTTTTTGCCGTCTCTTTGGAATGTTCATAATATCTAATAAGGTATGCCAAAGTTCAGAAAATAAAAAGTGTGGATGCTGGAAATCTAAAACTAAAACAGAAAATGTTGGAAATACTCTGTGGGTCAGTCCATATCTATGGGAAGAGAAACAGAGGTAACATTTAAGATCACAGACCTTTTGTAGGAACTAAAGGGGAGAAATAAAAGCTTGTAAAGATGCAGCCAAGTTGGTGTCCACTCTTCTGTTCCCACCAACCCCCCCAACATTCATACAGTACTAACCCATGCAACTGCTTGTCCCTTGACTTCTTATCTTCCCACCATCCAGGGACACAAACAGTGTTTCCAGGTGATGCTGTCATTTCCTTGCATTTCTTCCAATCTGGTGTACTTAATTTTGTGTTTAGAATGTGGTCTTCTCTATAGTAGAGAAATCAAGCACAGGTTGGGCGATCATCTTGCAGAACACCTGCGTCCAGCCCGCAGGGACGGACCCGAGTTTCCTGGTGGGTGCCACTTTAATTCCCCATCCCATTCTGACTTATCAATCCGTGGCCTCCTGCACCAGAGTGAGATCCAATATAAAGCTTGAAGACCAACATCTTATTTTCCTTCTGCGTATGTTGCAGCCTTCTGGACTCGATATCGAATTCTACAACTTCAGGACACTTGATTTCTCAGTCTGTATCAGTCATCCAATGGTAATATTAGCTCAGGTTTTTTTTTTCTGGGAGTGGAGGACATGCCCACACTGACCTGCTGGGTGGGTGCTCTGGCTTTGCATTTCACAACTTCCATGTCCTGTTGTCTTGGTTCTTCTGTCTCTATTCTCACGCTTTAATTGCTCTCATTCACCCATTGACCAGACAAGCTTGTGTAGAGCTTATCCTGATGATTACTCAGCTTTCACCCTGTCACAGCCACCCTTCTCCCACCCTCCCTGCAACTTTACAACCTTTTGTTATCTCCTTTCAAGTCTAAGTGTCACCAACCTGAAACATTGACTCTGTCCCCCCCCCCCCCCCCCCACACATATGTAGTCTGAGCTGCTGAGTATATCCAGCCTTTTTATACTTATTTTGCTAAAGATTCTGCAGAATTACATCACTAATATACCTGAAGCAAATAAGGAAGGATCTACGCACCTCATCTTATAAGCATAGAAATATCGAAAAATAGGTGCAGGATTGGTTTGTGTGATGGGCTGGGCTACGTCCACAACTCTCTGCAATTTCTTGCGGTCTTGAATGGAGCTGTTCCCAAACCATGCTGTGATTCATCCCGATAAAGTGTTTTCTAGGGCGCAACTGTAGAAGTTGGTGGGGGTTGTTGAGGTTGGCTGGTTTGAAATCCACGGCTACAATGGTTTGTAGGTTAATTGGCTTGGTGTGTGTGTAAATTGTCCCTAGTGTGTGTAAGATAGTGTTAATGTGTGCGGGGATCACTGGTCTACACGGAATCGGTGGGCCGAAGGGCCTTATTTCCGTGCTGTATCTATAAACTAAAATGACCAGGACTTCAGAGTGTTGTGTCTCAAGGCTATTAGTATTGGAGCACAGTACATTCAGAGTAAGCTTGACATCCGCATGGGGAGGGATGAAGACTGCTGTCAGGATAGCTGAGGTGAATTCCCTCAACAGGTAGTAGGGATGGCACTTCACAGTTAGATATTACTGGTCTGGGGTGCAGGAGCTCGCCAGGAACACCACGTCTGAGCACCACAAGGTATTGATTAGGAAACAGAGCCCTCCTCCTGTAACCTTACCCAAAGAGGCCATGCGGTCCTGTTTCAATGTGGATAGATTGAAACAGGTAGTCGATAGGTACAGTAGATGTAGCTGTCAGCTGTTTAGGATGAAGGCACAATGTTTTCTGATGAATGGTGCCTAGGTATAACGTACATGAGAATATTCTAGCGAGGGGAATTGTAAAGAAATAAAGCTAAACTCTTTGAAGAAACCCATGGTGACGCACAAGTTATCCATTTCTGGACATGCTTCAACCGTATAGATTGTACAGAAAGAAAATATCTATGGCTTCTCAGTGAACAAATTATTTGTTTTGGTTGTTTTGCTGAGAATGTTTTCAATTACAACTCCATGGTCCAAGGTAAATCCACCACTCTTAGAAATCTGGAAAATGCATCGTAGCATTTAAATCTTTTTTGATTATTTGATGTGACCTGGTTACCCATTTTATATATTTAATGACTGATGGTCACCGATTGCCTGCTGATAGGGGATAAAATCCAGCGACAAAGAGATTGATAATATATCCAGCCTAAGAGCATGAATGGCTGCCAAATCCAAACCCCGAAAAACATACATGATTTAACCCAGATTTTCCAGTAAATACTGAAAATTGCAGGTCTGCGGCTTTTTGTTTACAAAATAAGTCAGCATCCACTCCACCCCAACCCCTGTATCCTCTCCTGAGCTACATACAATATTGCAGCTACACTTGTCTCCAATTAGGCATTCTGTCTGTGGACTGCAGATCATACAGCCAACTTCACACTGTCATTCCCAAGTGCTTTAACCTGAAACACTACGTAAATTGTTTATTTTGTAAAGATGTACTTCAATCTCAAATTCGTTACTCATACAAACTAATGAGAAATATCTGTCTTGCAATTATTCTGAGAAGAATGTCTATCTCATTTGTAAGAATTGATAGTACCCGTCTGGATAATCTGGAAATTAAACTAGCTGCCAGCCATTTTCACCCAAGACTGTAGAAAGAAAAACAAATGCTAAATAAAATGCTTCGGGTGACGATGAGACACACAAATCTCCTAGCTGTCTGAATAATAAAAAAAATCATAATCTACAACTAACAAAATCCTTAAAGTTTGTTATATGAAGTTGCATCTTCATTTTTTCCTCATAAAAAGAAAAGATGAAAGATATTTTTGGAATTGACAAACATTTTGATACCATGGACCTAATTTCCACATTTGGGTAAAGCTCTCATAGGCCACACAACACCTTCTTTCATCATATGACACATGACACGGATAAAGGCAGTTCTCAGGAAATAGCATGTAAATATGTTTTGTTTGCTTCTATGGTTCTAAAATAGGGTATTAGATATTTTTTAAATGAAGGCTAGATAATCACAATAAAATACTATTTTTAAAAACTCACCTTCTTTGTTGTGTTAATTAATGTTAATTATCATTAACCACTTACCAAACTTCTCTGCTGTATTTACTAAAAAAATGACACCTTTTTATTTTGTTGAAACAAAGTGATGTTGAGGCCAATTTGTTTTACATTCTTCAGCCTGCTAATATAAACTGCTCAAATGGGTACAGAACTCTGCAAAGGTTTCCAATAGTGAAACTATTCTGAGAAGCAAATGATTCTGACATTAAAATATTCCTCCATGGCAATCATGCATGCCAATTATACCTGCGCAAAATAGAATCTTCAGAGGTCCCAATGCAAAATGAACTGAGAATGCCTGGGATATCATGCCAGATATGAAGCTGCTTTGTTCAGCAATTTAAATGCAGATGATGGTCATTTCTGGACATGCTTCAACTGTCTAGATCATCATCTGCATTTAAATTTAAAATGACAGCATAATGGGCAAGGCCATGTACCCTTCAGTGTCTCCATGCAGCTTTATGTTTTTTAATTAAATTCTTGAAACAAAGCTGGACTGCTCTGAATTTTAAACTGAGAAATCAATATATTCATATTCAAATTAATTTTATAAATTATGTATTTAATTACTTTTTAGTTTAGAAATCATGGCAACATAACTAATACAACAACCATTAGTTAACATTACATAAACTTTAGATGATCACAAAAAAAGCTTTTTATCTCTTTTCTAAATCAGTAGGTATAGAACTGTAATTTGTGCATCTATCTGCAAATGTGCATGCGTTTGTGCATGCGTGCATGTGCATACACGCTCATTTTAAACCATACGCTATATTGTCTCATTGAACTCATAGAATGATAGAATGATAGAAACACACAGCACAGAAATAGAAACATAGAAACAGAAAATAGGTGCAGGAGGAAGCCATTTGGCCCTTTGAGCCAGCACCGCCATTCATTGTGATCATGGCTGATCGTCCCCAATCAATAACCCGTGCCTGCCTTCTCCCTATATCTCTTGATTCCACCTGCACCTAATAGCCCCTTTGGACCCAACTCTTCCATGCCGACTTTGACACCTTTCTATTCTAATCCCATTTGTGTGGATTAGACCATTATATCTTTCCTAAGTACCAGTCCAAAAGTCTTTCAAAAGTTATACAGTGCCCTCCATAATATTTGGGACAAAGACCCATCATTTATTTATTTGCCTCTCTACTCCACAATTTCAGATTTGTAATAGAAAAAAACCACGTGGTTAAAGTGAGCATTGTCAGATTTTAATAAAGGCCATTTTTATACATTTTGGTTTCACCATGTAGAAATTACAGCAGTGTTTATACATAGTCCCCCCATTTCAGGGCACCATAATGTTTGGGACACAGCAATGTCATGTAAATGAAAGTAGTCATGTTTAGTATTTTGTTGCATATCCTTTGCATGCCATGACTGCTTGAAGTCTGCGATTCATGGACATCACCAGTTGCTGGGTGTCTTCACTGGTGATGCTCTGCCAGGCTTGTATTACAGCCATCTTTAGCTTATGCTTAGGGGGCTATTACCCTTCAGCATATAAAAGGCATGATCAATTGGGTTCAGATCAGGTGATTGGCCACTCAAGAATTGACCATTTTTTAGCTTTGAAATACTCCTTTGTTGCTTGGGCAGTATGCTTGGAATCATTATCTTGCTGTAGAATGAATCGCCGGCCAATGAGTTTTGAGGCATTTGTTTGAACTTGAGTAGATAGGATGTGTCTATACACTTCAGAATTCATTATGCTACTACCATCAGCAGTTGTATCATCAATGAAGATAAGTAAGCCAGTGCCTTCAGCAGCCATACATGCCCAGGCTATAACACCCTCACCACCGTGTTTCACAGATGAAGTGGTATGCTTTGGATCTTTGGCAGTTCCTTCTCTCCTCTATACTTTGCTCTTGCCATCACTCTGATATAAGTTAATCTTCGTCTCATCTGTCCACAAGACCTTTTTCCAGAACTGTAGTTGCTCTTTTAAGTACTTCTTGGCAAACTGTAACCTGGCCATCCTATTTTTGCGGCTAACCAGTGGTTTGCACCTTGCAATGAAGTCTTCTGCGGACAGTGGTCATTGACAAATCCACACCTGAAGTGTGTTTCTGATCTGTCAGACAGGTATTTGGGGATTTTTCTTTGTTATAGAAAGAATTCTTCTGTCATCAGCTGTGGAGGTCTTCCTTGGCCTGCCAGTCCGTTTGTGATTAGTAAGCTCACCAGTGCTCTCTTTCTTCTTAATGATTTTCCAAACAGATTTTGGTAAGCCTAAGGTTTGGCTGATGTCTCTAACAGTTTTACTCTTGTTTCTCAGACTCATAAAACCCCTGTCTCATGGTGCGAGTCGACCCACGAGTGACCCCGAGTTTAAAACAAATTAAACTCATGGTAATCACGTACGATTAACGTAGCGGGAACGTTGGAACTCGTGGACGCAACTTAGCGACTCGTGGTGCTAACGGCAGGTACCCGTGAAACTTGTTAACTCTTGAAAAATTTCAAACATGTTTAAAGTTTTCCACGAGTCAAATTTACTGTTGAAGTTAAAAATTGAAACATTTAAACTCGTTGTAAGAACTTGGTGGCCCGTGAGTTTACCTTAGTGACTCTTGAGTCTACCGTGTTAACTGGTGGGCACTCTGAACTCGGCTGAGCTGGACAGAACAGTGACCTGGGAGATTAGTTCCGTTATCCCTCTGATGTTGATTCTTATCTGTATGTTTATGTTGTTTTTTGCCTGTTTGAGCATGTTTTAGTTTCTTTTGGATACTCCCACTTTTTCTAATAGCTTAAAGTGTTGAAAAGCTTTTTACTACTCCGTTTGATTCTCACTGTTTGTTTACTTCATTGCACAATAAAAGAGAGTTCTTTGTTATGAAGATCAAATTGATGTTTGGAAGTCTTCATTTTAATATTATTACAAAGTCTCATGACTTGAATGTAATATTCCTTTCATCATACAACACAAAATTGAGGAAGTGGCACAATATATTCACATCTTGATTCTCACAATCATTTGTGAGAGTTAAGGACTCAGGTGCCTCATATGCTGTGCTTTTTAAATGTTAAAAATTGTCCCCTCTCAGTAGATCAGAAAATAAGACAAACAGCATGGTGAATGTGAAACAAAGTCTTTATTCATCTTGTTCAATATAAAAAACGCTTTTTTGCACATTGAGAAAAGGAGCACCACAGCAAACAACACAGTGGTCTGAAAAAGGGCTTCTCAAACATGCAAATCAACAAATGAAGCACAAATAAGTATTTCCAGTATATACTCTCATTCAGCTGAGAAATGGAGCACAAGCCTAAATTCAGGCAATAAAAGAGACAATGCAAAGCACTCAATGGCAAGTTTTGACATCTACCATCAGATAAGCAGGTGCATGATAACCACTTTTTAAAGAAAAGACAGATGCAATGAAATTACTTACACTGAAATGAAAAAATAAATCCACATTTAAAGTTAAATAAAACAAAGTCATTTTTACCATGTGATGATTTTTCAACACGTCGGTAGACGTTGTTGGCTCAAGAGTAACTCGGGAGAGGAACTTGGTAACTCGGGAGACGAATTTGGAACATCGCAGAAATGACAAGTAAACGGCAAACTTAGTCATACCCGTGGGAACTCTGTTAAACTCTTGATCATAAACTTGGAATCTCGTACACAACCACGAGTCTTTCACTCGGGGTCACTCGTGGGTCAACTCGCACCGTGAGACAGGGCCATTAAGGCGTTGTTGACTTTCATTGGCACAACTTTTGTCCTCATGTTGATAAACAGCAATAAAAGTTTCCAAAGGTGATGAAAAGACTTGGTGTTGAAAGCTCTTTTATACCTGCATTAAGGAGGCAATTAAACATACCTGGGCAATTACAAATGCCTGTGAAGCCATGTGTCCCAAACATTATGGTGCCCTGAAATGGGGGAACTATGTATAAACACAGCTGTAATTTCTACATGGTGAAACCAAAATGTATAAAAATGAACTTTAATAAAATCTGACAGTGTACTTTAACCACATTTTCTCTATTACAGATCTCAAATGGTGGAGTACAGAGGCAAATAAATAAATGATGGGTCTTTGTCCCAAACATTATGGAGGGCACTGTAATTGTATCTACCTCCAATACTTCCTCTGGCAGCTTCTTTCAGATATTTACTATCCTCTGTATGAAAAACCTATCCCTCAGATCTCTTAAGTTTCTCCCCTCTTGCTTTAAACCTGTGCCCTCTAATTCAAGACCTCCCTGTCTTGGGAAAAAGATTATATCTATCCTAGCTCTGCTGCGCTTAATTGTATTGACCACTATCAACATTTCCCTTCGGCCTCCTACGTTCAAATGAAAATAAACCCTGGCTATCCACTCTCTCTTTATAACTACAGTTGTTCATTCCAGGTAACACCCTGGTGAATCTCTTCTGCATTCTTTCTACTGTTCCTAAATCCTGCCTATAGTGTGGTGACCAGAACTGTACATGATACTGCAAGTGCTGGAGTAACTCAACAGGTTAGGCAGCATCTGTCTATTCCTTCCATAGATGCTGCCTGACCCGCTAAGTTACTCTTGCACTTGTGTTTTATGCAGGATTCCAAGTGCAGTCTAACCAATACTTTTTACAAATGCAACATGACGTCATGATTCTTATCCACAATATCTCAGCCTTTTTTTTCAGCAAATAATATTTGTTTAAAGTCTGGCATCTGTGCAGAGATGAGCAAAGGATCCAGATTAGCTTTCTGTAATTGAACTACATTAGCTAATACAGTCTATTGTAATCATTGAAAAATATCAATACTATGTTTTTGTTTCTGACGATAAATTCAATTATTTTAAAACGCATAGACATAGTAGACATAGACACAGTTTTTCTTTGACAATATATCTACAGGTCCCACATTAACCCCATCGGGTACCCCAGAACCCTCTGAAATGGAGAGAAGAAACAAGTTGTCCTCAACCTGACTAATAAAATAACTATTTTCTCTTTACTTCTACCTGTGCCACACAAGAAACAGCTCTTACAAGGCATGTGGTTTGTTTCATTCTGCGATGGTACAAAGTGCTGGATAATGGCTTGATAGGAAATGATATGTAAAAATAGTCTTCTACGACTGCTGATTTCAGGTGATGCAGCAAAGGTTGCAGACATCACATTGTCTCTGAAATATTGAAAGATGCAAAATGATATGGTCTAGCATGAACTAATGCTTTCAAACTAAATGATCTTATTCTACTTGCAAAATGACAAATGATAGGTTTGGATATTACAAATTTTGTGTTTGGTTCAGTACTAAAGGATTGTCAAATAGCATTGAAGTGCATATGTATTTTAGGTAGTTAGTGACCAATTTTAAAAGTTTGATATCCACATGGAAGGAAGTAGAGCCTCCCATTTAATTGTCCCTCTCTGCTGTTCTGGGGTCTGTTTATGAAAGTAAGATCTGGTTCATACAGTGTATGCCACTTCATCAGAGGGAGTACTGAAGAGATGTACAAGTGCTTTGTTTGAGCTAGAAAATTTTGCCTATGAGGATGGACTATCCAGTTTGGAATCGAGGATACTAAAGGGAGATTTCATTGCAAATACATAGAGTTACGAAAGGACTTTATAGAATGTTCAAGGACTTTGTTTTGTGTAAAACAATGGATTCATCTGTCATCTGAAGGTGCTAGGGATCTTGTGCGGAGACCCCAAGGCATGTAATAGAAGGTGGCTGGAGCAAACAAGTAAGGTTAAAGGAAATTTGGGACTATTGGAGTAGGTCCCCATTAATGATTGGCAAGAATATTATCATCAGGTGTAAAGTGCTCTTGGTGCTGCTGCACATAATGCAGATGTGGCCCATATCCTGCTCTTTCATCCAGCAAGGCAGTCACTCGAGCCATCTTCTGTTTCATCTGGGGATTCAAGATGGAATGTGTTCAATTGGTTTCGATGCACACGTTTCCAGACAATGGTGAGGAAGAGTGTGCCCAACATTGTCCTCATTGTGATGGCCACTTTGTCCTTGACCAATCAAGTTGTGCATAGACCTGAAATATGTAGGCACCAAGTGTCACCATGTGCTGAGGTTTTGCCAATTCCTGCCGTTGCAAAGGATGGGCCTGACTTCCTTGTCACAGCATGTCCCATTTTTGTGGATTTTACTACACCAGCACATTTGGAGTATTGTGTGTGGTTTTGGATCCTATATATGTCTTGAGAAAAAGCTTCTCAAAAACGGACATTTTTGTAGCGCCCAAAGAAGGGACACATGTGGCAAGGTGTTCTGCATACAGACTGCACTCACACCACAAATGTATAGAACTGATGACACTATAAATGTAGACACAGAATTCTGGAGTAACTCCGCATCTGATGCTGCCTGACCTGCTGAGTTACTCCAGCATTTTATGTCTATCTTCGGTGTAAATCAGCATCTACAATTCCTTCCTATTCTAAACACTATGAATGTGTTAACTGATTGACTCCATGAATGTAAACAAAGTTGTGTACTTTTGTATTTCTTGTAAACATTTTTATAATCAAGAAGCCAGTAATGAAATTTCAGTCATCATGGATTAAATGACTCCTTCTGAGGCATTAAATTCTATGATTCAACCTGTAAACAAGAAGTGGGTAAAATTACAACCATTTAAAACATGAGAATTCGGAAATGAGGAGTTTTGCCCATCCAGTTTAGTTTAGTTTATTATTGTCATGTGTACTGAGGTAGTGAAAAGCTTTTTTGTGGCGTGCTATCCAGTCAGTGAAAAGACTGTACATGATTACAATCAAGCCGTCCACAGTATACAGATTCAAGATAAAGTCCATTAAAGTCCGATTAAAGATAGTCTGAGGGTCTCCAATAAAGTAGATGGTAGGTCAGGGCCACTCTCTAGTTGGTGATATGATGGTTCAGTTCCCTGATAACAGCAGGGAAGAAACTGTCTCTGAATCTGGAGGTATTCCTTTTCACACTTTTGTACCTCTTGCCTATTGGGAGAGGGGAGAAGAGGGAGTGACTAGGATGAGCCTCATCCTTGATTATGCTGGTGGCCTTGCAGAGTGAAGTGTAGATGGAGTCAATGGAATGGAGTTTGGTCTGGACTACGTCTACAAACCATTATCCATAACAATATTGCGTGATGATCTTTGATGGAACAACGTTTACAGTGATTTAATTTTATTATTAATTACTCCAGTACTTTTGCTTCTTTTACTTAGATTACTTCAATTGATTTGTTGCAAAGTATTACCGTATTATAAATAGATAATTGTGCTATTTCATAATAAGTAACGCCATTTTCTTTTATCTCAAGAACTCCTGTGCATTGGTACTGACTGAACACACACTAAAGAAATTTACAAATGGATGAATCATTCATTAGCTTGAGAAAATGTTGAAATCATCCCAGACCAGTCCAATCGATAACTTGTCCACACCAATGGGTTAATTTTCAATATCCTTCTTATCAAATACAAGATAAAATCCATTATAAAATACGTTAAAGTTTCTATATTTTCTTGGATGCCAATTTATTGGTTAAAATAAGTTACATGCTCTTGCCTTATTTCATAATTGTTTGTTCATCACTGCATTTGAAGGTAGAACATTCATCTTGTTATTGATTTTTAAGGGCCACCTGGTTTCACAAACTTCAATGGAAAGTCAATCGAACAATTCAAAGAAGAACACCCAGCAGTCCTTCCAGATGAGATAGATTCACATGCACCTCTTCTAGCCTCATCTACTACAGCCAGTGTTCCCGCTGTGGCCTCCTGTACATGGGTCTAAACAAAGCTACAGTTACAGTTAGTTTAGTTTAGTGTCAAGTGTATTGAGGTACAGAGAAAAGTTTTTGTTGCATGCTATCCTGTCAGCGGAAAGACAATACATGATTACAGTCGAGCTCTAAATACATATAGTATGGTAATATTTTCAATGTATTTACACAAATTATGGTACCTATCCTTTCTTGCAACATCAAGATAGGATAAAGAAGTCTGAAGAAAATTCCTGATCCAAACGTCACCAATCCCTGTCCTCCAGAGATGCTGCCTGACCCACTGAATTACTTCAGAACTTTGTGTTTTTCTTTTGTAAACAAGCTTCTGGTCTATGCAGTTTGTTGGTTAAGGTTCTCACTGAACAACATCTTACTATTAATAGTATTTACCGGACTTTTCCAAAGAATTTTCAACTTGCCAAAACTGAAATCCCAAGAATCATTCTATGAAATTATAATTATAAATCTTCCCACCTACCTTGTTAATAAAACAAGTTTATAAGAGAGGCAAATATTTATAGCACACTCCACATATTCAAGGTCTGTAAACTCCATTTATAATATTTATATTTAATTGTGGTTCTTATACTGTGGCTGCTAAATCATTAATGTAAGATATCGTTACAGTAAAATTGTACAGTACTGTGAAATTACAAGATTACAATGGTACTAGAATCCACACATGCACAAAAGCCACTATTATTAAGAAAAAATATTAAGTCAGGATTGAAGTAAATTGTGCATAATAATAGCCTATTGTTTAGATTGTGTGATATAAGGTATTATATGTACTATACATGCATCTTTGAGCTAAAATAATTCAGTGATACGTCAAGAAGACTGGAACCAGTTGAATACCTGTCTGGCCCCACTCATTAAAATGGTTAATTCTCCAAAGAAAGTAGTCAACAGGTTAACTCATAGTTTGTACATGTAACATGCCCACACTCTCAGCGTCATATGTATAAAGAACAGGATGGTTAAAAAAAAACAGAATATTGTTTTCATTCTTTTCAATTCAGTCTGATATTTGGTTAAGAATAACATACCGGAAGATGGGTAATTATTACAACCCTCTCCTCAGAACATACAGATGAAATATATTTAATGTTAAAATAAAGAAGAAAGCTAATGAGAGCTTTGTAAGATGGCTGAGTTCTTTGGATATCTGAAGAATCTGTCTCGTGTTCTTGCAGTAAATCATGAAAGAAATCTGACCGGTGTTCACTGAATAGACCGTGCACTTGTGTACATTATTATCAACAATTAACTCGTTCCAACACTATATTTAATATACATTGAGGTATGAAAACAAACTACCGATTAACCAGATGACTTTCCAAAAGGAAAAACTAAATTGATGCTGTATGTTTTGGTAAAGCTAGCGTGTTCCAGAGTAAGAACAGGCTGATACCCAAAGAACTGAACAGTAGATTTTCACCTTTATGAAACGTGCTATGTGTCAGGCAATAAAACAGGCACAATTGCTGTCCAACAGAAGAACAAATTGCTGATAAATTATGTTTTTTTGAAGCTGACGGAATGCTCCATATAAAGAGTCAGCGATCATTGGAAACAGAGGCTGGAAGGTTTTTAAACGGAATAAAATCACATCATAATACTGTGCGATTGTATACAAAAACGATATATACGCACAGACACACATGCGCGCACATAAATCATATAAACCCTTCTGTTTTGGCAGTGATCGATCCACCTCCTGCTTTTTCACCAACATCCGATTTGCGGTGACTTAGCAATTGCTCTTTCCTCTCGTTGACCTTTGCATAGCTTTGCCAGTTAATACTGTCGTTAATTTCTTGTACGACCAATGAACACATGACTCACTAAACCATAAACGTGCCGCCACAGTTTGGTCACGGTACCATAAAATAGAAAGCAACACCATCCATCATCCGATGATTAAAAGAAATAACCATACCTTGCAGTGATTTAATTTCCGTTCATGCTTCGCTTCTTCTCTTTTGACGTTGATCCTAGTTGATGGTGGTGTTTCTATTGTGTTGTTTTCAGATTTGCCACTGGAACGGTGTGCATTCAGTGATTCAGATCTACTCCACTTCCGTTGCTGTTTCTGCCGAGGGAGGACCAGAATGTAAGAGAGAGCTCAGTCTCCCGACTAATCCCACTCTCCATATATGGAACAGAGCTCAGCCCCTTCTCCACGAGGGAAATGATAGTAGTTGCTGCCAGGCAGCAAGACGGAGTATGCTGCTTGCACAGCTCGCTTTATTAAAGCAACACGCACGTTGCATTCAGAATCAAGTGTTAAAGAAGGAACTGCAGATGCTGGAAAATCGAAGGTACACATAAATGCTGGAGAAACTCAGCGGGTGCAGCAGCATCTATGGAGCGAAGGAAAAAGGCAACGTTTCGGGCCGAAACCCTTCTTCAGCATTCAGAATCAATATTGACTGTAATTAATACATGCAATCAAATCTGCTAGTGCATATTATACAAAGATGTGTGTAAAATCCAGTGTAAATGAATGTCTTGTGCAATAACTGCGGCAGACAACAGAAGTATTTCAGTTCATAATGCGGGTACCAAGTACATTCCGAATTATGATATTCTTTGTCGAAGTGTATTTGATGAAGATTAGGTTCTTCATTCAAAATTGCGATTATATTTTCTATTTTCTAAATGCTTGTCCTGTGCATGTTTTTGTTTCTCCTTGTTGCTCAGGGAATCGGCTCATCGGGAGTAGCATCACCTGCATTTCTAGAGTAAAGGCACAGGAGCCACCGTCAGCTGATCTATTTCAGTGAAACGCCTCCAAAGCACAGCCTTACAGCTGCTTTCGGAAAGCTTCAATGTTGCCCCACCTAGCGTCTGGACCTGCTACTCATTCAGGACCTGGATCCCTTCCTTCTTAGGGAGTCTCCACCCCTCGAGTGACAGAAGTTTGGGCGGAATTGCGCTCTTTGGAGTGAGTAGCTTCTTCTTCTTCTTCTTGCGTATGGCGTGCACAGCCTAAAGTTGAAGGACAACTTGTTCTATTTGATCGTATTTGATTGTGCACGCCGGGTTGGTTGCATTCGTTTAAACAGGGGGTCCACGTGAAGGATGCAATCTCCCACCCCAGTGAGTAGCAAGATTACTTGGTAAAATGAGCAAGTGTTGTCGAGGCCCAAAGTAAGTGTGATGAACAGTACTACGTGTTTCGAGCAAAAATAAAAATGTTGGGAGGAACTCAGCGGGGTCAGGCAACACCTCATATACTGTCTGAGCATACATCTAGATTCAACATCAAATGTTGTGGAGGGCAATGAACCCCATTTTTAGCGGCGGGACTATTCCTTCAGACTGAAAAACTTCAGTTTCGTCTGACCAAGTTGCAATCTTCCCAACTCCATTTCGAATTACATTTCAGGTAACTGTCTTTGTATCAGAAGAAGGGTCTCGACCCGAAACGTTGCCTATTTCCTTCGCTCCATAGATGCTGCCTCACCCGCTGAGTTTCTCCAGCATTTTTGTCTACCTTCGATTTTCCAGCATTTGCAGTTCCTTCTTAAACACTGTATCAGAACTAATCAGTTCTGCTGTAGGTTATCCAAATAGTGACAAGATTGTTCTCTCCGCTATCGCTGCCTGGGTTGCTGTGCATTTCCTACCGTCCTGGCGCTCATAAGAGATTCAGGGAGCAAGTGATCATAAGGGGTATAATTAGGCAATTCGGACCATCAAGTCTACTCTGCCATTGAATCATGGCTGATTTATCTCTCCTGCCTTTCATTTCACAACTTTTACTTGTTCCTTTGTTATCTCTCACTAACCGCCCTCTTTGTTGTCCAGCTTTGTGTTTCCTGGATTTTCTATTTTTATTTCATAGTAATTACTTAACGTTTATTGGGAAATGTGACTGTATGTAAATGAAATTGTGGAGTGTTACTTCTATTGTATAAAAATACTTCATTAGTTGGAATAAAAAAGAGGAATAAAAAAGGGCTGTACAGATTAATTTTAATTTAATTGGAAAATGTTATTGTTTAATAGTTCTTTTGCAACTTTGCAATAATTCTTTTGTAACTTCACTGGTCATTTTGGTGGTTCAATTGGCATTTATAACCATCCCACCACATAACTGCCCTCTTTATTTCAGGCTATACAATGTAAAATATTTTGTGAAATCATGCAAACTGCAAACGTTTCCAGCCATAATCCATGTTGGCATGTCTCTCAGCCTAAAACACGGTCCTAATGACACCAATCACCCTGCAAAGCAAGATTCAGTCCCTCCTAACATGAAGAGAAGCCTACAGCATCCTGATAAGATAAACAAGCATTTGGAAAGACAGGGTTTGATTAGGGGATAGTCATCGTGATTCTTTGTGGGAGATCGTGCCTTATGAATCTGATTGAGTTTGTTGAAAAAGTAACAACGAAGAATGATGAGGACAGGGCCAAAGACGTACTCTACATGGACTGTAGTAAGGTTTCCCATGGTAAGTTGGTCTGAAAGATTAGATTGCAAGGGATCCAGGAACAGCTAGCTAACTGGATACATAATTCGCTTCATGGTAGGATTCTGAAGATGGTGGTGGAACCTGTGATTAGTAGGGTGCCTCAGGGATCGATGCTAGGCCCGTTGCTGCTTGTCATCAATATCTATAATTTGGATGAGAATGTACATGGCATGCTTAGTAAGTTTGCTGATGACACTAAAATATGTGGCATTGAAGACAGTGAAGATGATTATGAAGAATTATAGTGGGATGTTATTTAGCTTAACTAGTGGGCTGAGGAATAGCAAATAGAGTATAATTCCGATAAATGTGAGGAAAATAAACCAGTTAATAAAAGGACCCTGGGGAATATTGTAGAGCAAAGGCATCTAGGAATTCAAGTACATAGTCGCCTGGAAGTGGTGTCACAGGTAGGTAGAGTGCTGGCCTCCATGTCAGGGAATTGAGTATAGAGGTTGGGTCATTATTTTACAGTTGTACAAGATGTTGGTGAGGGTACACTTGGAGTATTGTGTTCAGTTTTGGTCACCCTGTGTAGAAAGAATGCCGTTAAGCTGGAAAGAGCCAGAGAGGATTTAGGAAGAGGTTGCCAGCACTTAAGACCGTGATCTTTCAGAAGAGGTTGGTACGCTAAGACTTTATTCCTTGACATGCAGGAGGATAAAGGGTGTATAAAATCATAAGGGGGATATACATAATGAATGCACAGAATATTTTTCCCCAGGATAGAGGAATCAAGAACTAGAGGACATAAGTTTAAGGTAAAGGGGAAAGATTTAATACAAACCTGATGGGCAACTTTTTCACGCAGAGGATGGTGGGTAGATAGAATAAATTTCCAGATGAAGAAGTTGGGTAGGTCCAAACGAGCTCATTTAAAATACATTTGGACGGGTAAATGGTCAAGAAAGGTAAATGGACAGAGGGATATGGGTCAGGTGCAGGCAAACGGGACTAGCTTGGATGGGGCATCTTGGTTAACATGGACCAGTTGGGGTAAAGGACCTGTTTCTGTGATTTATGACTATGACTGCTGAGAATCCATAAACCTCTATTCATCAAAGGGATGGCGGTGGAAAGGGTCATTGGCTTAGTTCCTGGGTATGCATTATCTCTAAAGATCTTACCTGGGCCCAGCACATTTATGCAATCACAAGAAAGCTCATCATTCCCCCTCTTCTTTACAAAATTTGGGGTGATTTAGTATGTCGGCGAATACTCTCTTGAACTACTATCTATAGAAATTCATATGTTGCTGGTTGCATCACGGCCTGGTTTGGCAACTCAAATATTGATAAAGAAGATGAATACAGAATGGTAGCTATTGACCAGTTCATCACAGGTACTGACCTCCCCACCATCGAAGGGATCTATAGTGACCTCCCCACCATCGAAGGGATCTATAGGAGGCACTGCCTCAAAAAGGCAGTCAATATAATCAAAGACCTACAACATTCTGCCTACGCTTTCATTTTGTTCCTACCATTGGGAACAATGTATACTGTAGGAGCCTGAACATTATGTCGTAGACACAAAATCTTGGAGTAACTCAGCGGGACAGGCAGCATCTCTGGAGAGAAGGAATGGGTAACATTTTGGATTGGTTCAGTCTGAAGAACGGTGTAGACCCGAAACGTCACCCATTCCTTCTGTCCAGAGATGCTGCCTGTCCCGCTGAGTTACTCCAGCATTTTGTGTTTATCTTCGGTTTAAACCAGCATCTGCCGTTCCTTCCTGAACATTATGTCCATTAGTTTCAATAAAACCTTCTTCCCACCTAACACCAGGTATTTATACTAGTATTACCAGCATCACTAACCTCAGGAACTATGAACTTCTATGAACTGTTTAGGAAAGAACTGCAGATGCTGGTTTAAATTGAAGGTAGACACAAAATGCTGGAGTAACAAAGCGGGACAGGCATCTCTGGAGAGAAGGAATGGGAGACGATTTGGGTCGAGACCCTTCTTCAGACTGATGTCAGGGAGTGAGCGGGAGAGAGATAGAATGTAGTCGGAGACGGTAAGACTGGTGGGAGAACTGAGAAGGGGAGGGGACGGAGAGGGAAAGCAAGGGCTATTTGAAGTTGGAGAAGTTCATGTTCATACCGCTGGGGTGTAAGCTTCCCAAGCGAAATACGAGGTGCTGTTCCTCCAATTTGCGCTGGGTCTCACTCTGACAATGGAGGAGGCCCAGGACAGAAAGGTCAGATTTTGAATGGGAGGGGGAGTTAAAGTGCTGAGCAACCGGGAGATCAGGTAGGTTAAGGCAGACTGAGCAGAGGTGTTCAGCGAAACAATCGCCGAGCCTGCGCTTGGTCTCGCCGATATACAGGAGTTGACACCTGGAACAGCGGATACAGTAGATGAGGTTGGAGGAGGTACAAGTGAACCTCTGCCTCACCTGAAAAGATTTGTCGGTGTCCTTAGATGGAGTCGAAGAGGGAGGTAAAGGGACAGGTGTTGCATCTCCTGCTGTTGCAAGGGCAAGTTTGTGTGGGAAGGGACGAGTTGACCAGGGAGTTGCAGAGGGAACGGTCTCTGCGGAAAGCAGAAAGGGGTGGAGATGGGAAGATGTGCCCAGTAGTGGGATCCTGTTGGAGGTGCCGAAAATGTTGGAGGATTATATGGTGTATGCAATGGATGATGGGGTGGAAGGTGAGGACAAGGGGGACTCTGTCCTTGTTACAAACGGGGGGACGGGGAGCAAGAGAACTGCGAGTTATCAAGGAGACCTTAGTGGGAGCCTCATATATAATGGAAGGGGGGAACCCCCATTCCCTAAAGAATGAGGACATCTCCAACGACCTGGTATGGAAAACCTTATCCTGGGCGCAGATACAGTTTCGACGGAGGAATTGGGAGTAGGGTTTACAGGAAGCAGGGTGGGAAGAAGTGTAGTCTAGATAGCTATGGGACTCAGTGTGTTTGTAATAGGTGTCAGTCAATAGTCTGTCTCCTGTGATGGAGACGGTGAGATCTAGCAACGGAAGGGAGATGTCGGAGATGGTCCAAGTGAATTTTAGTGCAGGACTAGACTAAGTGGGACCCGTTGGGTCCCTGTCGCACGGGAGGCCTGGTCCCCCAACGCAACCCGTTCCCCAATGCAATATTCCACCACTCACCCGTTCCCCCAATGCAACCCGTGCACCCAACGCAATATTGCACCACTCACGCATAGCCGTCAACTGCGCAGGCACGGCTCATTTCCCCTCATCTCCCAGCAATCCCTCCCCCTCCCTCTTCTTTCCCCTCTCCTCCTCCCCTCCCCCAATCCCTCCCTCACCTCTCCCTCCCTCTCCTTTCCCCTACCCTCAGTCAGTCCCTCCCTCCATCCATAAAAAGTAGCATCTGCAGTTCCTTCCTCCACAGGTCATTCATTGTTAGCTGTGGTTTAGATCCCGTTGACTTGACGATTGGACCAGTTTGCATCGTGTGATTGTGTGTGTGTGTTATTCAAACTCCGCGCAAACTGCCACCCTGCAACCCGACTCTCCCTCCCTCCCTCTGCTCACTCCGGCTCAGCCGCCGCTCGGTCCATCCCCATCCTGTCCGACCGCTGCTGGCGCTCGGCCCGTCCCCACCCTGCTCACCCGCCCGCTGCTGCCGCTCGGCCCGTACCCACCCTGCCCACCCGCCTACCTGCCCGCTGCTGCCGCAGGGGGAGGGGGGGGGTTGGAGTCGATGTTCGTCACATTGGGCACCACGGGTTTCGATGAGCTGGTAGAGAAGATCTCCTCCGAGAACGGCGGCGGCGGAGGAGACGGACCTGGGGGGACGGGTAGATGGGACCGCCATTGCCGCAGAGGGCGGGTGGGGGAGAGGGGTGAGTGATGAGGGAGAGAGAGAGACGGGACCAGGGCCTCCACTGAAACCCCCCCGCGGCCGCCGCCGGTGGTGGGGGAGACGATAGACAAGTTACTGTGAGGAAGGGAGAGAGTAGTTTGTGAGTGAGGCCGGACAGGCCGCCGCCAGTGGGGCAGGAAAGGGCTTTGCCATCCCGGCCGTGCCATTGACAGGCAGAAGAGACCAATCTGCGTGGCGCTGACTGAAGGAATCTGCGCATGCAGGATTTTTAAGATATTTAAACCTTGATAACTTTTACAATATACCACCGATCTGAACGAAACTTGTTGCACTTGCAGCACAGGAGAACGGTGAGTAACCTGGCAAAATCGTAGCGCTATTGTGTACCGTTTTTGCGCAAATAGGAAAACCCCGCAAACTGGAAGAGCGCAAGATAAGAGTTTTAGTTATATACTAGACCAAGTGGGACCCGTGCCCTCAATGCCTGGTTGTGGGAGGGGAGGGGGGGGAAGAGGAGGAGGAGGAGGGGGAAGAGGAGGAGGAGGGGGGGAGAGAAGGGGAGGAGGAGGGAGGGAGGGAGGGGGGGAGAGAGGAGGACGGGAGGAGAGGAGGAAGGGGGAAGAGGAGGAGGGGGGAGAGGAGGAGGAGGAGAGCGGGGCTGGCCGGCGGCCGGGCAGCGGGCATCAAACAAAGGACTGCGAGTTCGGCGGCTTCAATCCAGAGCCCGACTTGCTCGTCTTTTGAATAACGAGGGGGGGAGAGGAGGAGGAGGAGGTGAGATGGGGGGGTGAGAGAGGGGGGAGAGGGAGGAGGGGAGGGGAGGGAAGGGGAGGAGAGAGGGGGAGAAGGGGGGAAGAGAAAGGAGGGGAGGGGTGGAGAGGGGGAGAGGAGAGAGGTGGGGGGGAGAGAGAGGGGGAGGGGGCAGAGAGGGGGAGGGGGCAGAGAGAGGGAGAGGTCGGACTTGAACTCAGCGAGCGGGGCAGACGCTGAGCCGGCGGGGCGGACGGCGAGCGGGCAGTGCGGACGTTGAGCCGGCGACCAAAGGACTGGGTGTGGGGGGGGGGGGGTGTGTGACGTCACTCGCAGCGCGTGAAACATAGCGCAGGCCGCGCGCAGCAGACCCATTGTGATGTCATCAGCGAGACCATCTCGTTTAGATTCAAAGTTAATTCAGATTTGTGAAAATTTTGATTAATAACTCAAGAAATAATGCATGAACTTTTCAGATAAGACGATTTCGGAGTCCACGGGATAAATCTCTTCCGGAATATGTAAAAAAAAATTTGAGAAGATGTGATTTTATACACACACACACAGATACACATCCAAGATCAGAATTTTATACATAGAGATAGATGGAAATTAGTCGTGATGTTGATGGAGTCAGTGAGTTCTGCATGGATGCAGTCATCAAGGTAGCGGAGGTAGAGTTCGGGGATAGGGCCAGTGCATGCCTGGAACTGTTCTATGAACTGTTCTCTGGTTGCACTACGGACTTCAGTTTCTTTGCACTACGGTTGCTTTTATGGACTTATTAATCTGTTGCAAGTATGAATTTCATTGTTCTGTTGTCGGTATATATGTCAATTAAACACTCTTAACTCTCGACGGTATGAAACAGTAAAGCAATTTATATGACAGCTGAACTAAAATGAAATTTTTCCCTAAATTATGCCATTAGCAAGATTAAGATTCCCTAGCCAAACTCTAAATGATATAATGAAAAAAAAGTAAGCAGTGTTCCTCCTGCTTCGACAGGCCTGGCAATTTTAATGTTTGAAGTGAACAGATCACAGCTTCACATTCCACCCCACAGGACATGGGTATGATGGTGAATAACTGTGGAAGGCGGATGGTGTATAACTGACTGATGCTCGAGACATTTTATATAACCCTGTCTTAACTGCAGGCCACTGAGCATTGGAGTTGATAGCTAATGCAGAAACTATTTCAAAAATGCATCGTATTCAACCTAAGGAACTACATTTTCACGATATGCCTGCCATATGACCAATTTCATAAATTGGGGGCTGGGGATATGGTTTACCACATTACGTTGTGTTGACATCATGTTGACATGCCTATGATGCAATATTTAAGTCAAACTAATGCTCCACAAAAGATTTCTAAGTCATCCAGCAAATTCTAGCACTGGGAGCTTGAAGTTACCTCCAGGCAACCTGATGTGTTTAGTTAGAAACTAGTAATGCGGTGCTATCTCTATTTATTAAAATACTGCATGTGTGGGAAATCTGAGGTACAACAGAAAGTGATGGAATTACTCAGCAGGTTGGGTAGCAAATGTGAAGGCATTAACATTTCAGGTGAAATTGTTAATAAAATCATTGATCCCACCACCAGTCACATCTTCCCATGCCCACCCTTCTCCACTTCCGCAACTCCTAGGTTCACTCATCCCTTCCCACACAAATCAACCTCTCCCCAAATACTTTCCCCTGAACTGCAGGAGATGCAACACCTGTCCCTATACATCCTCCCTCATATCCATCCAGGGACTGCAGCAGTCCTTTCAGGTAAGACAGAGGTTCACATGCACCCCTTCTAACCTCATTTGCACATATTCCCGACGTGGCCTCCTTTACATCGGGAAACCAAGCATTGTCTAGTTGACCATTTTACCGAAGACGCGTTTGGTCGGCCAAGGCCTCCTGGTTGCTAACCATTTTAACTCCCCTTTCCATTCCTATTCTGAACTTTCTGTCACGGGCTTCCTGCATTACCACAGTGAGGCCACACTCAAACTGGAGGAACAGAGCCTCATATTTTGTTTGGATATCTTACAACCTGACGGTATGAACAATGAATTCTACAATTTTAGATGACTAACCTACAAACAACACTCCCTTTTCTCCCACCCCCTTTTTTCCACTTATTTCCCTGTGCCCCACCTGGATTCGCATCCACTTCTCCCCTTCCCCCTCCCCTCATCCTCTTCCAACTACATTCGTTCCTCTGGCTATATTAGGATTGCAACACTCAGAATGTCATTGTAAATCTCCATTTAATTTACAAGAGTGACCATTTTGTCTGTCACTTTCATTCTCCATCATATTCAGATCTCAATGTCTCTTAAAACAGTGCAATGCAGCCCAGATAAGAGCTTCCGAGGTTAGGATCAAACCTGGATGACTGGAGCCGTGAGGCTACAGATAATTCAACAATTACAGATAATCAGCCTCCCAGTTTATATAAGAATTGGCCAGTTTAGATGAACGGCCTGTAATGTTTACTCTGTTTTTCTCTCACCACAGAGGTTGCCTGACTCGTTAGGTATTACTAGCATTTGCTTTTATTCAATATTTCCAGCAACTGCAGTGTTGCATATCACTCTGTTCGGGCATTATTTCCTTCCTCCTCTGCCTTCATACATCATCTCTCTCCATTTCCTCCTAGCTACATCTCTTCCAAACAGATCAGTTCAAATTGACTAAACTTCACTAGCCTCTCACAAATGGCATTATGGCTATTTGCATTATTCAGTTTCTCTTGACCTTAAACGTATCACATACATTGCGGATGATATATTACTGTACATTACAAAACCTCAAATCACTATACCAAATATATTAAATTTAATTGAAGACTTTGGATCTTTTTCTGGATATAGAATAAATTGGAATAAAAGTGAAATTATGTCAATAAAACTGAAAGATTCAACACATCTTTTAAAATTCCCTTTTAAAATAGCTACAGAAAAATTTAAATACTTGGGAATCGAAATTACTAGAACATATCAAGGTATGTTTAAGGCAAATTTTGATCCCCTACTTAATAAATTAAACACACTAATTAAATTCTGGAAAACGCTCCCGATGTCTTTAATAGGCCGAATAAATGCAATAAAAATGATCTTTCTACCACAAATTTTATACCTATTTCAATCGATTCCCATATACTTACCAAAGAAGTTTTTTTTAAAACTCGACTCAGATATCACTAATTTTATATGGGACTATAAATCACACAGAATACAAAAAACTCATCTGAATAAACCTAAAGTATTAGGGGGTTTAGCACTACCTAATTTTATGTATTATTATTGGTCAGTAAATATTAAAAATATGATTCAACTGATGGATAACTCCGCCCAGCAAGTGGACTGGATTGTAATGGAGAAAGAGGATTGCTCCTCTGGAAACATTGGAGCGATCCTCCTCTCTCCAGTGAAACTGAATAATATAAATTATAATAAGAACCCAATTATTCATAGTACAATCCGAATTTGGAAACAAATAAAACAAAATTTAAAATTAAGAAATTTATCACTTTTATTACCCATAGTTAATAACCCTTCGTTTAATCCCTCTATTATAGATAAAGCTTTTACACATTGGGATAGACTAGGAATTAAAACGTTCGGTGACTTGTATGAAACTGGAAAATTACTTTCATTTCAACAATTACAAATAAAATATAAACTCGGAAATAATCAATATTTTAAATATTTTCAAATATGCGACTATTTGAAAAAATATACAAAAGATCATTATAATAACCCAGCAGATGTATTGGATGAGGCAATGCAGATAAAAGCTGAATCAGCAAACTTAATATCATATTTGTATAATATTATCTTAAATGTACAAATACCATCTACGGAGGGTATCAGAAGAGACTGGGAACAAGAGTTAGCTATTAAAATTTCAAAGGAAAGTTGGAATGAACACTTATTAAACGTGCATAAATGTTCGATTAATGTAAGACACACTTTAATACAATTTAAAATTTTACATAGATTATATTATTCCAAAACTAAAATTCATAAAATTTTCCCAAATGTATCATCTATTTGTGATAAATGTCAATCCCAAGAAGCTACTATAGCGCACTCATTCGTTTTCTGTACAAAAATCCAAACATTTTGGAATGAAACTTTCAAAATCTTTACAAAATTATTTAAAATAAAACATACCCAAAGCAGAATGGATTATCTTCGGAATAACGGAAGATGGTCCAGAACTAAATGTGTTTCAAAAGAAACTAATAGACTATGGGTTAATAACTGGAAAAAAGCTAATCCTAAAATTTTGGAAGAAGGCTCCAATACCAACTATAAACATGTGGATTTCAAATATGTTCGAAACATTACACCTAGAAGAGATAAGACTCCTCCTAGCAGGTAAACCAGATCACTTCCACCTGACGTGGTCTGCATTTATAGAATTATTACAAATATAGGGTGCAAAGGTACCTTAAAAAAATTGAGGTCAGGTAATGGGGGATGATAGTTGAAGAGTTGGTATGTCCCATTTGCGTAATGCTCATAAAAAATATTTGTTTCTCTCTTTTTCCTCTTTCTCTTTCTCCTTCTTTTCTAGGGTCTATTTCTTAACTCTTTTTCTTTTGTTTTTAATTTTGTTCTTATAGGGTCTTCGTCCTTTTTTGTTGTCACATTTTCTACACTCTCACTTTTTCCTTCACTTTCTTCTTTCTTTCAATCTTATCCTTTCCTTTTACTAGTGTAAAAAACAAATGGAGTACATTAATTGTAAGAAGACATAAGTGACGAGTACTAATGTATGTGGTTGTAATGTAATGTACTTCTAATAAATAAAAAATAAAAAAAAATAAAAAAAACATTTTAGGTGAAATTGTTAATAAAATTATTGATCCCACCACCAGTCACATCTTCCCATGCCCACCCTTCTCCACTTCCGCAACTCCTAGGTTCACTCATCCCTTCCCACACAAACCAACCTCTCCCCAAATACTTTCCCCTGAACTGCAGGAGATGCAACACCTGTCCCTATACATCCTCCCTCATATCCATCCAGGGACTGCAGCAGTCCTTTCAGGTAAGACAGAGGTTCACATGCACCCGTTCTAACCTCATTTACACATATTCCCGACGTGGCCTCCTTTACATCGGGAAACCAAGCATTGTCTAGTTGACCATTTTACCGAATACGCGTTTGGTCGGCCAAGGCCTCCTGGTTGCTAACCATTTTAACTCCCCTTTCCATTCCTATTCTGAACTTTCTGTCATGGGCTTCCTGCATTACCACAGTGAGGCCACACTCAAACTGGAGGAACAGAGCCTCATATTTTGTTTGGATATCTTACAACCTGACGGTATGAACAATGAATTCTACAATTTTAGATGACTAACCTACAAACAACACTCCCTTTTCTCCCACCCCCTTTTTTCCACTTATTTCCCTGTGCCCCACCTGGATTCGCATCCACTTCTCCCCTTCCCCCTCCCCTCATCCTCTTCCAACTACATTCGTTCCTCTGGCTATATTAGGATTGCAACACTCAGAATGTCATTGTAAATCTCCATTTAATTTACAAGAGTGACCATTTTGTCTGTCACTTTCATTCTCCATCATATTCAGATCTCAATGTCTCTTAAAACAGTGCAATGCAGCCCAGATAAGAGCTTCCGAGGTTAGGATCAAACCTGGATGACTGGAGCCGTGAGGCTACAGATAATTCAACAATTACAGATAATCAGCCTCCCAGTTTATATAAGAATTGGCCAGTTTAGTTGAACGGCCTGTAATGTTTACTCTGTTTTTCTCTCACCACAGAGGTTGCCTGACTCGTTAGGTATTACTAGCATTTGCTTTTATTCAATATTTCCAGCAACTGCAGTGTTGCATATCACTCTGTTCGGGCATTATTTCCTTCCTCCTCTGCCTTCATACATCATCTCTCTCCATTTCCTCCTAGCTACATCTCTTCCAAAGAGATCAGTTCAAATTGACTAAACTTCACTAGCCTCTCACAAATGGCATTATGGCTATTTGCATTATTCAGTCTCTCTTGATCTTAAACGTATCACATACATTCAGTTGTTCTTTCCATCCCTACACTTCCTCTGCAAATTGAAACATACTTGTTTTTTCAATGTTTATTAGTTTCTGATGTAATTTGTCAAAAATATGAATTCGTTTCTCTCTGTTGATCCTGACCTGAATAACTCTGGAATCTTCTGTTTAGATTAACAGCTCTTGAATTCTAACTCTTCTTGATCTTTCTTCCCCCCGCTTTCTTCTGATAGTCATCTATCACCGCTTGCTCTACTTTCATTATCCCTGCTGATCCCAAATAGTCTGTCCTAAAGTAGAGGCCCCAGTTTCACCGCACCATATCTCCATCTTGAATAATCCCGAATGGAATATAATGTTGAGCTCTTTTTCCAATGCTTGCACCTTTATTCCCATTTATTTAGCCAGGGCTGTTCAACCCAGACCTCTAAGAATTTCTGATTGCCCTGTCCATCTGGTTCTGGCCCGTACCCTTAGAGGTTATATTTGTCATTAACTTCTGACCTGATCTTGGGCTCAGTAAATAAATTACATCAGAGATTAGGATGAGCTCAAACTTACACTAGGTGCCAATAAGTTAATGAATTATTTCCTGATTTATTTTAAGGAAAAACATCCCTGATGAATCTTCTAACATTACAGATTTAGCAGCACATATTACTGCAGAAATAAAGAAGATTACAGAGGTAGGGGAGGAAATGCATAACTTTAATAAAGGTGTAGAATGGTGGCCATTTAGTATGTTTGGAGGAATATGGGGAATGGTAATACATTATGGATCGATTGTACTGCTGATCATTATCTTAATCTATGTACTGAAATGTCTGAAGCCTTTACTATGTACTAACCAAGGACTGTAGTGTTATCATTACATGATAAAAGGGAGGAATGAAAGAGTTAGTTATTAATTGATTGTTGTCATATTTAAACTTTCCTGTTGTAAAAGGCCAATTGTAATGCATGATGGGATTTGGACAACTCCTATCATGCCAGGTTTTTTCCCTTTAAGTTGAAAAGTTCACAGCTCTCTTGCAAGCTTTTTTTATGTAAGTTGAATAGTTCGCAGCTCTCTTACAAGTTTTTTATGTAAGTTGAAGAGGTTAATCAGATAAGAAGGGGCCCAGAGGATTCCATTGGGGTAACTGGCTTTTGGCAAAGAGTGAAAAACAACTCCATATTTGGAGGTGATGATGGTTTTTCTGTCATTATATCATGCAAATTGTTTTATATCGGTACGTATATAAGCTTCGGTGTTCTGGTATTTCTTTGTGTGTGCTGCTGGAGATTCAGACGTGAGAACCTGTTGCCTCTGGGTCTCTCAGTTCACACCCGTCAGACGTTAAATTAAAGCTTTGTATGGTCTTAAGAATTTGTACTTTGTCTATCTTTTAAGTGAACTTTTTCATTGGCGTAGTCGCGCAGGTCTCGCTGGGACACCATCAACAGCTGAATGAGCTTGAGGTTGCAGATGTTACCGGGTTTGGCAAGGGAGAAAAACTGAGCTCTAATCGGTCCATTGCAACCGACCCCTTGACATTCCCGGAAACATAGGTGATTCTTCATCAGACGTTGTGTTGGTTCCCTGCCGAGGTTCTTAGAGATAGACAAAGGTAAGACCAATTGTGAATTGTGTATGTATTTTTATGTATGAATTTTGTGTATGTATTTTTTAAGAAAGAATTGGGTTTTTTGTTTTTCTCTCTCTCTCTCTCTTTTTCTGTCTATCTTCTTTTTTCTCACACTCTCTCTCCCTCTATTGTCTGCCTTTTTGAGACATCCGAGGAGTTATCGGGTTGTGAGACAAGCAGCATTGTTTATTAAAAGAAAAGAAGTCTGCTAGGTTGAGAAACTGGGGTCACGGTTAGCGGGTCAGCTCAGTTGAGACACCTGGGTCTTAAAAGTCTGCTAGGTTGAGAAACTGGGGTCACGGTTAGCGGGTCAGCTCAGTTGAGACACCTGGGTCTTAGATGTCTGCTAGGTTGAGAAACTGGGGTCACGGTTAGCGGGTCAGCTCAGTTGAGACACCTGGGTCTTATATTAAAAGAAAAGAAGTCTGCTAGGTTGAGAAACTGGGGTCACGGTTAGCGGGTCAGCTCAGTTGAGACACCTGGGTCTTAGAAGTCTGCTAGGTTGAGAAACTGGGGTCACGGTTAGCGGGTCAGCTCAGTTGAGACACCTGGTTCTTATATTAAAAGAAAAGAAGTCTGCTAGGTTGAGAAACTGGGGTCACGGTTAGCGGGTCAGCTCAGTTGAGACACCTGGGTCTTAGAAGTCTGCTAGGTTGAGAAACTGGGGTCACGGTTAGCGGGTCAGCTCAGTTGAGACACCTGGGTCTTATATTAAAAGAAAAGAAGTCTGCTTTTTCTCTCTCTCTCTCTCTCTCTCTCTCACTCTCTCTCTCTCTCTCTCTCTCATTCTCTATCTATCTATGGGGAATGCTCTGGATAACAGTGATGGGGGAACCCCCGTTCAACAAATGTGTTATTTGAATTTTAAGTATAATAAGAAATTTAGAATATTAAGTTACAAGCTGACCACATGGTTAGGAAATGAGAAAAGGTGATGGGATCCCTTTTTCTGACAAAGCAAAATAGGGGAAATTGGCGGGGAAATTCAGACAGAATTAAACATTTCCTGACTAAAGCAGACGAAGAAAAGGAAGGGAGTAAGGACTGAGGCAGGAGAAGAGAAACAGTATTAAATTCAACATTGAGAGTTAAAACAAACCTGCCTTCAAGATTTGAATAGCCTTTGGCACAGCGCAACAGAATGGCAGGCAACCTTGCATTGCTAAGCCTCGGATGAGAATGTGGGTCTTTGTCTGTGGAATTTGATATCTTATTGGGTGTGGTCAGACTTTGAAAAAATAGGAGTCTGATTGGTCGCCACTTCAGTGGGTGTGGCCAGACATTGAGTGATGGGAAATCTGACTAATCACGATCTGGATCATGTCCAATCACAGAGTCCAGGATCCTGACTGACAGGGAATTGGACCATCCTACCCTGCTGCCTATCATTGTGAAGATTTATGGTGGAAGGAAAATGCTGTAACGGGTTTTATTTCCAACTTAATTTTCTTGTTTCAACAAGAAGGCTTTCACAATTAAAAGACTTTATAACCACAATTGTGACCTCAGTCCTCCCAGAGCTAATAAAAAAACAGCAGCTTGTAAAATCTTTCTTGTAAATTTTTTGAAACCAAGTTTTTGGTGGGAAAAAAAATAAATAGGGTTTTGTCAGAAAAAGGGAAAGTAGATTACAAAGAGACGTCTTTGAAGTAAATATAGTATGAACTGCTTTTGTAAATGGCTTTTGTACATTCTTTTGTGTATGTGTATGGGTTCCTTTAAGAGACTGAAATGCATGGGGTCCCTTGGTGTAAATAGGTTTTTTAAATTCTTGTTGCTATGATAAAAAAACTAATCAGGTTTGAAGTCTTTGATACCTGTGTTACACTTTGAAGCTATGTGGAGTGTGTTTTTGGATCATGACTTAAGAGAAAAATGTGCAAATGTGTTATTTGTTATAAATGTTTAAAGAGCTTTGTGTTTGAAACAATAGTTGTGTGTGTCCCTTTAACACATGGCAATGTCTGGGGGCTTTAACATTGATCACCTCGAAGCAGCAGTTTGACTGTTTTTACAGTGTTTTTTTCTCTACTGATAAGGATTCCACTGAGAATTCCGATGCGGTTCAGTGCTTTCAATTAAAGGGGCACACTCAGATTCTTCAGATTTGGAGTATTTAAATCAAATACTTTTTTTACATTGTTAACTTCTGTGGTTCTAAATACTGAGTTTTGTGTAGGTCTATTGTGGACTTTATTTTGATGTGCAAAATTTTGTGTTGTGACAATTGAATTGTTTTGTGTGACATTTTTGGCCAAAATGAAACACAAGGCATGAAAGAGCTAATTGATATTACATTGCTTGCTGAGATACTTCACAAGATCATGTTGCTTGTATTTCTCTTGGGACAGGCTTTCTCCAGTGGAACAGATAAGAAGGGAGAGAGGGAAATAGGACTTTTGCGTTCCATCACAGTAAGGAGGTGTTTGGAGATTCACTGTGCTGGATGTTGTGTGGAACTGTGTGTTTTGTTTTTGCTGTTATGACTACAGGGAACGAAAATCTGTTCAAACTTTTGTTTGTTTGAATTGTTTGAATGACAATAAAAGGAATTCAGCAGAGATTTTATATGACCATCCACTGGGGGCAACATGGAACCAGAATGCTCCAAAGGCTGTTCACTTTCATCACATGACAATGGAAATGAATAATTATATTTTATCGTTAACCAGGGCATTGAAGGATGTACAATAGAACCACTATGTCTAAAATTGAACCTGGTACTTGTGTAATAATCAGGAATTGGATGAGGAAGATTCGGGACATTCGGTGGGAAGGGCATTACCAGGTCTTTCTAACAACCCCTACCGCAGAAAAGGTGGAGGGGAGACATGCGTGGGTTCACTTTCACCACTGTAAGATTGTCAGTATGGTGCCAAAAAGATAAATGTTAACTTCTTTCATTTAAGAAATCCCTTTCTAGGATAGATTGCGATGGACATGTCGCTATTTCTCACCTATCTTGGGACATTGATAGCCATCAGATCTGCGAGAAACTGAGTATGCCGATGTAATGCAATGTGATGGTGGCATTGGCAGATTTGTAGGTGATGCAGGGCTGGGTGACTGCGAGTTGTGGGAAGGATGCTATGGACTGAGGGTGACCACAGGCTACGTACCCACTGGTGGTGCGACTCACGTGTGGAAGTTTCACCTACAGGCCCTCAGTGATTAACTAATTATTATACACAGCAATTAACCGATGCCTTGCCAGGTCTGCAGAAATAAAGAAGATTAACCGATGCCTTGCCAGGTCTGCATTCTAAGGTACAAGAAGTGCAGATACCACTACCAGTTGAACACAGGGACGAGTTCATACTGTCAGACTACATACTGATAAGGCATTGGGACGGAAGGAATTAAAACTGTGTTGAACAGAACTGTACCAAGTGGTATCAACAACATCAACCGCCAAGAAGATTGAAGATCACCGCGTTGGATTCATCTGATTGACTTTAAACAGTTCGGAGAACCAAAAAAGGACAATGGGGCTATTGACCCTCTTTTATATTCTGGGGTTGGCCCATATGGACTGGACTTGGTGAAATAATCTGTTTTTGTTTATGAGTTTTGAATTTGCCCTTCGTAATAATAAATGTATGCTGGTTGTGTACGCTCATCCCATATAATGGTGGAGAAGGAATACCCCTCATAACAATACCACTTAACCTTACTGAGATTCTGGCAGAGAAAGGGGGTACATGTGCTATTATGGGGCGTGAATGCTGTACTTACATCCCTGATGAATCTTCTAACATTACAGATTTAGCAGCACATATTACTGCAGAAATAAAGAAGATTACAGAGGTAGGGGAGGAAATGCATAACTTTAATAAAGGTGTAGAATGGTGGCCATTTAGTATGTTTGGAGGAATATGGGGAATGGTAATACATTATGGATCGATTGTACTGCTGATCATTATCTTAATCTATGTACTGAAATGTCTGAAGCCTTTACTATGTACTAACCAAGGACTGTAGTGTTATCATTACATGATAAAAGGGAGGAATGAAAGAGTTAGTTATTAATTGATTGTTGTCATATTTAAACTTTCCTGTTGTAAAAGGCCAATTGTAATGCATGATGGGATTTGGACAACTCCTATCATGCCAGGTTTTTTCCCTTTAAGTTGAAAAGTTCACAGCTCTCTTGCAAGCTTTTTTTATGTAAGTTGAATAGTTCGCAGCTCTCTTACAAGTTTTTTATGTAAGTTGAAGAGGTTAATCAGATAAGAAGGGGCCCAGAGGATTCCATTGGGGTAACTGGCTTTTGGCAAAGAGTGAAAAACAACTCCATATTTGGAGGTGGATGATGGTTTTTCTGTCATTATATCATGCAAATTGTTTTATATCGGTACGTATATAAGCTTCGGTGTTCTGGTATTTCTTTGTGTGTGCTGCTGGAGATTCAGACGTGAGAACCTGTTGCCTCTGGGTCTCTCAGTTCACACCCATCAGACGTTAAATTAAAGCTTTGTATGGTCTTAAGAATTTGTACTTTGTCTATCTTTTAAGTGAACTTTTTCATACGCATTGCTTTTAACATCACTTGAGGTTTTAGTGAAATTAATGAGCTAATTATTTTTATAAATTATTTGAAACTTATTAAGTGTTTTTCATCCCTTGATTTATTGGCAGTAGTGACTTTTGTTCGTGTTCCTCATTACTTGCATGTCTAATGTATAAAAATGTTAATTAGATATTTCAGGATTCATTTTGTCATGTCTGAACCGTCACCTTGTACGAAAATTCTTTATACATGAATTTTGTTTTTCTCTCTTGTACCATAAAATTTCAGTCTTTTCGTATGATTCTAAGGTATTCATCTCCTCCAAGAAAAATTATTTGCGATTCACTGAAACCATGTCATCTTGTCAGTAACTGCATATTTGAATGAGTTCTGTGCTATTTACTGTTGGTTGAGCTTTCATACAACACATACGACTACAACATCACATTTAACAAAGTATCTCCAAAATACCAGAAGTTATTTTCTGTAGCACAATAAATACTGTTTGAAATATTTAAATAATATTCTATTTTTAGCATTTATTTAATCACATAGGAAAGTCTTTCACAAAAACACTTTACACAAATCCAATTCACTTAAAATTTTTACTTTATACTGATTTGGAGCATCAGAAGAACGGTACAGATAATTTCTCTAATTTGAATAAAATAAGAGATCTAATTAATCCAGCTCATGGTTGCCATCTAGGCCCTCGGCACGAAAGATTGACTTATTTCAGTTAATGTCTACACTGTGTGCTTAATGGTTCAAATTGACACAGAATGCGAGACACCAACACATACGGCATAATAACATCACTGGCAGTAACTGAGGGAACAAATTAGTAAGTATTTTTTTTTTTTTTTTTTTAATTTTTATTTATTAGAAGTACATTACATTACAACCACATACATTAATACTCGTCATTTATATCTTCTTACAATTAATGTACTCCCTTTATTTATTTTTTTACACTAGAGAAAGAAAAGATTGAAAGAGAGAAGAAAGTGAAGGAAAAAGTGCAAGTGTAGAAAAGTGTAGAAAATGTAACAACAAAAAAGGACGAAGACCCTATAAGAGCGAAATTAAAAACAAAAAGAAAAAGAGTTAAGAAATAGGCCCTAAGAAAAGAAAAGAGAAAGAGAAAAAAAGAGAAACAAATGTTTTTTTTTGAGCATCACGTAAATAGGACATACCAACTCTTCAACTATCATCCCCCCTTACCCGACCTCAATTTTTTATTTTTTTTAAAGTACTTTTGCACCCTATGTTTGTAATAATTCTATAAATGCAGACCACGTCAGGTGGAAGTGATCTGGTTTACCTGCTAGGAGGAGTCTTATCTCTTCAAGGTGTAATGTTTCAAACATATTTGAAATCCACATATTTATAGTTGGTATTGGAGCCTTCTTCCAAAATTTTAGAATTAGCTTTTTTCCAGTTATTAACCCATAATCCATTAATTTCTTTTGAAACACATTTAGTTCTGGATCATCTTCCGTTATTCCGAAGATAATCCATTCTGCTTTGGGTATCAGTCTTGTTTTAAATAACTTTGTAAAGATTTCAAAAATTTCATTCCAAAATTTTTGAATTTTTGTACAGAAGACAAATGAGTGCGCTATAGTTGCTTCTTGGGATTGACATTTATCACAAATAGATGATACGTTTGGGAAAATTTTATGAATTTTAGTTTTCGAATAATATAATCTATGTAAAATTTTAAATTGTATTAAAGTGTGTCTTACATTAATCGAGCATTTATGCACTTTTAATAAGTATTCATTCCAACTTTCCTTTGAAATTGTAATAGCTAACTCTTGTTCCCAGTCTCTTCTGATACCCTCCGTAGATGGTATTTGTGCATTTAAGATAATATTGTACAAATATGATATTAAGTTTGCTGATTCCGCTTTTATCTGCATTGCCTCGTCCAGTACATCTGCTGGGTTATTATGATGATCTTTTATATATTTTTTCAAATAGTCGCATATTTGAAAGTATTTAAAATATTGATTATTTCCGAGTTTATATTTTATTTGTAATTGTTGAAATGAAAGTAATTTTCCAGTTTCATACAAGTCACCAAGCGTTTTAATTCCTAGTCTATCCCATTGTGTATAAGCTTTATCTATAATAGAAGGACTAAACGAAGGGTTATTGACTATAGGTAATAAAAGTGATAAGTTTCTTAATTTTAAATTTTGTTTTATTTGTTTCCAAATACGGATTGTACTATGAATAATTGGGTTCTTATTATAGTTTATGTTATTCAATTTCATTGGAGAGAGGAGGATCGCTCCAATGTTTCTAGAGGAGCAATCCTCTTTCTCCATTACAATCCAGTCTACTTGCTGGGCGGAGTTATCCATCAGTTGAATCATGTTTTTAATATTTACTGACCAATAATAATACATAAAATTAGGTAGTGCTAGACCCCCCAATACTTTAGATTTATTTAGATGGGTTTTTTGTATTCTATGTGATTTATAGTCCCATATAAAATGAGTGATATCTGAGTCGAGTTTTTTAAAAAACTTCTTAGGTAAGTATATAGGAATTGATTGAAATAGGTATAAAATTTGTGGTAAAAAGATCATTTTTATTGCGTTTATTCGGCCTATTAAAGACATCGGAAGCGTTTTCCAGAATTTAATTAATGTATTCAGTTTATTAAGTAGGGGGTCAAAATTTGCCCTGAGCATACCTTGATATGCTCTGGTAATTTCGATTCCCAAATATTTAAATTTTTCTGTAGCTATTTTAAAAGGGAATTTTAAAAGATGTGTTGAATCTTTCGGTTTTATTGACATAATTTCACTTTTATTCCAATTTATTCTATATCCAGAAAAAGATCCGAAGTCTTCAATTAAATTTAATATATTTGGTATAGTGATTTGAGGTTTTGTAATATACAATAATATATCATCCGCGTATAAAGATATTTTATTATATGAGTCCTTAGTATTATATCCATGAATATCAGGGTGTATTCTAATTTTTTCTGCTAGCGGTTCAATAATGAGAGCAAACAGCTGTGGTGATAATGAGCATCCTTGTCTATTTCCCCTTGATAGTTGAAATTTCGAGGATAATATGTTATTAGTAAGTATTCTAGCTGTAGGTTTGTTATATAGTAACTTAATCCATAAAATAAAATTCTCTCCCAGTTGAAATTTTTGTAATACTTTATCCATATAATTCCATTCTACTTGATCAAATGCTTTTTCAGCATCCAGCGAAATAATTGATAATTCTTGATCTTCAGATTTGTGTGAGTGCATTATGTTGAGTAGACGTCTCATATTATTAGAAGAGTATCTCTTAGGGATAAACCCTGTCTGATCTGGGTTTATTAATTTACTAATGTATTTACTTAATCTTCTGGCTAATGTTTTCGCTAATATTTTTTGATCTGTGTTTAACAATGCTATAGCTCTATATGAGCCAGGTTCTTCTAAATCCTTATTTTTCTTAGGTATTAATGTAATCGTTGATTCCGCTAATGTATCAGGTAGTATTCGTTTTTTAAAAGCGTATTGGTACATTTTTTGTAATCTTGGTATTATTTTATCATAAAAGCTTTTATAAAATTCATTAGTAAATCCATCAGGGCCTGGTGTTTTTCCATTTTTTAGTGAGTTTATTGTATCTTCTAATTCCTTAATTGAGATTTGTGCACCCAGTTCCTCTTGTTCCTTCAGCTCTAACTTTGGAAGATTACAGGTATCCAAGAACTTTGTGATATTATTGGAATCAATTATCGTTTTAGATGTATACAAATTCTCGTAAAATTGCGCAAATCTTTTATTAATATCCTTCGGTGTTGTTAATAATTCCCCTTTATCTGATTTGATCTTTGGTATAGTATGTTCCTTTTCTCGTTTTTTTAGCTGGCGAGCCAAAAGTTTATGCGGTTTATCCCCAAATTCAAAGTGCTCTTGTTTTGTAATTTGAAAAAGTCTTATAAGTTTGGCAGATAATAATTTATTTAATTTAAATTTTAAAATTATTATTTTATTATGTTTATCTATTGATGGATCTTTAGCATTATCTATATCCATTTGTCTAATAAGTTCTTCTAACTGTCTTTGTTCATTCTTATTCTTTTTATTTTGAAAAGCTTGATATGAAATTATAATACCCCTAATGTATGCTTTAAAAGATTCCCAAAGTAAAGTAGGCGATATATCTGAAGTATCATTTGTTTGAAAAAAGACCTCCATTTGTTCTTTTAAATATATACTCGCTTGTGGATCTTTTAAAATTTGAGAGTTAAATCTCCAGAATGAATTATTCTTAGACAATCCTTCCAGTTTTAAAAAGAAAGTTAGTGGAGAATGGTCTGAAATTGAATTTGTATGGTATATTGCATTAGATGTTTGGGGGATTAATTTTGTATCCAGCAGAAAGTAGTCTATACGTGAGTATGTCTTATGTACCATTGAGTAAAACGAATATTCCCTGCCAGTTGGATTCACAATTCTCCAAACATCTGCTATATTAGTGTTATTTATGTAGGTATTGAGGAGTTCCCCAGTTTTCGATTTCATATTTCCTCTCTGTTTTTGACTTGATTTATCTAAGTACGGATCTAAAACACAGTTAAAGTCTCCGCCTATTATAACATTTTGATAGTTTGACTCTGCAATTATATTGAAGATTTTATTGAAAAAGTGGGGGTTATCAAAGTTAGGGGCATATATATTTACCAAAGTAAGTGGAGTGTCATGGATTTCTCCATTAACTATTAGGTATCTCCCTTCTATATCTGTTATAATATTCTTTGCTTTAAATGTTATACCTTTTCTTATGATAATTGACGTGCCTCTAGATTTTGAAGTGAATGAAGAGTGGTATGTTTGACCTATCCATTTCGCCCTCAGCCTAACTTGGTCCTGAGGTTTTAGGTGTGTTTCTTGTAGGAAGGTAATGTCAGAATTATACATTTTTAGCTGAGCTAATATCTTACCCCTTTTGATAGGTTCGTTAATACCTCTTATATTCCAACTACAAAATGAGATTCCTCCTAGGTTCTTTTGTGTGGTGTCATGCATTTTGAATAATTATAGTACCTTTGAATCTTGTGGTGCGTCCATATCCCAGGTCTTTAAGCACACAGTGTAGACATTAACTGAAATAAGTCAATCTTTCGTGCCGAGGGCCTAGATGGCAACCATGAGCTGGATTAATTAGATCTCTTATTTTATTCTTTGCATAAGAATCTTATACTTACTAATGGACTTCCGGTGGCGTCATGTTAGACTAACAGACGTGCACCCAGCTCCTCTCCCGAAAAACTTCACGATTTATCGTGTAAAACGGGTCCGAAAATCGGGATTGTTTTTAAAAACCTTACCGGAGCTTCTGGTTACCGTGCTGATGATGTCATCGTTAAACGCGATGTTTTAAACGGTGGTTTGAAGCCCTTTAAATGAGTAAATTGACTCCAGCTGTGAGCCCTCAGAGAGCTGTGAATAAGCTGTCGAAAAAGTTCGAAACAGAAGTTACCTCTGAAGTCTCTGAAGTGGCTGCAGAAATGGATACAAGATCTAAGAAAGACTTTGATGACTTGAAGAAATCAATGAAAAATTTGAAAGATGAGATCTCGGATAATAGGGTGGAAGATAAGAAGGAAATGAAGGAAAATTCGGCAAAAATGATGGAAGGAATGGAGAAGATGATGAAGGATTTAAATGCTGGTAACCAGAAGAATATGACGGATTTACTGGACATTATGAATAAACGAATTGATGAGGTGAAAGATGGACTATCAGAGAAAATGGATAAGATGGATGTAATTACTACGGATAAGTTCACGGCTGTACTTGAAACAGTAGCTGCAAGTATGCACACAATTACGGAATTGGAGAAAAATACGGCTCGACTGGTTGAAGACATGGCGAAATTGAGGCAAGAACATGAGCAAATGAGGCGAGAAAACGAACAAGCATCACTACAAATGGGGACTCAATTAGAGAAAGTCTCATTCAAATGCCTGGACCTGGAAGCTCGTTCTAGACGCCAGAATTTGAGAATTCTTGGTGTTTCAGAGGGGGCAGAAGGGGAACAGGTACGTGAATTTGCCATGGGCTTGTTGAAACAACTGTTGAATCTTCCCAAGGAACCGAAAATCGAAGTGGCTCATCGTGTCCCAAGATTTGGAAAAAGATTTGATGCGGGAAAAGCTTATCCACGACATATTATAGTGAAATTTCGAGATACTGCAGAACTGGAATACGTTATGACTAAAATCAAATATGGTGTACAATTACGGCTGGACAAGGACACTATTAAGATATTCAGGGACTACCCACATGAAATTGTGCAAAAAAGAAACAAATTTGATAAGGTTAAAGATCTTTTAAGAGGGAGAGAAGGGGTCAGATTTGGGGTTTTTTATCCCGCGAAAATGCGTATTTCTTTTAATGGTCTTGAAAAGTCATTTGTTAAGCCTGAAGACGCTTTCAAATATGCCCAAACGATTGTTGAAAAACAGAAATAAAAGGGAGCTTTGGCAGATCCGAATAATTCTCAGCTATGTTTTGTCTGGGGATAGTTACATTGTTATCTCTGGAATGTTGAAGCAAGGACATTTTCTGTTCAAAACGTGTAAACAACTTTATAGCTGGATATGAATTAGAAAATAATTGCTTATTGATTAAAATGTTATAACCAATTGTAAGAACTTATCCTATTAACAATAGGATAAGTTCGGGGGGAGTTTTTGAATTATTAACTTTTGTTGGTATGTCCATATTATTCTAATCACTAAACACAAAACACAAACAAGTGATTTTATGTGATAAAAAAAAAACTAAAAAAGTGAGGCTACAGTGTCTATAGTCGGCACTGTAGCGAGTGACCCACCTGTAGGTGGGAAAAAACCTTATTTTGACTTCCATTGCGTTGTTGCTCAACTCGCTCCGCTCTCTTAGTTAATCATAACATATTAAAATATTAAAACGAGGCCTCACATTCAGATATATAATACAATTTTACCCTGATATTTCCTTATAACATATATATATATCAGAGTTTAATTATTAAACCAATATTTTTGATTTCAATAAGAATCAGCTGTTGGTTGAAGGGGTTAACGAGACGTGCTCCTGGACATAAGCCAGGAGCTCGTTTCTCATCCCCTCCTCCCGCTTATAGACAAGGTTACAATTTATTAAAAATTCATATTAGTATGTTAGTTCATTATTTTTTTGTTTTTTTTTGTTAGTATTCTAATCTAACCTGCATAACTTTTAAAGTTGTTAATAGGATAAGTTCTTACAATTGGTTATAACATTTTAATCAATAAGCAATTATTTTCTAATTCATATCCAGCTATAAAGTTGTTTACACGTTTTGAACAGAAAATGTCCTTGCTTCAACATTCCAGAGATAACAATGTAACTATCCCCAGACAAAACATAGCTGAGAATTATTCGGATCTGCCAAAGCTCCCTTTTATTTCTGTTTTTCAACAATCGTTTGGGCATATTTGAAAGCGTCTTCAGGCTTAACAAATGACTTTTCAAGACCATTAAAAGAAATACGCATTTTCGCGGGATAAAAAACCCCAAATCTGACCCCTTCTCTCCCTCTTAAAAGATCTTTAACCTTATCAAATTTGTTTCTTTTTTGCACAATTTCATGTGGGTAGTCCCTGAATATCTTAATAGTGTCCTTGTCCAGCCGTAATTGTACACCATATTTGATTTTAGTCATAACGTATTCCAGTTCTGCAGTATCTCGAAATTTCACTATAATATGTCGTGGATAAGCTTTTCCCGCATCAAATCTTTTTCCAAATCTTGGGACACGATGAGCCACTTCGATTTTCGGTTCCTTGGGAAGATTCAACAGTTGTTTCAACAAGCCCATGGCAAATTCACGTACCTGTTCCCCTTCTGCCCCCTCTGAAACACCAAGAATTCTCAAATTCTGGCGTCTAGAACGAGCTTCCAGGTCCAGGCATTTGAATGAGACTTTCTCTAATTGAGTCCCCATTTGTAGTGATGCTTGTTCGTTTTCTCGCCTCATTTGCTCATGTTCTTGCCTCAATTTCGCCATGTCTTCAACCAGTCGAGCCGTATTTTTCTCCAATTCCGTAATTGTGTGCATACTTGCAGCTACTGTTTCAAGTACAGCCGTGAACTTATCCGTAGTAATTACATCCATCTTATCCATTTTCTCTGATAGTCCATCTTTCACCTCATCAATTCGTTTATTCATAATGTCCAGTAAATCCGTCATATTCTTCTGGTTACCAGCATTTAAATCCTTCATCATCTTCTCCATTCCTTCCATCATTTTTGCCGAATTTTCCTTCATTTCCTTCTTATCTTCCACCCTATTATCCGAGATCTCATCTTTCAAATTTTTCATTGATTTCTTCAAGTCATCAAAGTCTTTCTTAGATCTTGTATCCATTTCTGCAGCCACTTCAGAGACTTCAGAGGTAACTTCTGTTTCGAACTTTTTCGACAGC
The DNA here is from genome assembly GCA_038087875.1 of Malacoraja senta. Taxonomy (NCBI): domain Eukaryota; kingdom Metazoa; phylum Chordata; class Chondrichthyes; order Rajiformes; family Rajidae; genus Malacoraja; species Malacoraja senta. Next base: position 311,497,754 of record CM075977.1, read on the forward strand.
TTATTCACAGCTCTCTGAGGGCTCACAGCTGGAGTCAATTTACTCATTTAAAGGGCTTCAAACCACCGTTTAAAACATCGCGTTTAACGATGACGTCATCAGCGCGGTAACCAGAAGCTCCGGTAAGGTTTTTAAAAACAATCCCGATTTTCGGACCCGTTTTACACGATAAATCGTGAAGTTTTTCGGGAGAGGAGCTGGGTGCACGTCTGTTAGTCTAACATGACGCCACCGGAAGTCCATTAGTAAGTATAAGATTCTTATGCAAAGAATAAAATAAGAGATCTAATTAATCCAGCTCATGGTTGCCATCTAGGCCCTCGGCACGAAAGATTGACTTATTTCAGTTAATGTCTACACTGTGTGCTTAATGGTTCAAATTGACACAGAATGCGAGACACCAACACATACGGCATAATAACATCACTGGCAGTAACTGAAGGAACAAATTAGTAAGTATAAGATTCTTATGCAAAGCACTAGTAGGCAGCAGAGCTATTGAAACAATTAATTTCAGGCTTTAATTGGAAATTCCACTTCTCTCGGAGAATTTTAGAGCCCATGTATTTATCACTTACTCATTCTACTTTGATAAATATTGCAAATTTTGAAACTTAAAAAAAAACCTATAACTTCCTGCATTATTTAATGCTTTTTATTAACACTTGGCATAGATCAATTATCCTGAACCATCTATAGGTTTGAAATTTTTAAACATGAACATACAAGTTGAGAGGGAGTATGTCAATCAGCCTCTCAAGCCTGCTCCATAGCCGATCTGATTGTAAACTCAACTCTGCATTTAGATAAAATATACTTGCTTATCCCCCTTGCTTATCAAGAATCTATCTACACCAGTCTAAAGTGGGCGTACTTTTAAACAATGATCCCCCAGTTCTCAATTCTCCCATAAGATGAAACATACTTTTCAGATCCACACTGTCAAGACCCATTTGGATCTAATGTTTCAATCAAATCTCCACTCAGTCTTTTAAGCTCCAAGCCTAGTATGTCCAACCTTTCCTCAATTAAGAACCTATCCATTTCAGTTATTAGTCTACAAAACCTACTCTGCCTCCATTGCATAAACATCCTTCTTTAAAGGCGGAAATCAGTGTGGTATACAGTACTCCGCCTGTAGTTTTGCCAGAGCCCTGTCCAACTTGAAATATAACATCACCTAGAAAAAAGCAACATTGCATTAACTTGCCTAATTACTTACTGAAACTAAATTGTACATTTTTTCTAGGTCTGATGAGGGGTCTTTAATCAGAAACACACAAATGCTTCCTGACCCACTGAGTAGATCCATAATTTTCTATTTTCAACAGCATTTACTTTACAGTAGTTACTTTATTCAAGTCATTTATATAAGGTGTAACAAATTAAGGCCCCAGTACCATCCATTAAAAATCCCATATACGTATATGCTTTGTTTAAGAAAAAACTGCAGATGCTGGAAAAATCAAAGGTAGACAAAAATGCTGGCGAAACTCAACGGGTGAGGCATGGAGAAAAGGAACAGGTGATTATAAGGGTCTCGACCGAAACGTCGCCTATTCCTTCACCTGCTGAGTTTCTCCAGCATTTTTGTCTACCTACGTATATGCTTTGTTCACTGTTAGCCAGATATTCTTTCATTCAAGCCACTGTTACTAATGCCATGTGCTCTTATTTTCTGCAACAAACTTTGATGCAGAAACCTATCAAAGCCTTTAAGTATATTATATCCACAGGTTTGCCTCTATCCACGTTAATATAGGAAACCCTTTCAAATATATAGTTAACAGCTTTCATTCTGAGTCTGATTGCTCACCAACTACTAAATTTTAAATTCTTGCTTTATAATTGTTTGCAACAGCTATTGCATTCCACAAATGATCTCCCTAATTTGAAAAAAATATTATGAGATCTAGGAAAGAGACATGAGAATTGAAGATGCTGTAATCTGGATCAATAAACAAAATCTAGTGTAAATAGCTTGAGGAAGTCAGCATCCATGGAGGAAAATTGGCAGATGGCATTTCGGGTCAGGACCCGTTTTCAGACTGATAAGAGTACGCAAGATGGCTAGTGGAAAGAGGCGAGGGAAAGCGGGACACAGTCTGGCAAGCAATAAATATGGTGGATAGCCTACAACCCAACAGCGTGCAGTGAATTCTGCAATTTCAGATAACCTCCCCTTGTCCTCATCCAGCCAGCTGCCACCCTACCCTTTCTTTTCACCCACCCAGTTCATATCCCCTTCTCCACATTCCACCATCTGTTCATCACCCTCATTACTCCAATCCCCTATTTTTCTAACCCCTCACACCCCATCCCCAATTTCCCTCGACACACCATTCCCTATTCCTCCCTCTGGTTCTACATTTAACTTCCAATCTACACGTTCTTTCTTATCAGATACCACAAATTTTACCCCTTTTGTTTTCTTCACTCAATTAACTCCTGCTGTGGTTATTATCTCCATCCATCTCTCTGCCCTGACATTTATCTGAATCCATCTATTACATTTTAATCCTTCTCCTCACTTCTTTCTACCAGCTATCCCCCCCCTCTACTCCATCACTAAAGAAGGATTCTGACCTGAAATGACCACTGTCCATTTCCTTCCGCAGATGCTGTCTGACCCACTGAGTTCCTCCAGAATAATCTCTCGTGTCTCCAAGACCTAATGAGTTCTATTTGCAGCATCATAGCACCAAAGAGTGATAATCCACCTCTCTGATCAGATAATTACGTTGTACAATTATCAGCGAACGCCCCTAGCTCATTTCCTCTGCCACCTCTTCTCCCGATGCAATCCTTGAGAACTTGGTGTTCCTCCAATGCTGATTTTATGCCGACTTTACCAAACTTCGTTGCCGCTCCATCCTAAAAGCAAATGTTAAAGTCTACCATATTCTCCAAGTTTCTGACCACTTTTAAAATAATAGTTCTTGAACCTTCAGGTCAATATGATTACGCCGTATTACTGCATAAACGTTTCTACAATACATATACATTAAAATTATAAAATAAATGTTTTTTATCTCAGATTGCAGAATCCAATTGTCTTTTCCTTCCAAATGAATGAACGTTTTGCTACTGCACTAAAACTATCAGGTAATCAAATCCCTGAAGAGTCCCGACCAGAAACGTCGTCTGTCTCTTTCTTCCCACAGATGCTGTGTGGCCAGCTGAGTACTTGTAGAACTTTGAGTTTTGCTCAAGATTCAAACATCTGCAGTTCCCCGTGTCGCCTGGAGCCGTATATCAGCAGCCGCGACAATGGCGCTCGGCCTCTCCTCTCACTCTGGTCGTGAGGGAACCGGCACAGACCCGCCCAGAACCAGCACCAGCTCCAGCTCCAGCACGCGCAGTGGCGGAGGGCCAGGCTCGCGACCAAAGATCTCTTTGGATCCAACTGCCGAGCGGTTCAACCTCCCCACGCATGCGTGCGTGCTGGGATGGGGGTGTGGAGGATGTAGGGGGTGGGCCGAGCTGAGCAGCAGGGGGGGAAAGAGAGGGGGTCAGTTAATCGGCCGGCCGGTTGGTGTAGTGAGTGGTCGATCGGGCTGATGGCCGGCCGGTGGGTGCAGTGAGAGGGATCGGGTTGTCGGCCGGCAGGCAGGTGGTGCAGCCAGCGAGCGAGCGGACTGACGGAGCCGGCGCTATGGTGGTGCTGAAGGCGGCCCGGGCTGCGCGCAGGGCAGTGCTGCTGCCCACCATGTTGACATTCGGTGTAATCGTGGCGTCGGGTGGGCTGCTGATGATGATCCAGAAGGGCATGCTGGCCGAGGTGGACACGCTGAGCGGCCACACGTACGGTGCCCGCAGCCGGTCCCGCAGCGGCTCCAGCTCCAGCTCCAGCACCAGCCGCGGGCAGCACTGGAAGGGGGGTGAGGATCCGGATTACCAGGTGGGAAACGCATCAAAGGGGAGACCGCCGTTAGTTATGTAGAGCAAGAGCCGTCTTGAAGCGGCTGTTGCCCTTTTGAGACACTTCTCTCATACCCGCCTGAGTGCGGCCTGAATCCGAACGGCGGGGGCGAAACTAGTCAAGGCTCAGCACAACCCAGGAATTGTTTTAAAAAGTATTAGAAATGAGGAAATTGTGCAAATAAATACAGCCTGTTCAAATAATAGATCTTATATGGAATTACTGAAAGTCTTATTCAGCTTTTAAAAACCACTCTGGGTAATTTTGAGCGTAACGCCGCGCGTCCTGACAGTCACTTGGAATGTATTATCATGTGTGCAGGCATCAGTCCTGTCATCAGTCCTGTCTGTAGCTATGTGCAACTTGCCAACGTCTTTTCTTGGCTTTTACAATACCAAAAAACGTTACAACACCAACAAAACTCTCCTGGGATAGTTTGAATGAGAAACTCTTCTACGATTGTACCCCTATTCATCCTGTTTATATGCCACGATACCACGAACTGTCTCGACTGGAAGCACAACAAAGAAGCTTTTGTTAGACAAAGTTTATTTTGGTGTTATGGTTTTGATATGTTTCCCAACAATCTTTGAGAATGGTGAACAATGCACGCACTGAAGAAAGCCTCTTGGTTCCTTGCAGTATTCTGCGATTTGCGATCAGTGTTTACTTTTGTGTGGTTTAGCATAACTTGAGTCCATTTGCTGAAGACTGACAGCAATTTTAAGAAGGGTTTCGGCCCGAAACGTTGCCTATTTCCTTCGCTCCATAGATGCTGCCGCACCCGCTGAGTTTCTCCAGCACTTTTGTCTACCTGCAATTTCAACTAACATTGATTTCTACTTGCCATTATCATTGATGCCCAGTATTATAGTAAACGCCAGTTGGATTCTAATTTACCAGTGAAAGGTGGGAAAGAATGGCGGGTGGTATCCCATTTCTTATGTATATGTGTATGTGCTTTGTTTTTAGGATGTTTTGATTTAAACAAATTGTGCTGAATACCATTTTGGTGAAATCAGTCAGGGTATTGAGTAAAGAAGTTGGGATGTTGTGTTACAGTTGTACAATATGTTGGTGAGGATGCATTTGGAGCATTGTGTTTAGTTTTGGTCACCTTGCTGCAGGAAGGATGTCATTAAGCTGGAAAGAGTGCAGAGAAGATTTACAAGGATGTTGCCAGGACTATAACAGACATGTTCCAGGAAGGAGGAGGAGATAAGGATGACAAAGTAAGGGAACCTTGGATGACCAAAGAGGTTGTAAAATTGGTTAAAAAGAAAAAGGAAGTGTATACAAAGTTTGAGAGGATGGAAGGTTTTTGAGAAATGTAAAGAAAGGAGGAAAGAACTCAAGCAGATGATTAGAAGGGCCAAAAGGGACCACAGTATGGGTTTCGCGAGTCTCAGTTTTAGTTTAGTTGCAAGATACAACGTGGGAACAGGACCTTCGGCCCAACGAGTCTGCGCCGACCAGTGATCCCCGCACACTACACACACTAGGGACAATTTACAGTTATACCAAGCCAATTAACCTACAAACCTGTATGCCTTTGGAGTGTGTGAGGAACCTGGAGATCTCGGAGAAAACCCACGCAGATCACGGGGAGAACGTTCAAACTCCTAACAGACAAGCACCCATAGTCAGGATCGAACCCGAGTTTCTGGTGCTGTAAAGCAGCAACTCTACTGCTGCGCCAATGTGCCGCCCACATATGAAAGATTCAGTCAGATTCAGACCCAGATTAAAGAAAATCCAAATGCTTTTTAAGCCTATATTAAAAAGAAGAGGGTAACCAAGGTGAAGGTGGGACCGCTCGGATGAAGGAGGGAATTTGTGCATGGAATTTGGGGGTGTAGGCGAGTTACTAAACAGACACTTTGCATCTGTTTTCACCAAGAAGAAGGACATGGAGGACAGTGAGATCAGTCATAGAGTGAAACAGTGTGGAAACAGGCCCTTCGGCCCAACCTTCCCACACCAGCCAACATGTCCCAGCTATACTAGTCCCACCTGCCAGCATTTGGTCCATATCCCTCCAAACCTGTCCTATCCATGTATCTGAAGTAAGATTTCAACTCGAAACATTGCCTATTTCCTTCGCTCCATAGATGCTGCCTCACCCGCTGAGTTTCTCCAGCATTTTTGCCTACCTTTGATTTTCCAGCATCTGCAATTCCTTCTTAAACAAACTATCCATATACCTGTCCAATTGTTTCTTAAATGTTGGGATAGTCCCTGCCTCAGCTACCTTCTCTGGCAGCTTGTTCCATACATCCACCACCCTTTGTGTAAAAAAGTGTGGGGAATATTATAATGCAAGGACAGTTGAGATTGAGGAGGTATTGGGGCTCTTGAAGAGCGTTAAGGTGGATAAATCCCCAGGACATGATGGGATCTATCCCAGATTATTGACAGAGGTGAGAGAGGAAATTGCAGGAGCCTTGACAAAGAACTTTGCGTCTCCTCCAACCTTTGGAGAAGTCCCAGAGGACTTCTGGGAGAGTAGCTAATGTTGTTCCTTTTTTGAAAAAGGAGAGGAGAGAAAACCCAGGGAAATATAGGTTAGTGAGTCTCAGATCAGTGGTAAGGAAGCTATTGGAGAAGATTCTTTGGTTTAGGATTTACCACAGCCTAGCATGGCTTATTAACTTGATTGAGGTTTTTGAGGAGTTGTCGAAGGTAGTTGATGAGGATAGGGCAGTGGATGTGGTCGACATGGATTTTAGAAAGTCATATGAGAAAGTCACCCATGGTGGACTGATTAAGACGCACAGGATTAACAGGGACTTGGTTCTATGTATTCGGAACTGGCTTAGTGATGGAAGACAGAGGGCTGTGGTGAATGGACAATATTCAGGCTGGAGGTCTGTGACAGAGGGGTTCTGCAGGGACCCCTGCTGTTTGTGATACATAAATTACTTAGATGTAAACATGGATGGGTTGGTTAGTAAATTTGCAGATGACACCCAGAACGCTGGGGTTGCAGACTGTGAGGAAAGCTGCCAAAGTATATAGTCGGATATAGATCAGCTACAGAAATGAGTGAAGAAATGGCAGATGGAGTTTAATACAAGCAAGTATGAGCTGTAGCACTGTGAGGTCAAATGGAAGGGGAAATTATACAATTAATGTCATGGCCATTACCAGCATTGATGTACAGAATCCATAACTCCCAGAAAGTTGTAACACAAGTAAAGTGGTAAAGAAAGCATATGATATGTTTGCTTTCATGGGTTGGGGCATTGGTTAAGTCCCAGTTAAGAGTCAGGAAGACATGGTCTACAGGGAGAGGTTGGACAGACTTGGATTGTTTTCTTTGGAACACTGGAGATTGCAGGGAGACCTGATAGGAGTATATAAAATGATGAGAGGTGTAGATAGGGTAGACAATCATAACCTTTTTCCTAGGATAGAAATGGTTTTAAAATGAGACAAAGGTTAAAGGTGACTTACAGAGGGTGGTCAGTGCCTGGAACATGCTGATTAGGTTGAGGCAGATTCAATAGTGGCATTTAATACTCTTTTAGATGGGCATACGGATATGGAGGGTATGGATTGTGTGCAGGCAGATAAAGTTGCCATGTTGTTTGGCACAGACATTATGGGCCGAAGGGTCTGTTTTTGTGCTGTACTGCTCTCTGTTCTATGAAAGGTTGAGCAGGCCAGGACTTTATTCCTTGGAGCGCAGGAGGCTACAGGATGGCCTTAGAAGTGTATAAAATTATGACCTGAATAGATATGGTGAATGCAGAAAGGCTTTTACACAGGGTAGTGGAATCAAGAACCCGAGGACATACGTTTAAGATGAGAAGGACAAGATTTAATAAGAACCTGAGGGGCAACTTTTTTCACTTAGACAGTGGTTAGTATATCGAACAAACTGCCAGAACTGGTAGTTGAGGCAGGTATTATATCTGCATTTGAAAGACACAGGCAGGTACATGGATAAGATTAGTTTAGAGAGATATGGGCCTAATGCCGACAAATGGGACTCGCTTAGGTGGGGCATCTTGGTCGGCACGGGTGAATTGGGACAAAGGGCCTGTTTCCGTGCATAATGACTATATGAATGCCTTGCAAGTGGCTATCATGTAGCAATGTTACAAAATTTTGAGATTTTAAACGTCAAGTCTGCAATTTATCCCATCAGATAAAGCATAAAAAGAAGTTTAATTTGACACCTAATTCACTTTCATATCTTTAGTATTAAAAAAGTTATGGCCATTTTCATACTCGGAAATTAGCATCTTGTTCCCTATTGCTTTTCCATTGACTTAACTCAAAAGCTGTGATCGAGGACAGTCAAAAGCCCATAACTTTCTTAAAAATTAAGAGAACTGAATGAAAGTTTCAGTTATTATAGATTGAAGCATTCTGAAACAAATATGAAACAATCTTACTTGGATGACCTGAAATTAAAGCATATAATTAGTTAGTTACCTAATTGTAGCTAATTACAAAATTCAATTACTAGATCTAAACATCTATCAATTTCTTAAGAAAAGATTAACTTTTTAAATAGCCTAAGTGTCCAAATAACATTCACACAAGAATTCACAATATAACATGATTTTTAAATCTCATTGTCATGAATTTATAGGCCAAATGGAAGGAATTTAGTGTTTAATTCCCGTAAATTAATGGCCATTTAAATCATCTTGCGAGTGGGATTTTGAGGAATGCGCTGGTTTGGAACGTTGCGGTTGCAGTGAATTTAAACCCCATATCGGCAGGAAAAATACTGCCGGTTCGTATATTTACATAATTACATTTTCGCAACGTAAAATGTTAATTAAAGGCATCTTAAGAAGCAAGTTTATATGTAAAATAAACGGCTTTTTTTTACCTGTTCCGTGCGTGAAATCTGTCCCCGTTGACGGCTTAAGATGCTTTTTAATTTACTCCAGCAATTAAATTATCCAGTGCAGTTTAAAATAAATTTAATTAAACCGACGTCGAAGCGATTTTTCTTCAGCTTCTAAACAGCCTGTTCAATATCGATTTGAATAGCCTGGAGAAATACCACATTTTAAACCCGCCCCTCTCAAAGGCACCAAAGTCGCGCACACGGACAGTGACAGAACTGCAGCGCCGCTGAATGTAAGTTTTGTAACATACCTATATCATGGTGATCATGGCCACTAATGTTTTTGCATATTAGAGTGCATATCTCTGAGATTATTGTTATTGGTTTTGTCTATTTGCATATATGTTTGAACAGTGGAATTGTTAAGTTTTTAAAAAAAACAGCTTTTAAAACAATGTGATGGCAACATAGGCCATTTATGTTAAGAGACGTACATATGAGGTTACCATCTGCCTTTTGGATGACGTGTGGACTTGTACCTTTTAGTTTCTATTCAACTTCATTTTTCTATCAGCCAAGACATTTCAGTCAAGTGTCCAAATTGGATATTGATTCAATGAGAAAAGAAATAAAAGGAATGAAAACTTTCCATTTCCCTCCACTTTGTTTTTATCCATCATTTTTTAAGATATCGGCAGGTCAGGCAGAATCACTAGATAACATGGATAGATGTTGTTTTATGTTGGGACCTTCAAATCCAGGTGGGGCACAGGGAAAAGGTTGAGGGAGGGGGGGGAGGGGGAGCGGGAGTAGGTTAATTACCTGAAATTGGAGAATTCAGTGTTCATACTGGTAAGTTGTAATCTACCCAAGTGGAATATGAGTTGCTGCTCCTTCAGTTTGTGGCCAAACTGTGGCAATGGAGGAGGCCAAGGCCAGGAAGGTCAGTATGGGAATGGGAGAGGGAGTTAAAATGGTTTAGAACCAGGAGATCTAGTAGGCCTTGGCAGACAGAGTTCAATGTTTGGCAAAACGGTTTTCCAGTCTAAGCTCGGTCTCGCCAATGTAATTGAGGCCTCATTGGGAACACCGAATGGAGTAGATGAAGTTCGAGGTGTACATGAATCTCTATCCCACCTGAAAAGACGGCTGGGGTCCCTGGATGGATGTGAGGGTCATCCATCCATGGACCCCAGCCCCTGGGATTGCCGGGGAAAGTAGATGGGAAGGAGGTGATTTGGGTAGGAAGGCATGAATAAATTAAGGAGTTGTGGAGGGAGCTGCCTCTGTGAAAAGGTGATGGGAAGATGTGACTGGTGGTGGGATGACATTGAAGGTGGCGGATTTGTCGGAATGATATGTTGGCTAATACGGTGAAAAGGAAGGTTCGGGGATCTCTATCCATGTTCTGTCTGGGGGGAGGGGGAGCGAGAGCAGAACTATGAGACACAAAGGAGATGCGGTTTAGGGATCCAGCTTTGACAGCAGGGGGAAACCACGTTTACTCAATAAATAATTTTAAGTGTTTAGGTGTTGAGTTGACTGAAATTCTTCAGCTCTCGATAGCAATATTTTTATATTGAAATTTTTTAAAATTTCACAATGTATTCTGGGAACATTGCACTTTTGTAATTGAGAAATATCTATGAGGTATTGAAGTGTAAGTGCAGCTTATCAACTCCAACCTTATGTATGGGGATATTAATATTTTGTTATGATATCACCCTAATTTCCTTTTTTCTCTTGATTAGATTATTCGGGAGATCCGGAACCGTACTCTTCATAGTGTTTGCAAACAGAAGACAATGCCACATAGCATCTTGGATTTAACCGCATCCCAACGACGGACTTTGCTAAAACACATCCTAGTTAATGATGATTATAAGTTTTTGTATTGTTATGTACCCAAAGTTGCGTGCTCTAACTGGAAACGTGTTATTAAAGTACTGAGTGGTGCATTGGATAATGTGCACGTGCAGATAAAAATGAACCACAAAAATGATTTGGTGTTCCTTGGCGATTTAAAGAACAGTGAGATTAAATATAGGCTGAAACATTACTACAAGTTTATGTTTGTTCGAGACCCAATGGAACGATTGTTGTCAGCATATAGAAATAAATTTGGAGAAATGGTGGATTACCAAAGGAGATATGGAATGGAGATAGTGAGAAGATATAGGAAAAGCATTGGGCAGTCCAAAGGGGATGATGTTTCTTTTTCAGAATTTCTTCAGTATTTGGTGGATGAAGACGTAGAGACGATGAATGAACATTGGATGCCAGTTTACAATCTGTGCCAACCATGTGCTGTGATGTATGACTACATTGGTTCCTATGAACGATTGCATAGTGATGCACGCTACGTACTTCAAAATGTTGGGGCCCCGGACAGTGTTGAGTTTCCTGAAAGGCAAGCATGGTATAAACCCGTCACGAAGGAGATCTTGCATTACTATCTATGTAAAGTGCCTCAAGAACTTTTGCATCAACTTCTACCAAAGTATATTCTAGATTTTTCATTATATGCTTATCCTCTCCCAAATGTCACACATGAATATTGCCGTCATTGAAGAGAATTGTTTCCATCCATATAGAGGAGAATGTGTTTTGCATTTTTATTTTTTAATTTGCGAAGTTGATGGAATCATTGGCATTCTGATAACATTCTATTGCTGCTTTCTTTTATTATATATGCTTATAACAGTAGAGTTTTTGCCTTTCTGGGAGGGGATGGATTTGCCTCCAAATCTCATTTCCACCACCAAAGTATGACTTGCAAATTTTCTGTGATAAATTCTTGATTCAAATTGACTTGTGTAACTTCCCCAGGATCAGTATTACACTAACTGTTTTTGTCTTGTGTGTTTATTTGCAACACTTTTTGTAGCTCTTTTCATACTTCTATTTTACCTCAGCTTGCTGTTCTGGTTCCTTATCCTCTTCATTTATTTAGTTTCTTTGCTCTTCAATTTTTTTTGCTTTTTTTAATTTGGAGTTGCAAATAGCGATGCTATTCCCATTGTGGAGATAATTGATTCATTCCACTGTCAATGAAGTCTAGTGATCACATTGATGTAGGGTGAGATTCTATGCTTATTTAATATTTAACTATCCTCCACTCTACATTTTTTCAGGTGAAAATTACTATGCTTTTAATGGTGTAGTCACTGTAGTTTCTCAAGGCTTTTCTTTAACTTTGCTCTTTTAAATTGAAAATTACTCTTTTAGTATTCTATCCTAAAAGACAGTTGAGCCTAGACTTGAACCTCTCTACCTCCAACTGATTAGCTGACAATATTTTTTAATGTTAATTTAGTAGTGTGAAAATCTCCAGTTAACTAATGACTTTCCATGTTGTAGTACTCATTCTGCTGTGTAATAAGTAAACAACATGGCAAGGCAGTACAGTAAAATGTTTCTGGACCAATAAGACCACATCCTTCAGAACCTGACTCTTGTTTGGTTTTATCCTAAAAGGAGCAGGGCTCAAATCTTTTTTTTGAATCAGTGGTATTTCTTGTACTTGATCGCTGTTTAATACTGGAATGACAGAAATTCTAATGTTGCATTACAAATTGGCTATTCTTGATCACCCTGTACGTATATGGATTTTATGTTTATTTTTTTAAACTGTACATAGAATGCACTAGACTGTTTCATCTAGATTATGTTGTTTTTGCTTGTCTCGCTAATTGTATGGAACATCATGTTTTACAGAACATTGGACAGTCTAATGTATGTTTTATATAAATTTTAAAGACATACGAGTAGCTTAGAATAGAGTTGAATTGGAACTAGTAAGGCTGGTAGCACATTTTGTAAAGGTATATTTTTATGAAGATGTTACATTTATAGGTCAAATAAAATATTGTCACCTTGACTATATTAGTTTTTTCACCCACTTGTGTTTTAATTTTAAAGTAAGCATTTAACTAAATGTTAATATGACTATCAGGATTTGTTACTACACGTTTTAGTGGGTTCATTGCCATCTTGTAATCAGTGTATTTTCCCAAGTGTTAGCTAGATCAGATATGAAGTAAAATATCAATTGTTTTATTCAAGTATCCAATTCAGATCTTGAGATTATTTTACAAAAAACAGGCATTTTAAGTATTTGCAAGTGGCTAAGGTTATAAGAGTAGGGTAGTTTTGTTTCTGTTTCATAAGAAAGCAGATGTATTGATGAAAATATTTGAAAATTTTGCAGTTCAAGGATCCTACCGACCACAGAGGGTTAGTATGGACAATAGGTTGACAATTTATTAATGCAATGTGGGTATCCTTCCAAGACCAATATTTATTACCCATCTGCAATCAGCTCACAATTGGTAAGAATTTGCTTCAACTCCAGTTCACGACATGTTGAAAATGAATTGTTATGTCATTTCATATTGTGTTCAGGGATAATTATTCAGTGTTTGAAGGCCTCTCCCTTTGAAATGGCAAATTTGGAAGTTTCATAAAAGCTGGAGTAACTCAGTGGGACAGGCAGCATCTCTGGAAAGAAGGAATGGGTGACATTTCAGGTCGAGACCCTTCTTCAGACTGGTTCAGAGAGAAATAAGCAATTGTTGGCTTTGTCCAATACGTGACATTGTTAAAAGTACATCCAGACTGCAGTTGAAAAGCATAGGAAGTTCTGGAGTATTGATTTTTTTTCAATTTTTTAAAAGACCACAATTTATTAACTTTTGAGAAGGTGTAAACTCCACGCAGACAGCGCCCCAGGTCGGGATCGAACATGAGTCTCTGGTGCTGTGGGAGGGAAGAGCTGCACCACTGTAGGTTTGAGAGATGCAGACAAGTAGGACGTTGAAGGCAGTAAATGGATGCTTACATTCAATATCTAGGGTAAGGAAAAGAAGGGCAACATAGTCTTGTAACTCTCACTTGGAGAGTAGCTAGTAGAGGCATAAGTTTAAAGTAAGGGGATCTGTGGAAGAAGTTTTTCACACAAGGTGGTTGGAATCTGGAATGCAGGCTGAGAAAACAGTAAAGCTGGCTGCACATAACATTTAATTTTTCAGGGGAAATATTTGAATCTCCAAAGTACAATAGTCTGTTAACCAAATGTATTGAGTATAGTTCGGCCCCCAATGGTCACCATGGAATTGGCGGGCCTGAGGGCCCATTTCTGTGCTGAATGACCAAAAATCCACACAAGTAATTGCAGCGCAACCATGGTCATTTAGTTTAGTTTAGAGATACAGTTGTGTGGAGGGAATCACTGTTTAGGGTTATGGATTAGGTGCAACTCAAGTAATCTGTTTTGTCCAGGATGATCTTGAGCTTCTAAGGAAAGTCAGGGCAAGTGGAAAGCATTGCACTTCTAGTTTGTGCTTTGTAAATGAAGGAATGATTATGAGGTGCTGTAGCAATGTGTTGGTGCCTTTACAGCTCTGAGGACTTGGAATTGATCCTGACTTCCAGCAGCCATCTTTCTTTGTGCAAAGTATGACTAAATTATTTCCCCACATGATTCCCAATTGGCTTCACTTTTACAGAGGTTCCTTGATATTACACTCATTTGCACTGGAATTCAAACTTCTGGGCCATACTTGGGCATCTGTGATAAAATCAGGATTGACCCTGGTGAAACCCCCAGCTGTGGCATCAGCAAATTGGTGAAAATAAAGAGTTATATACAACAGTCAACATGCCTCCCATCACATTGCTATGTTTAAACAATCTGGGTGGAATTAGCTAATTAGATTTATCCAGCTTTTGAGGGCAGATCAGAACTGGTCAACTTCTAACATTATGGCTGAACGCAAGGCTAGCTCTGGAGCAGAGACCTCTAGTCCTACAGTTGTGATTTTATTGAAGATGGTAACAATACACTGGCTCTCCTGGTTAATTAGCTGTATGAGTTTAAAGGTCATCCCTGTTTTCATATCACTCCATGGATGTGTTTTTCTCTAATTGTCTTGACTGCTATAGCACTTTGAGATAACTGCTTTTCAGATTCTATCTCCAAGCTCATCCTTAAATTTTGTTGATCTGTGCCAGAACTTGATGTTATGGAATTCCCTGCCAAATCTCTGCAGCCATATCATTATTTTCCATTTGAAGGTGTTTCTCACAAACGCCATCCCTTTAGTCCAATGCTCAAATATCTTGCTGGTTCCCGCATTGCACCTTGCAATGATTTTGTATGTTAAATTCACAATATGGTGGAAACCATATCTTCACTTATTTGATTTGTGACCAGAGTGGTCAAGGAAAAAAGGGAAATGTCTAAATTCCTGTATAATTGTAAGGCATATGTGAAGTTGTTAATATTGGCCAAATTAAAGACACCATAAAATGGTGAATCCCTGCACTTGTCAGAATTGCTTAACCCTTGTCAGCTGAACTTTACAGGCTTTGATTGGCGCCAGCCAGTCTATGCTCAGACTGATATGCAGGATGGTAAGGAGTCCAGGTGTGCTCCATGTTTCTCTTAAATTGATAACATGTATAGTGGTTTTGCAAACTAACCTTAAACGCATCATTTCTATTGGGTCTCTGCAAAAGTATTATAAACAGTATAAATAATGTTGCAAGATGGTCATCCTGTTAATTGATGATTGGTCGAACTGTTGAGCCTTGGAGAAATTGTTTGAATCTCGGGGCACATGTTTCAATGTTTGTGCTTGTTAGCTTCCTTCGAGAGCTTTCTTATATGAGCTGTCGTATTATTGGGTTAGGGAAATGCCTGATATGTATGGGGTTAAACGATATCTGTAATTGGGTTATTAAGAGACCACCCCCGTGTGGTTCGGCCCCTCGAGGTCCCGGGACATATAAAAGTCCGCTACCACGAGGCTCAGCGTCGATCTTCTGGGAGAACGCTTGGGACTGCGTTAAATTCTGTCTGAGCGAGGCCTAGAGGGCTTGATCAGGCAGACACGAGGATCGAACCTGCAGTGGGATAGGTACAGTAGTTGATCTGTAATGCGCTTTTGGTAAAATAAAGATTAGTTGATTCAAGTGCTTGATTCAGTGTTTTTACTGAAACTAGACTGGGGGGGAGCTTAGAAACGAGCAATAATCAAACTACAACAAAGGTCTTGAATGGCCAAATGTTCTTTGCTAACCTCAACAGAATGCTCCATTGTTATTTGTCTCTTTCTTTCATGAACCTGCCAGGAATTGTTAATTTATAATGAATTGTGGATGTTATTTTCAAATCTTAATCCAATTTATGGGAGTTATGGAAAACAAGTGGCAAACTTACCTTATGCAACACCAGGATATTCCAAAATGTGTCACATCTGACATAATTATGAAATGACTGCAAATTTGTATGCAGCAAAAATTCTGTAATCAATTCTGGGGATGTTTGTTGAGGGAGATAATTGCCAGCACACCCAGAATAATTCTCCTGGTCTTCATCAAAATAGCAGAGTTTGGTTAAACTCTCATCCAAAAGGTTATACAATGCTGTTAACTCACAACAATGCATTGGAGTTTCAAGCTAGATGTTACCACTCAAGTCGTCTTGAACACATGCGTCTTGAACACATACCCCCCTGACTTTTGGACCCGATCAGGTTGAACATTTCAGTCTGAGTTGGATTTAGGTTTAAGTTAAAAGGTTAGTGGAGAAGACCAATGTGCTACTTGGCCCTTACGTAGTCCTACAGTACATAGCCCTTTCATAATTCAATACAATACGATAGAACTTTATTTATCCCAGGATATTTATCAAGTGATAAAAAACACAAAATACATGAAACATGAAATTCAAGTGACGAGTGGAAAGGCTTGGGGGATGTGCAAAGATGGGGGGTGGGGAAAGGGGGAGTCAGTCTCAGTCGACCCCATGACAGAAGGGGGAGAAGTTGTAAAGTTTGATAGCCACAGGGAAGAAGGATCTCCTGTGGTGTTCTGTCCTGCATCTTGGAGAGCATGTTGGCTAGTTACATCATGGCCTGGTTCGGCAACTTGAATGCGCAGGAGCGAAGAAGACGGCAAAAAGTTGTGAACACTGCCCAGTCTATCACGGGTTCTGACCATCAATGGGATTTACTGGAGTCGCTGCCTCAAAAAGGCAGTCAGCATCATCAGAGACCCACACCACCCTGGCCACAACACTCATTTCACCCCTGCCATCGGGAAGAGGTACAGGAGCCTGAAAACTGCAATTTCCATGTTCAGGAACAGCTTCTTCCCTACAGCCATTAGGCTATTAAACACTACAACCTCAAATAAGCTCTGAACTACATTGACTATTATTGTGTATTTGTTATGTGTATGTATGCATGTGTGTGTATATACACACACACTGAACTTTTCTTTTCATTTATTATATTGTTTAGAGTACTATGTTTACATATTCTATTGTACTGCTGTAAGTAAGAATGTTATTGTTCTTGTTCTATCAGGGACATATGACAATAAAACATTATTGACTCTGCTTAAATGCACTGAAATGCAATCTTTCTCCACAACAAGTTGTTACTTCATTTATTTTTGGGGCATACAGTGCATTCAGAAAGTATTTAGACCCCTTCACTTTTCCACATTTTGTTACGTTACAGCCTTATTCTAAAATGGATTAAATTCATTGTTTTAATCATCAATCTATACACAATACCCCATTAATAAAAAAGTGAAAACAGGTCTTTTGGAAATTTTTGCTAAGTAATTAAAAAGAAATAACTGAAATATCACATTTACATAAGTATTCAGACCCTTTACTCAGTACTTTGTTGAGGCACCTTTGGCAGCGATTACAGCCTCAAGTCTTCTTGTGTATGACGCTACAAACTTGGCACACCTGTATTTGGGTAATTTCTCCCATTCTTCTCTGGATATCCTCTCAAGCTCTGTCAGGTTGGATGAGGAGCGTCGATGCACAGCTATTTTCAGGTCCCTCCAGAGATGTTCGATCAGGTTCAAGTCCGGGCTCTGGCTGGGCCACTCGAGGACATTCACAGACTTGTCACGAAGCCACTCCTGCGTTGTCTGGAGCAGGTTTTCATCAAGAATCTCTGTACTTTGCTCCGTTCATCTTTCCCTCGATCCTGACTAGTCTCCCAGTTCCTGCCACTGAAAAACATCCCCACAGCATGATGCTGCCACCCCCATGCTTCACCCTAGGGATGGTATTGGCCAGGTGATGAGCGGTGCCTGGTTTGTTCCAGATGTGATGCTTGGCATTCAGGCCAAAGAGTTCAATCTTGGTTTCGTCAGACCAGAGAATCTTGTTTAGCTGCCTTTTGGCAAACTCCAAGCGGGCTGACATGTGCCTTTTACTGAGGAGTGGCTTCCGTCTGGCCATTCTACCATAAAGGCCTGATTGGTGGAGTGCTGCAGATATAGTTGACCTTCTGGAAGTTTCTCCCATCTCCACAGAGGAACTCTGGTGCTCTGTCAGAGTGACCATCGGGTTCTTGGTCACCTCCCAGACCAAGGCCCTTCTCCCCCGATTGCTCAGTTTGGCCGGGCGGCCAGCTCTATGAAGAGTCCTGGTGGTTCCAAAGTTCTTCCATTTAAGAATGACGGAGGCCACTGTGCTCTTTGGGACCTGCAATGCTGCAGAATTTTATACCCTTCCCCAGATATGTGTCTCGACACAATCTTGTCTCGGAGATCTACGGACAATTCCTTCGTCTTCATGGCTTGGTTTTTGCTCTGACATGCACTGTCACTGTGGGACCTTATATAGACAGGTGTGTGCCTTTCCAAATCATGTACAATCGATGTAATTTTCCACTGGTGGACTCCAATCAAGTTGTAGAAACATCTCAATGATAATCAATGGAAACAGGATGAACCTAAGCTCAAGTTTGAGTGTCATAGCAAAGGGTCTGAATACTTATGTAAATGTGATATTTCAGTTATTTGTTTTTAATTACTTTGCAAAAATTTCTAAACACCTGTTTTCACTTTTTTATTATGAGGTATGTAGATTGAAGATAAAAAATAAAGAATTTAATCCATTTTAGAATAAGGTTGTAACGTAACAAAATGTGGAAAAAGTGAAGGGGTTTGAATACTTTCTGAATGCATTGTATGTCTATATACCTGGTACTAGTATTCCAAGATGAGTCATTTTGTAATGGGGTTTCACAATGGAAGAGATTCAGGGATTTCTAGTCCACCTCAAGAGGGAAGAAACAATGGTCTTCCCCCCCAAGAGTTCATGATCATAAATGTAACTTTCAGGTTGAACTATTTTCTTCAGAGTTGCAAGAGTTGTGGTGGCTGATACAACCAGGTCTACAGGTATCAAATGTGTTGTGAAGCACTACTGGAATTGGACATTTAAGTTTTTCATTGGTCCCCATCCACAGGTTAAAACTGACATGACTGAATGACTTTAGCTTAGTCTTAGAGTTACTGCGTGGAAACAGGACCTTCGGCCCACTGAGTCCGCTCCGATCAGCGATCCCTGTACACTAGTTCTATCGGACACATCCTATCCTAGGGACAATTTACAGAAGCCAGTTAACCTACAAACCTGCATGTCTTTGGAATGTGGGAGGAAACCCACACGGTCACAGGGAGAAAATACAAACTCTGTACATACAGGACTCATTGGACCTGGATCTCTGGAATTGTAAGAGAGCAACTCTACCGCTGCATCACTGTGCCGCCCTTTAGATAAGGTAGATTAAATGAGGGAATGAAAAAAACATTAGTCCACAACAGCTATGTTCAATAATTACCATTTTTATTTTTCATAAATAGATAATTACATTTGGCAAAAAAAATCATGCACTCTGTACTAAATATAAAACAATAAGTATATCTAAAATAGCTCTTAGTAACAAAGCATGTGCTGAAGATATTACTGTTGTAAAAAGTAACAAATAAGAAATGCTTCCTCAGAAAAAGGTAATACCATCATTCATGTTAGTTGGTAAATACATTAAACAGCTGTACCACATTCAAGGCAACCAAGTTATTATACTTTTGGAATATCAAAATTGGCCATCTGTAGTGGACAAAAGGTGATTTGAATATTTTAGTGAAAAAAGCAAATTTTTAACAATTTAAATGATCTTCATTTAAATTGTGTAATTCCACAGGGAATTCAATGCACATTGACTAATCAGCAAAACAGACTTGATCTAAAAAATGTGATCAAATTTATACTCATGAATTACTCTAAAAAATTCACTGCTCATTTCCCACAAGTTTATGCTGATCCATCAGTTGTATACAGCCCATCTGTGCAATTATTAAACATGCTGTAAAGATATACATCTAGAGAATTTTCAAAATTTCATTTACATTGTATGGCTGACCATCAAATGATAAATCAATGACAGTTATTAATGAAGGACAACAGGTAGCAAAAACAGTTTTAGATACCAACAGCAGACATCAATAAATAATTTATAGTTAACATTGAAAAACCTAATTCAATATAAAAATATCTTTACAGAATAAAAATGTCTTCGCAACCATTCGCAGTAGAATACAGATATTTACAGCACTGTGTGGGCAAATCAGCTGAGAGTCTAATTAGCCCATTTTGTTAGTATGTTTATGAAAGTATGTGAAAAAATTAAACAGAATTGACACAATTTTCGGGTTATATAATTTTAATCTCCACAGTTTAAAAGAGAATGTTCTTACTTTCCACCAGCTTTTTCTTGCACTTTTACCGTAAACCCATTGGTAATGTGGTTCACTTGGCATCACTTTTATATACTGTATTTGATCTGGTGAATTAAATGTAATTTTCTGGTTAATGAATATCTTAAGAAATTTTGAAAATTAGTCAAAATCAATATATAATTGTAATGCTTCAATTATTGCAATATTTAAAAATTCTTCCCAACTTATTGTTTTACTGCCACGTATTATACAAGAGAAAGGAGTATAAAAGTTCTACTTCTTTATATACATTAATACAGAAAGCCAAAGATTGAATAAGTACTGAGAGATGTTCTTTAAACAAATGGAAAAATGCTTGTATTTTAAGAAACTAAAATGACAAAACTAAGTTAGACAAAAATGCTGGAGAAATTCAGTGGGTGAGGCAGCATCTATGGAGCGAAGGAAATAGGCAACGTTTCGGGTCGAAACCCTTCTACAAAACCTGTGTGTAGAATGGAATAATGAACCAGCCAATTAATTGAATTATCATGGCTCACCTCCAGGCCCCAAAATCTAATAAATAATCTTGCTCTGAAATCAAATTTACTTTATTTTAAAATTATGCAAATAATACTGTAAAAAAATCTAACTTCTGAAAAGCTCTTTTGTAGCCCCATTTGTGATTTTCAATTGGATTGCATGGTCTACTTAAAGTAAACGGTTAAAACTGGGAAGAGAAACAGAGTATTACAAATATATCAACTTTAAATGACGAATGAGGCAGTTAGTTAGATTAGTTTGTGTTGGAAAAGGTAACCTATTAACCATTATGCGTAATTGTTTCCATTCTCTGAACTCCTTTCGATCTTTAATAAACATCATGTTATCCAAGCTCTCCTACCCCAGATGTTGGCAACCTTCTCGTGGTCTCTCCTGTTAATCCACGTAGTCTTCTCTTGTGGAATACTTTGTGGAGACAGACGCCGATAACACGAAACCAAACCAAGGATAGGACAAAGTCCGAGTGTCACAGCCCTGAGAGGGCGGCAGCTGCCGTCAAAGGCAAGGATGCTGGGATACTACAGTCGAAGGTCTCAACAGTGCTAAGATATCCATCATTGAGCAGCTAGCATACGCCAACAAAGCGACTGTCATATTCCTGCAGGAGACACTGCGAAGCAGTGGGGAAACTCGCATTTCCTGAATTCACACTAGCTACTTTCACACCAAGTAGTAAATATGGTCTGGCCACTTTCATCAGAGATGTCACGGATTGGGCTATAGAAGGGCAGTCTGCAGAAGACTCAGATCTGGAATGGCTTGCAGTGAAGGTTCAGGACATCACCATCATCAATGTGTACAAGCCTCCCCCAGTGCGTCTGGCTACAACATCCATACCAGTGTTCACCCCTCCCTGTGTATACTCAGGTGATTTCAACTGCCACCACATCGAATGGAGCTACTCAAGATGTAATAGTGATGGAAACGGCCTCATAGATTGGGCATCTGCCAATGACCTCACGCTTCTGTATGATCCAAAGGAGCCAAACAGCTTCCATTCAGCCCGCTGGAACACTGGTACAAACCCAGACCTAGCCTTTGCCAGTAACACAAAGAACCATCAGCCACCAACGCGCCGGGTTCTGGAGAAGTTCCCACGGTCACAACACCGACCATCACTCATCACCACAACACCACTGGTTGCACCAACATTGAGCAAACCTGTGAAGTGGTGGAACTTCCGTAAGGCCGACTGGGACAAGTTACCAACGCAGCCGCCTCGGGCCTTCCTCCCCCAAACAGTACCAACCTGGACTGTTCCCACCAAGACTACTTATCATGCTTATCAGTGCAGGCAAGAAAACCATCCCCCGTGGCTACCAGAGGGATTACATTCCGTGTTGGGATGATGAGTGTCAACAGCTATACGAAGATCATACTGCTGCTGGCACCAAAGCGGATTCTGAAACCACTGCCACTACACTGCTCACACGCTTGGATCAGAAATGACAAGAACGCTGGATTGAGACGGTAGAATCGATGGACTTCACCCACTCGAGCCGTAAAGCATAGCACAGTCAACTGCCTGACCGGCAGAGCTACATCCAAACCCGGCAAATGCCCAGTGACCGCCAACGCAATCGCATCTCAACTAGTCAAGAATGGTCGATTCACAAACTCTGACCATGATTTCTCGCGCGAAGTGAGCAAAGAGGTGGCCGAGTCATGGAAAACTGACAGAGTGGATACGGACCTAACAATGGCTTTCACCTCCGAGGAAATGGCAACAGCACTCAAGATGTTGAAAGCAGGAAAGGCCCCTGGACCCGACAGCATACACCCGGAGTTTCTACTACATTCTGGAGATGCTGCTACAAATTGGATCCGACAGTACCTGTTGAGCTCCATGGAGAAGTGCAAAATCCCAAAGATCTGGCGTCATGCAACAGTCATTGCTCTCCCGAAGCCGAACAAGCCAAAGGATGATCCTAAAAGCTACCGGCTCATCTCGCTCCTCTGCATCCCATACAAACTCCTTGACAGGCTGATCCATGGGCGTATCAACCCCATCATAGACCCTCAACTACCCCACGAGCAGGCTGGTTTGCGCCAAGGTCGATCTACTGCGGACCAGGTAACCTTCCTCACCCAAGACATCGAGAAGTGCTTTGAGGCAAATGAGAAGGCATGAGCTGTTCTTATAGATCTGACAGCTGCCTATGACACCGGGGACTATCTGCAAAGCTACTTCGGGTGCTGCCAGACTGGCGCATGGTACGCTATATCATGGAGATGATATTAAACAGCAGCTTTGTGCTTAAGTCCAGTGAGGGACAGCAGAGTAGGCTACATAGACTGAAGAATGGCGTCCCACAGGGATCCATCTTGGCTCCACTGTTTTTCAACGTGTACATCCATGACCTCCCAGAGACCATCGCTAGAAAATATGGGTATGCTGACGATCTAGCCATCCTGATGAGACACAAAGAGTGGAAGACAATCGAAAGCTCCTTGAGTCAAGACATGGGGACTGGCAGTATACCTATGACAGTGGCGTCTAAAGCTGAGCGAAGCCAAACAGTGTCAACAGCATTTCATCTAAACAACAAGGAAGCTAAGTGAGAGCTAGCTGTCTTCGTTAACAACAGGCGCTTGGACTTCCAACAAACACCCACTTACCTCGGCGTAAAGCTGGACAGGTCGCTTACATTTCGTCAACACCTGGCCGGTCTCCGCGACAAGGTCATGGCACGTAGTGGCCTCATCCGACGCCTGGCAGGAACAAGTTGGGGAGCCAGTCCATCAACTCTTCGCACCTCTGCCTTAGCTCTTGTGTATGCTCCAGCTGAGTACTGCGTATGGAGTAGAAGCAGACATACTAGCCTGGTAGACACGAGCTGAACAGCACCTTGCGAACCATCACTGGGTGCCTTCAACCCACTCCAGTCGAGCAGCTCCCTATACCTGCAGGCATTCCGCCTGCAGGGCGGCGAAGGCAAGCAGCAACTCTGGCACTATCTCGTCGTGCCATGGACCCAGATCACCTCCTCCATCAGGCTATCAGCAGAGAGCAGAGGCCACCCCGACTGAAGTCCCGTCACCCCTTTGCTTCACATGGAAAACAACTCCTAGCATCCATCCAGCCAACTGAGACAAAAGCACACTGGATAGTCATCAAGTGGTCACAGGAGTGGAAGGCAACCTCATCTCCATTACACAACTACATCTCTTCACCAGATAAAAGCTGTCCAGGGTCTGACCTCCCCAGAGGAGCATGGGTGAAGCTCAACAGACTTCATACTGGAGTTGGGCATTTCAATGCCAGCACGTGGAGATGGGGACTCCGCCAGAGTCCAGCATGTGAATGCGGAGCAGAACAACAGACAGCGAACCATGTCATCTCTGAGTGCCCGTTCTACCACCCACCAAATGGAGCTCAGGGCCTGGCAGACATTGACGCAGAGACAACAATCTGGCTGCTCAACACCCGGCTTGAGATTTAACTATTCCTTTGGTTTATTTATGTTTCATTCGCAAGAAGAAGGCACCCCAGTCACCAAATAGCATGTCAATACAATTTCTTCTTTAAAACAGGAACTAGTAATCAGAAAGACAGCCCCAAGGCAAATTCCTTGTATGTGAATACTTGGCCAATAAACTTACTTACTTAACTGTAGGCTTAATAGAAGCAATATCAAGAACCTCTGTGAAAATTTAAAAAAATATATATATATATTTTGGAAATAGGAAATAAAAACTGAAAATGCAGCAGCTTGGGCAGCATTTGTGGAAAGTCTTCTGTTTGAAGACTTAACTTACAATTAAGACATACCTTCAAGACTACAGGTCCAAAAAGGCTGATTGCACATCATAAAGATCTCTTGCCCTGGATGGACAACCTCAAAGACCTAAAAGCTAGGACACAAATGAACAACCTGTGCTTCATTGATTAGCACTCTAATATGAGCACGTACTAATCTGAGAATATATCTCTTGACCCAAATGGAGGAAACAGGGTGGACCATGTGAAGGTTGCAATCATCTGAATAAGTGGGGGATGACAGACAGCCCTGCTTGCGACAGCGGACATCCAGACCAGACCATCCCACACATCGTGAATGACTGCTCAGTGAGGCTTTTCCCTGGTGGCATCAAAGCCATCCACCCAGCAACTGATGCTGTCCTGGCCTGGATGTCTATCCTTGATCCACAACTTTAGGCTGTGCACGCCATACGCAAGAAGAAGTGCAAGATTTAATTATCACCTTAGTTCTTTTAGTAAATCGTGTTGTTATCTTTGTAGAGGGTGGGGTAGATCTGTGCTGGGTATGAAAACAGGGGAGAGGGGGAGAGGGAGAGAAAGAGCAAGCAATGAGCAGAGATTACCAGAGAACCGGTTAGCATGTGCACTAGATTAGAATTCCACGTTCTGTGCATTGAATGAATATATTCTGACAATTAATGTTTTACTTAGATGTGGGAAGTATCTTTATTCAGGCCGTCTCAAAAACGTGGAAAAACTTTAATTTAAATAAATAATACATTTACATTACTTCAAATTTTATTAAATACCCTAAACTACTCACTTGCCATTTAACAGTCTCTGGAACATTCTGATACTCCTTTCGGGGAGCATGCATCCTGGGAATGACAAAGAGGACTCATTGATGTTCTAAGCGGTGACAAAGAACTGGCGGTAGTCGAAAGACCATGGTGACGCATTTCCTGGATTGCACGTTCTCTATAGAATCAATAGGTAAAAAGACAAAGAGCATTTTTTTGTCTGTTAAGACTATATGTGTCCTAGAAAGAAGAGATTATTTAGAATAGGTGCTCAAGGAACTATCATTACAATCAAAAATAATGATTTGTCAACATGTGTCTGAATGCAACACTGACAGCTAAAATATTATAAGTAGCTTTAAGGAAGTAGCCAAATGATTCAGTCACCCAAAGCAACCAATCTAACAAATATTAGGTCATGCAGAAATGCAGATTTCACTATCCAGTCAGGATAAACTGCCGTTCGTCAGGTTATTAAAATAGCCTCAAAATGTTGAATAAAGAATGCATATATTTTTCATACTGTACTAGAGACATTACCTTTCAAAACGTTCTGTCGTGAGTTGCCGTTTTATGAGATCAAGCTCAGTTTGAAGCTGTGAAGATTTAGTCCGAAGTTGAATTATTTCTCGATTCTGACTTGATCTGTGAAGAGTTAGTAACATTTGAGAAATGGGATGCCAGATCATCAAACTTCAAGCACAGTGTTACTTTCAGGATTTAATGGCAGTGGGCCTCAATGGAAAACGTGTGAGGAACCAAAATGTTAGCGTTGCCGAGTTTCATCGATTATGCTATTTATTTCTGAAGCTACAGTATGCTGTATGAAAATGACAACAGGGTACTCGGCTTTTCAGTTCTCCCATTAGGTGTCTTTATCCTTCACTTAAGCAACAATTATTAATTCATTTTCCAATAAGAATCCCATACTATTTTATAAGATTCAGCCATATTTCAGTTAGAAGACTGCATTTAAGTCACAACACGTTGGATTCCAGCCCTGAATGCAGAGGCAGTGTCTTGCTATAGGAGATGTTACCTTCTCACTGATATGTTAAACTGAGGTTATGTATGCCTGTAGATCAGTGTCACTCATGTTATGAGTCATACTTTGTAGCTACACCCACTAATTTAACAGAAAGCTTCTCTGCCCTTTCTCCCTCACTTTGGAGTTACGTGCTAAGATGAAGTTACCTATGCTGTAACGTTAATAAAGTCTTTGGATCTTAATCACTGTGTGTGACTTAAGTTATCCCAACAGCAGAAGCTCAACAATGCCTTAAAAACCCCCATCTGTAGATACTGAGAATCTGAAACAAACAGAAACTGCTGAAATACTCAGATCAGGAAGCAAAATTGAAAAGAGGAACAGTTTAAAGTTTCAGATTGATGACCTTTCATCAGAATAGAAGTTATTAGAAAGGAAACGGGTGAAAACAAAGAATGTCGATGGTAGGTAGATTTCTAAAATAATTGAATGATGCAAAGTGAGGTGGTGCTGGACAAGAGAAGATGGCGAAGGCTTATTAGATGCAGATCATCTGTCTGGGGAGAACCAAGTAGAGATAAATGATGACGGGGGAAAGAAGAAGAGCTATGAGATACGTAACACTATAAATGTTGAAAATGTGAAATAGGAGAGTGAAAAAACTAAATATTCTTTCAATAGAACTGGTTAATTCTAACATTCTTGAAAGGCCAGGTATCTGGAATTGTTCAATTAATCGAGCCCTGTGCTTTAAGTGACGTCACGTTAATTAGCTATTATTTTCATTCGGATCGTTTCACGTTTAGCCTCTTATCTGTTCCAATCTAAGAGAGGGGAATAGCAATTCATTTTCCAAATAACCATACATAAATTGGATAAATTGTAAATAAATCCTTTGTTTAGAACTATCGCATTTCTTATCTTATATTATTTATCCCCTGCTGGATAACATTTCTCAAATGAAGACAAGAGGTTGCTCATCTAAATAGTTTGCATATTTACAAGCATTTGTGTTCATGGGCTGCGGAACCGGGGGGGGGGGGGGCTGCAGCCCCTCCACTTTTTTGGCGAGGCATGCTTCATAACCCAATATCCGGTCAGCAGGCGTATTTTTCTCTTCTCCTGAGGACCTCTGACATCCAGAATCTCAGAACAAGCGCACAGTGAGCGCGGCAAAACCAAACATCATAGAGTGGAGCTCCGCTCTATGATCTTTGGGCAACACCACGACCAGCCGTGGCGGAAACCAACTGCCCCCCCAAAACCCTACCTCCCCTACGCTCAACGGAATCACAGCGCAGTTCAGTCGAGATACGGGGCAGTGAACGAAGCGCTGTGATTAGCCGAGCGGAATGGAGGGCCCCGAGAGAGAGAGTGTCGGCCCCGAGAGGGAGGGAGGGAGAGTGAGAGAGTCGGCCCCGAGAGAGGGAGAGTGAGAGAGTCGGCCCCTAGGGGGAGAGAGAGAGAGAGAGAGAGAGATAGTCGGCCCCGAGAGGGAGGGAGAGAGAGAGAGAGATAGTCGGCCCCGAGAGGGAGGGAGAGAGAGAGAGAGAGAGATAGTCGGCCCCGAAAGGCAGGGAGAGACACCCGAGGCCGGTGATCAGTGATCACTCAGCCCCCCCCACTTTCAAAAACGTTCCGCGGCCACTGCAATTACATTTGTTGGAGTTAGTTAGATTAGGTTTAAAAAAAGAGTGAAAAATTAATATGATCAGCTAAATGCAGGAAATCTATATTTATTGACTGTACAGAAAAGTACCTCCATTCTAACTAAATCTTTCCCTCTGGTGAAGCATCTTATATCCAAACAGCTACACTGAGATTTATAGCTCACTATTCTATTACTTGATAGAATATCATGTGGAATATTAGTGATCAGACAATCAAAATAATGAATTGGCTCTAAAGAAGTCTGGGTAATGAAAGGCACACCATACTGTGCGTGTGCTGCTTTCTTTAAGATGACAGATACAATAGACAATACTTTAAAAATTAAAGTATTAAAAATTATTTCAAAGTTATTAAAAAATATATATATATTTCCCCGTAGAAACAAGGAACTGCAGTAGCTGGTTTACAAAAAAGAAGTCAGTGGGTCACGCAGCATCTCTGGAGAACATGGATTGGTGAAGTTTCATGTCAGGACCCTTCTTCCTACTAATATTTTCCTTGCAGTTGTTCTCTTCTTTTGAAATAAATGCACGGCTCTGCCAATTTAGCAAACACCTGCTTGAGCTTGAGGGGTTGATGTGCTTCCTACTCCACCGCCCCCCCACCCTCCAAATGAGTGATGGTGCCCACAACTTTGTGCTCCTACTTAGGGCTCCATTAGAAATCCAGCTTTCATGGAGAAAACAAAAAAAATTGCAACTCTGAAATCATTCAACATTTCTCTGCAAAATTTGGTAATTATAACTTGAAATTATGTCCAAAGCAGTATTTTTTCATTACTTTATGAAAAACTTGATGCACCTCAAATTTTCAATATTTTTAGAATGAGTAATTCATAATGTTTTCATCAATTTAAGCAGCCTTTTACTTGAGAGAAGTATGCAAAAGCAATCAGTATGTGGACGTGCATGAATCTTTGCCAGTGGCTTCAGGATATCCAGACTAAACTAAGCATGTACAGAAATCCTGAAGTTGCTGTCAGATTCAATATGCAATCATAGCAAGCACATGCTGTAATTTTAACAACAAATTTTAATTGGATTTACTTCTATGTTTACTGGATTTACTACTTTTGCTGGTATGACAAATGCAATTTATTTTGTGAAATTTAATACAAGAACATGCTCTAATTGATTTTATAAACTTGTATGCCTTCCATTTATAAGAGCTTCTAATGGTCTCCAAACAATGGATTTCAAACACAGCTGGTTTAACTCTGAGAAATGCACTCAGAACCATTTTAGCATTTGGACAAGTCTGTTAAATCATAATATAACCGGCTAATGGCATTAAATAAGAACCACGTACACTTTGCTTTCTGCTAGAGATAGCTTGTCTCCAAGAAGCTGTATCTCTGATTCTTTTTCATGCTTGTTCAGGTGACATTGAAGCTCCTTTTCTCGTGTTGATGTTAACAATGTCTCAAGATTCTTAATAGTGACCCGTTCACTATTCAGTTGTTTCTTTAGAAGCTCATTTTCAGACTTTGCATCTTCCAGTTCACTTAAAGTCTGTAAAGATGTTAGAATTTTTTTCTCAGTGTACAAAACTGCACAATCTATCTGATTCAGCCATTCAAGGGACAATTAAGCAAATCAATCAACATCTTCACTGAATTATCACATAATACTATGTTCTGGCAAAATTAGAATAACATTGAAACATAATTATGTGTAAGCAATTTAGATGGCACATGAGATAATGTTACACTTAGATAGATCAGGGATTATGATCAACTTGATAGGAAGTTCTCAAAACCAACCAGAAATCTGGAATCCAATATTAAGAGCCAATTCAATTGGTGAGTTTGTAACCCGCATTGGTTATTGGCCAGGACTATAGATGGAACAGTGGGGATATATTGCTAAATATACCACAAAGCAGGTAATTGTAATGTCAAGGATGTCTCCAATTGCTTGCAGGACATTCTCAAGAGGGAGGATGAGTTGTACACATTGGTAGAGAAAGGGACAAGCTCCCATGGAGTGAATATAGGGCATGAGATAACTGGCAGATAAGATAAAGGAGAATCAAAAGAGATTTTATGTTTATTAAGGTAAAAGGGATAACTAGAGGGAGAATGGTCCCCTTCAAAACCAAAATGTTCATCTACGCGTGGAGCCACTAGAAGTGGGCAATGTGCCTAATGAATATTTCTCCTGTTTTTATGACAGAGAAAGATATGAAGATGAGGGAAGTTGGGAAAGTTAATGCGATGTCTTGAGTACGGTCAGTATTACAGCTGAGGAGGTACTGGATGCCCTAAAACGTATGAAGTTAGTTATGACATGGATTTCTAAGGACACTGTAGTAAGCTAGATAAGAAATTGCGGGATCCCTGGCTGGGATATATGAATCATCATTAGCCACAGATAAGGTGTACTGGAAGAATCGAGGGTGCTTAATGTTTTAGTTTTAGAGATACAGCATGGTAACAGGTAACACATGGTCCGTGCCGACCAGTGATCACTTGGGCACTAGTTCTATCCTACACACTGGGGGAAATTTACAGAAACCAATTAACCTACCAAACCTGCACATCTTTGGAAAGTGGCATGAAACCGGAGCACCCAGAGAAAACCCACGTGGTCACAGGGAAAATGTATGAACTCCGCACAGACAGCACCTATAGACAGGATCGAACCTTGGTCTCTCGTGCTGTAAAGCAGTAACTCAACCGCGGCGCTACTGTGCCGCTCTAATTACCCTTATACTAGTTCTACCCTACACACTGGGGACAATTTACAGAAGCCAATTAACCTACAAAACCTGCACATCTTTGGAAAGTGGCATGAAACCGGAGCACCGGGAAAACAAGTCCACGTTGTCACGGCGAGAACTTACAAACTCGATACAGACTGCACCCGTAGTCAGGGTCGAACCTGGGTTTCTGCCGCTGTAAGACAGCAACTGTACCGCCTCCCCACTGTTTTGTCCTATGTTGTGCCTCTATTTAAGAACGGTTGCAAAGAAAAAACCTGGGAACTATAGACCCGTAAGCTTAACATCTATGGTAGACAGGTTACTCGAGAGAATTCTGAGGGAATGCTGTTTTTGAAAATTAAGAATGTTGATGAGGGCAGGGCTACAGACTTGGCCTATATGGACTTCGGCAAAACCTTTGATAACATTCCACATGGTAGGCTGCTTTGGAAGATTCGATCACATGGAATCCAGGGGGAACTATCTAACAGGCCACTGAATTGGCTTAATGGTAGGAAAAAGGTGGCTGTGGTGGTGGAAGGTTAATTTTCTGACTGGAGACCTGTGACTGGTTATGTGCTTCTGGGATTGGTGCTGGGCCATCGCTGTTTGTTATCTATATCAACGATCTAAGTAAGTTTGCAGGGGAACTAAAATAGGTGGCATCGTAGTGAGTAAAGATGGTTATCAAAAATTATCGTGGGATATGATAATTGGGCAAGTGGGCTGAGGAATGGAAAATTGAATTTAATTCAGATAAATGTTAGGTGTTGCATTTTGGGTTGTCACACCCGGGCAGTTCCTTCACAATGAACTGTAGGGCCCTGGGGAATATTCTAGAGCAGAAGGATCTAGGAGTACAAGTACTGACAGAAAAGATTAAGGAGAATCCAAAGAGATTTTATCAAGGACAAAGGAGTAATTAGAGAGAGAGAAAAAAAATACAAATACATAGTTTCCAGAAAATGGTGTCGCAGGTAGATATGGTGGTAAATAAGACTTTTGGCACTCTGGCCACAGTCACGGATTTGAGTATTGTGTTCAGTTTTGGTCACCCTGCTATAGGAAAGATGCCATTATGCTGGAAAGAGAACAGTGAATATTTACAAGGACATTGCCTGAACTTGAGGCCCTAAGTATAGCGAGAGGTTGGGCAGGCTAGGACACTTTTCCTTTGAATGCCGGAAACCGAAGGCAACCTTACAGAGATGTATAAAATCATGAGGGGAATAGACAAGGTGAATGCATATTTCTTTTCCCCAGTGCAAAGGAATCAAGAACTAGATGTCATAGGGTTAAGGTGAGAGGGAAAAGATTAAATAGGATCCAGACGGACAATTTTTCAAACAAAGGGTGCAGGGTGTGTGGAATGAGCTGCCAGAGGAAGTATCTGATGCAGGCACAGCAACATTTGAAAGACATTTACGCAGGTGAATGGATCAGAACGATTTAGATGGATGTGTGCCAAACATGCAAATGGAACAGCTTGGACGATTTGGGCCGAAGGGCCTGCATCCTTGCTGTGTGACTATGAATAAACCTAGGAATCACAGCAGCAATATCTAATAGGTCTCAATGATTATGGTAATTTTAATTTAACATATAAAGATCTTAAGTTAAATTATTACAAATATATCATCGCCATACCCTTTCATGTTCCATATTTCTAGTAGTAAGTTGCCGTGACAGAGAGTCCTTATTTGAATCTAGTTGGGCACACAGTTCTCTGATTGAGGAACAGTCTCCTAACATGCGGCATTTCTCAGCTTGTGCCTGTCGCAGTTCTTCCTCCAATTTGGACATGCTTTTAGCAGAATATGTAATCTCCTTCTCATAAGCTTGTTGGGCGGATATGTGCTAATTTAAAGAAGAATTTGCAATAACATATACAAAAACATGCATAGACTTAGTACATTAATCTTGGTACATATGTAATCTTTAGAATACTTTTACTTTAACTTGCTGACAGATTACTTCATTAAAAAATGAAGCAATTAATAAACTATTTCAAAAGTATGACCATCCGTTGAGTAGTTCCTGGGAAGTCATCCCATCTCAAAATGTAGGTAATTTATGGCAAACTTTAAACATGCTCCAAAAAATTAGGGAAAACACAGCCAATAATAGAAGACATTTGTAGTGTGAATTAATAAGGAGAGCTCATAATAGGAAGAAAACATCAAGATATTAAGCAATTGAAGGTATGCTTGAAAACATATACCAATGGGTCATAACATTTCCTCCAACTTGACCCAAAACATTGGTTCCTCTCAGGGATGATTGCTCAGTCTCTTGATCTACTCTCTGTACATCCACGACTGTGTCGCAAATTTCAACACAAACTTGATCTTTAAGTTTACCATTAGTATCACTATTGTCAGGCGAGTCAACAACACTTTGAGACAAAGTACAGAAAATAAATTGAGATCCTTGGTCAGTCATGGTGTCAGGACAACCACCCAACCTTTTATATCAGCAAGGGGATGAACACAACCATGTCCTCATCAACAGAGCTGCTGCAGAGATGTCTGACAGCTTCATATTACCTAGCCTGGACACTTCACACCTATGTGGTGATCAAGAAAACCCGTCAACATTTATTCTCTTAGGCATCTGACAAGATTCAGCTTGTCCACAAGATTTCTCTCATGCTTCGACTGCTGTATTCTAGAAAGTATTCTTAAGGAATGCATCTCAGCCTGGTGTATGTAGCAACTGCTCTTCTCTTGACCACCTGAACCTACACAGAGTGGTGAACACAGCCATCATAGGCTTGTCACTTCTTTTCATCCGGTCCATCTTCACAATGTGTTGCATCAGGAATCTGGAACAATAGTTAAGGATGCCTGTCACCCTAGCCATTCCTGTGTTTTCTTTGTCAATCTGGAAAAAGATACAGGAGCAAAGAAAACCTAAATGTCCAGAATTAAGAATAGCTTCCTTCTCACTGCTTTCATACTCCTGAATCCATCATCTCTTTCGTACCCTTTTTTGGGAAGTGCTGCCAATTACTCTTAAGCCCCTGTCCCACTGTACGAGGTAATTCAAGAGTTCTCCCGAGTTTTCCCCTGATTCGAACTCGGAGAATGTCCGTAGCGGGTCCGTAGGAGTTCGTGGATGTCTCGTAGCGGCTCGTAATGCTAACGGTAGGTACTCGGGACATCCGGTAACTCGTGACGTTTTTTCATCCCTGCAAAAAATGTCCACGAGTAAAAAAATACTCGTGATGAAAAAAATTGTTGCTTTTTATACCTACCGTTAGCATTACAAGCCGCTACGAGACATCCACGAACTCCTACGGACCCGCTACGGACATTCTCCGAGTTCGAATCAGGGGAAAACTCGGGAGAACTCTTGAATTACCTCGTACAGTGGGACAGGGGCATTACTCTTAAACTCTACATCATTCTGTCATTATATTTTAATATATTTTGCACCACTTCAGATTTCACTACGATCTTACCTCTGCTTGTTTGCACGTCATTTTATTTATTGGTCCATTTACTGTATATATACTGTATATTCTGTGAGGTTCATGTGCACAAGGAATTTCACTGCACAATGGTGTATATTACAATAAACTAATCTAATCCTTGAAGTTAGAAAACGTGACAGGTTGAATCAAGAAGTAGAAACAAAGATACACACAAAGTGCTGGACTAACTCAGCGGGGCAGGCAGCATTTTTGGAGGAAAAGGATAGGTGACATTTTGGGTCGGGACACATCTTCAGATTCCTTCTACAGGGTCTGAAGAAGGGTCCCAACCCGAAACGTCACCCATTAATTTCTTCAAAGATGCTGCCTGACCCGGTGATTTACTCCAGCACTTTACGTCTATCTCAGGTTCAATCAAAGTGTATTTGAACATGTATGGCTTCTGCTGCAAATAACTATTTCTGTCGACTGCAATTTTCTGACAGTAGTACTTGGACTTTAAACCTGACTATACCCTTATCCGATTAGGCAAAATTAATTTTTGGCTTTTTCCCGTCAATTGGTATCAGCATTACTTTTTAAAAGAAGACTTATTAAATTCTGCTTTGTTCTACAGTAATGATTTAAGCGGAAATAAGACTGGTTTTAAAATGGATCCACAACAAGAAAAATGAACTGGCTTGTAGACACTGTCTAAAGGATCTGTCATTTAATAGTCGCCAATTCCCATTTCTAAATCACAAGGAAGGAATCTTACATGCTAGTATAAAGTAATATGTTAGCTTAAAATATTTAGAATTTACAAACTTTACTTATATACCTCTTGTATTTCTCTTTCTAGCTTGATCACTCGCTCCTCATAATGTCTCCTCTCTGTATCTATAGACAGTAACTCCAAGCGAATTGAACTGCTCTCTCCCTCTGCCTGGTGGGCCTTATGCTCCCAGTTTTCAGCCTGGTTAGTTGCCAGTCGGTATTGCTCCAGCATGTGATGAAGCTCTTGTTCCTATTATTTCACAAAATACATATTGTGTTAATACCTCAAGTCTGAAGAATTCATATGCAGACTTGATTAGTACAGGTGTCAGAGGTTATGGGGAGAAGGCAGGAGAATGGAGTTAAGTGGGGGAGATAGAGCAGCCATGATTGAATGGCGTAGACTTGATGGGCTGAATGGCCTAATTCCACTCCTATCCCTTATGACATGAGACTATACCTAATTACTGATAATTTTTAGGTGCCAACCTACTCAATTTAAGTTTCATTGAAATTTTCCCATTAATGATCAGTGCAAATTTAGCAGTTTCCAATGTAACTTTTACAAATATAGAAAATATTGTTATAATTTCCATGATTTAAAAAAATAAAGCAGGGTTAATTTAACAGAAAACCCTGTTATCCTTCTTCAGTGTTGTCAACCCACAATTGGCAAGC
Source organism: Malacoraja senta (assembly GCA_038087875.1). Lineage (NCBI taxonomy): Eukaryota > Metazoa > Chordata > Chondrichthyes > Rajiformes > Rajidae > Malacoraja > Malacoraja senta. The sequence goes on from CM075977.1 coordinate 311,533,323, forward strand.
ATATATTGTGAGGATAATATCCTAGCTATTTAGGCAAAGCCTTCAAAATACTTGTGCTACACTTATTTAATTTATTCCTTTTTGATAAACAAATGATTCTCGTTCCATCACTTTTTTTGATGATGAATGACTGATCATAACTACTTGATAGATTATGATCTAACATTCGCTGTCTGAAAAAGTGCTGGAACCAAACTTATTTTGCTACATTCAAAATGTCATTGGAGTACATATATTAATATTCATAGACATTTCTCCTGGCTTCTCACAAAATCCAATCAGGTGCAGGCAGGAAGTATAATTTATTACTTCAAACATTAATATCAGGCCCAGGGATATGTCACATTTTCTCATTTCCTTTAATCAATTCATACCTTGGCAACCATTAAGCTCTCTATTCTTGCTACTTCATTGATGTAGTTATGTACTCTTGATTTCAAATCATCCTTTTCATGCAAAGCTTGGTCTAGTTCACTGTTGATTGCCTAAGAAGAAAATTAGTGAAGATTTTCAATGAGATATGACCTGATTAATGCAGATACAAAATGCAAAATGATTTCTAAAATCAAATAATGTTTTAAATGTAAAGCTGTTTGAATGGCATCAGACTGTAGATCTTATTTCATTTATATCTAGATTAACTCGTTTACAAGATAGTTTCGCTGCCAATTGTTTCAAGTCTGAACTTCCGCTGATTACAATATTATGTCCAACAAGACATTTCAAATAAAAATGTGGATGCTGTTAATGTATGCAAATGCAAGTGCAACACCATTTGCTGTTATTGAGCTTAAAATATCAGGGAAAGTCCACTGAGTTCAGCATCACAATGAAACCTCACAGGCCTGGTGTTTGTGATATGAGTGACCAGGCTCCACTGTAATGATTCAAGCATACATCTCATTAGAACAATTTTTTTATTTAGCACACTCCGGCTACTTTAATTTTTATAGAGCTGGTTGCAATTGAAGCTAGCACCCATCTTCAAGGGAATTCAGGCCAATGTTTCACATTTGTAAAAATCTTAGCAGTTATTAGTTCCCTCTCATTCTCAGGAACACAAAACACTCCAATGAATGTATTGCGGTCCTGAGATATTGATCAGCTGGGCAAGTGAGCTGAAGAATGGCTAATGGAATTCAATGCGGGTGGAATTCAAGTGTGAGGTGTTGCATTTTGGGAAGTCAAACCAGGGTAGGACCTGTACATTGAATGATAAGACACTGGGGAGTGTTCTAGAGCAGAGGGATTGAGGAGTACAGGTGCAGAGTTCCTTGAAAGTGGCATCACAGGTAGATAGGACAGAAAGAAGTATTTTGGAACGTAGGCCTTCATCAGTCAGGGTACGGAGTATAGAAGTTGGAATGTTATGCTACAGTTGTACAATATGTTGATGAGGCCACATTTTGAGTCACCCTGCTATAGGAAGGATGTCATTAAGCTGGAAAGAGTGCATAGAATATTTATGAGGATGTTGCCAAGACTCAAAGGCCTGAGCTATAGGGAAAGATTGAACAAGCTAGGACTTTATTCCTTGCAGCGCAGGAGGCGAAGGGGTGATTTTTTACAAGTGTATAAAATCATGAGGGAAATTGAAAGGATGAATGTACTGAGTCTTTTACCCAGGGTAGAGGAATCAAGAACCAGAGGATATAGGTTTAAGGTGAGAGGGGATAGATTTAATAGGAACCCAAGGGATATTTTTTTCACTTGGAGGGTGGTGGGTATGTGGAACGAGTTGCCAGAGGTGGTGGTTGAGGCAGATACAACAATAACATTTAAAAGACATTGGGCAGGTACATCGATTGGAAAGACTTTGAGGGATATGGGCCAAATGGCTTAGATGGGCATCTTGGATGAGTTGGGGAGAAGGATCTTTTTCCGACCCTGTGTTGTTGTGTGTAATGTTAGCAACAGCTCACCGTAGTTCCTGGTTACCACATTATTCCCACCAACAGCTATCTCCATCATAACCATTAACTACACAAATGTTATCTTGATTTTAAGTCAAAAGCAGCATGAATATTTTGAGCACAATTCAATTCAATTCAATTCAATTCAATTCAACTTTAATGTCATTGCACAAATACTGAGTATGGGTACGACGAAATGCAGTTTTGCGTCAGTCCGTAGTAGTAGTGCAATATAGAAATTTAAAAAAAAAGAGGAGACAGAATAATCAAAAATACGGAATAATTAACAATGGGGACGGAGGGACCGAAGGAATCTATCGGCGGGACTCCGAGTTCAGCAATGCGACGGTATAATTGTAGAAGCTGTTCCTCATCCTACTGGTACGAGACCTTAGGCTCCTGTACCGCCTCCCTGATGGTAGGAGGGCAAACAGTCCATGGTTGGGGTGGGAGGGGTCTTTGATGATCTTCCCAGCCCGTTTCAGACACCGTTTTCGGTGGAGGGCATCGATGGCAGGGAGCGGGGCACCGATGATGTGCTGCGCGGTTTTCACCACCCGTTGTAGTGCCTTCCTGTCCGCAACAGTGCAGCTGCTGTACCATACCGTGAAGCAGGTGGTCAGGATGCTCTCGATGGTACACCGGTAGAAGTTGGTCAGGATCTGGGGGGACAGGTGGGCTTTCTTGAGCCTCCTCAGGAAGTAAAGGCGCTGCTGTGCCTTTTTGATCAGCTTGGAGGTGTTGAGGGACCAGGACAAATCCTCCGAGATGTGTACCCCGAGGAATTTGTAGCTGGAGACGCGCTCCACCTCAGTCCCGTTTATATGGATGGGGGTATGTCTGCCCCCTCTGACCTTCCTGAAGTCGACAATAATTTCCTTCATCTTCTTGGAGTTGAGGACGAGGTTATTGTTGGCACACCAGGTTGTCAGGTGCTGGACCTCCTCTCTGTAGGCTGACTCATCGTTGTCACTGATCAGTCCTACCACCGTGGTGTCGGCAGCAAACTTAATGATGGCGTTGGATCCGTACTTAGGGATGCAGTCGTGGGTGAAGAGGGAGTAGAGGAGAGGGCTGAGCACACAGCCCTGTGGCACGCCGGTGTTCAGTGTTATAGTGGAGGAGGTGAGGTTGTTGACCCTAACAGACTGTGGTCTGTTGGTGAGGAAATCCAGTGTCCAGTTGCAGAGGGAGGTGGAGATGCCAAGCCCGCTGAGTTTGGTGATCAAGCTGGCGGGGATGACAGTGTTAAAAGCGGAGCTGAAATCAATGAACAGCAACCTGATGTAGTTGTTGTTGTCCAGGTGGGTCAGGGCAGAGTGTAGGGCCGCCGATATGGCGTCCTCTGTAGACCTGTTGGCCCGGTAGGCAAACTGATGGGGTCCAGTGTGGGGGGGAGGCTGGCTTTGAGGTGAGCCAAGATCAGCCGCTCAAAGCACTTAGCAATGACAGGGGTGAGTGCCACTGGGCGGAAATCGTTGAGGCTCCCTGTGGCTGACTGTTTGGGCACTGGCACGATGGTTGATGTCTTGAGGCAAGTGGGGACAACACCCTGGGCCAGTGAGAGATTGAAAATGTCGGTAAAGACTGGGGATAGTTGTCCAGCACATGCCCTAAGCACCCGGCCAGGGATGCCATCGGGGCCGGCAGCTTTGCGCTCATTCACCTTGCTCAGTGCATCTTGTACAGCAGAGGTGGAGAGACTGAGGGGTTGTTCATTTGGGGGTGGAGCAACTTTGATGGCTGGGGTTTTGTTATCCCGGTCAAAGCGAGCATAGAAATGGTTTAGTTCGTCAGGAAGGGTGGCGTTGTCTGGGGGAGGGGTGTTAACTTTCTGGTAATCGGCAAGGGATTTGATTCCTTGCCACATGCGCCTGGGGTCAGAGTTGTTTTGGAAGTGCTCCTCAATCCGCCGTTTGTGATTGAGTTTGGCATTCCTAATTCCCATTTTCAGATTGGCCCTGGATGAGCTGTATCCCTCAGCGTCGCCAGATCTGAAAGCGGCATCGCGAGCCTTCAGTAGGAGTCTGACCTCCCTGCTCATCCACGGCTTCTGGTTAGGGAAGGTCTTTATTTCTTTGTGGGTAGTGACATTATCGGTGCAGAATTTTATGTAGTCCATAACTGTTGAGGTGTATGAGTTGATGTCCACTTGTGAATTGAAGGTGGACTGAGTAGCAAACAGACTCCAGTCTGTCTGCTGAAACTGCTGCTGTAAAACAGAGACAGCCCCCTCAGGCCAGACCTTCACTGTCCTCGTGGTAGGTTTCACACGTCTGATCAGAGGTGTGTATTTGGGGAGCAGGAACAGAGAGAGGTGGTCAGACTGACCAAGGTGGGGGAGGGGGAGGGCTTTGTAGGCTTCAGTAATATTAGTGTAAACTAAGTCCAGAATATTGTTTCCTCTGGTTGGGCAGGAAACATGCTGATGGAACCTGGGGAGTACAGTTTTAAGGTCGGAGTGGTTGAAATCACCCGCAACAATAAATGCCCCCTCAGGGTGAGCAGATAGATGTTTGCTGATAGCAGCTTGTGTGTTGAATTAGGAGTAAGTTTCAATATGCAGCTTTGGACAGGAACTGAGTTATTCAGCACACTACTTCCCACTTAAGAGTTTATTTAAATCATCAGTAGTCTGGTGGGGGAGGATGGGCGCAGAGTGAGGAGACTTGCAGACATTCAAGGTCACTCGGGGCTGATGCAGCCAATTGCGACTGGAAAGCCCCTAAGAAGACTGGGTAACCTAGAAAACACAGCAATTTCTCTATAATGAACAAGCTGGGGCCGTTCACTAAAATATCCAGTCTTCGCAGTGTATTTTATTCAATTAAGGCAACTTCATGATTTGAAACAATTTTACCTGGAGTGAAAAGGGGAATGTTTTTTAAACTGTAAGTCAAAAGAGGAACTTGCATTTATGAAAGCCAAACAAAAATCGTAATCTCCAAATGCTGGATATCAGAAAAAGAGATTAGGCAGCATTTCGGAAAAGAGAAATAAACGTAACAATTAATGTTCCAGCCGCGATACTTAATTCAACAATTTATGCTGTAGTTCATTTATAACTGGTTTATTTTATTTTCTACATTAGCACACCAGTACTTGCTCGGCATTTTCTTCAGCTCTGCATTTGACAGCTGTGCTTGTGCTTTCTCTCCAACACCCTTCATTAATCTATTAACCAGAAACACCGTCAACTTACTTCCAACAGTAAGCCTGGCCTTGCCCTCTCAGAGCTATCCCCTCTGTCCTAACCATGCCTCTACCACTCTCTCTTCAACTTAAAACAATTTTTTCTCTCTTCCGACAATGGATTTTTAGCCTAAAACGTTAACTCTGATCCTCTTTACACAGAAGTTGCCTCACGTTTCCAGCATTTTCTGTTCCAACCCCATTTAAATTGCTTGTTTTATGCCGTTAGGCTGTGTGCCCCAAGCACTCTACAGCCAATAAAGAATTGTCAGACAGTTGTCACTGTTATGATGCAATTGCCAATTTGGGCACTGAAAAATCTGAAAAAAATTAGACAAATGGGCCGGCACAGTGGTGCAGCGGTAAAGCTCTTACCTCACACGCCAGAGACCTGGGTTCAATCCTGACTCCAGGTGCTGTCTGTGTGAAGTTTGACATCATTAGGTGCACAACTTAACACTGCGGAAATACCAGCGATGCTACAATGAATCTCTTGTGGAAGAGCCCAGGCAATTTCATAATGTGCATGATTTCACACAGAAATAAGTGGGGATTAAATCTATCCTTGGATAGCTTTTATGCACAATTTTCACATTCAAAATGTATGTTAATGGATCCAATTATTCACCACTGGGTTTTGTATAAGTGATGTTTAAAATGTCATCATAAAAAAAAACAATTGAAAAGACTTGAATTACGTAGCTGTGAGTTCACAATTCACAGCAAAATATACAAACCAGTCAAAAGATCATTCAAGGGAAGAGGTCTGAAAAAACAGACACTCATGCGTTGATGTGGCTTATCAAGGGCCTCTGTTGTCAGGTACATTGAGGAATTCGAAGGAAATTTGGTCTTTACTGTCTATAAATGAAGCAGCTCTAAATGGGTGGGAAGGTAACTCTGGAAAAATACTTTGCCCTTTATTCTAGTCTCAAATATTTTCTAAGGTTCAATATAGCAACAGCACATTTAAGACAAAATCAAGAAAATATTTCATATTAACTTAAATAACAGATTACAGGTTGAAATAAGAGACCCCCAGGTTAGCTCTAGATAAATGTATAGACCCAAATAGACTTTCACCTGTAAAACTGTTTTCCATCTTATAGTTAAGAAGCATTTTTTTGATATGGCACTATGGGCAGCAGTGTTATTCCACTACCAGATTTGCACCATAGTGGGATTTGGGGTGCAATCAACTACAATGATTTGAATTTGTCACATTCATAGGCTACTATATCAAATTTATCTAGCAATCTAACTTTGGATGAAGGAGAAAATGAAGTATTTTATCACCTCTAGGTACTTGCATCCAATGCAAAAATTACAATGAATACACAATTAAGCACTCATAAAGCAGAAATAAAAGTATATTTTACCAAGTCACTTAAATTTAAAAGCCAAATGATAATGGAATACTGTATTGTGAATATTTCTAGATGAAAAGTATGAACAAGAGTTACAACATATTTTGACGATTTTGACAATGATCTCAGTAAATGATTCATTTATACTCATTATTGAGTACAGAAGTTGGGAGGTCATGTTGCAGTTGTAGAAGATGTTGATGAGTCTGCATTTAGAGTATTGTGTTCAGTTCGGGGCACCATGTTATAGGAAAGATGTTGTCAAACTGGAAAGGGTGCAGAGAAAATTTACAAGGATGTTGCCAGGGCTAGAGGGTCTGAGCTATAGGGAGAGGTTGAGAAGGCTGGGACTCTATTCCTTGGAGTGCAGGAGGATGAGGGATGATCTTAATGAGGTGTATAAAATCATGTGAGGATTAGATCGGGTAAATGCACAGAGTCTTTTGGCCAGAGTAGGTGAATTGAGAACCAGAGACATAGGTTTAAGGTGAAGGGGAAAAGAATTAATAGGAATCTGAGGGGTAACTTTTCATACAAAGGTGGTGGGTGTATGGAACAAGCTGCCAGGCAGTTGAGGCAGGGACTATCCCAACATTTAAGAAACAGTTAGACAGATACATGGATAGGATTGGTTTAGAGGGATATGGACCAAACACAGGAAGGTGGGAGTAGTGCAACTGTGACATTGTACACTGTATCACTCTATGACTCTATAAAGAACAAAACAAATGCAAATGCTGAAAATCTGAAATAAAATCACCCAGGGTAGAAAACATTTGGGAAATGAGAGATAATTTTTCAGGTTCACCTTCTCTGTCACACGCGGATTTTCACACTTCTAGTTCTGATGAAGGGTCTTTATTCCGAATCATTCATTCCTTTCATTACTCCAAAGATACTGCCTAGGCTGGTGAGTGCTTCAGCCTTTTTGGTACAGATAATTCATTTTACCTGATTTTCCCTTGTCATTTGAGCCAAGTCATCTTGCAAGCAACGATTTTCTTTGTAACCATTATCTCGAGACTGTTTTACTTGCTCCAGTTCCTTACGAATGGAATCATGCTGACGACGCAAGGAATTTATTTCCCGGTCTCGGTTACTCAAAGTGTCGTTCAAAAGACTATTGAGAAATAAAAATATTTTGTAACAGAAATATGTCGATTAAAGGGGAAAAAAACATGAGCCTGTATACCAATTCTATTATTTCAACAATTGCACTTACTCTAGTGCAGATTCCAGTTCAGTCACAGTAATCTTCATATTATTTACGGCCTTTTCCTATAAAAGAAAAAAGTGTATTAATCATTTCTACACACAAAATTACTACACCAGCAGCGCTCAGATCCTCTTAGGTTCTTTCTGCATGAAGTAGAAACTGTAATTTTATTACCGTGTTCAATTCTCAAGCCTTCACTATTACATAGAAAATAGGTGCAGGAGGCCATTCGGCCCTTCGAGCCTGCACCACCATTCATTGTGATCATGGCTGATCGTCCCCAATCAATAACCCGTGCCTGCCTTCTTCCCATATCCATTGATTCCACCAGCCCCAAGAGCTCTATCTAACTCTCTCTTAAATCCATCCAGTGATTTGGCCTCCACTGCCCTCTGTGGCAGGGAATTCCACAAATTCACAACTCTCTGGGTGAAAACGTTTTTTCTCACCTCAGTCCTAAATGGCCTCCCCTATATTCTAAGACCGTAGCCCCTGGTTCTGGACTCGCATTGGGAACATTTTTCCTGCATCTAGCTTGTCCAGTCCTTTTATAATTTTATATGTTTATTTTTTTTAATTTAAATTTTTATTAGAGGTATCTGCATATCATAGTCCAAACCAATACAAACTTTGTTTAACGATTACATATTAAATATCCAGGGTTCCGGGGACCCAGTTACCAAAGTAGCTGGGGTCCTCCTTTATCGGTTACATATTAACATTGCCTCTAATTATTTATTTATGTTTATAGATAATAAAAATAAAGAAATAAAGAGAAGAAATTAGAAAAATAAGATAAACTATCAATAATACAACATAGAAGATAGGTCCGTAGGTCAGAAAACATAACTATTCATCTAGTCCTGGGTTCAGGTTTCTGTCAGGCCTCCGCGCCGGCCCAGTCTACGCCTTCAGATAATCTATAAATGGAGACCATATTTTGTAAATAATTCTGGTTTGTCAATTAAGACATATCTAATTTTTTCCAAAAGTAAGGTCTCCGACATCTCCATAATCCACATCTTAATTGTGGGGGTTGCAGAATTTTTCCAAAATGTTAATATTAATTTTTTCCCATTATACTGTAATCAAGGAAATTTCTTCGGTTGTAAGTTTTAGGTATTGTTCTGATATGCCCAATATTATTAATTTAGGATCGGGATCCAGTTGAGTATTAACAACTACAGGGATTATTTTAAAAATATCCATCCAGTAATTTTTAATTTTTATACAATTTACAAAAGTATGGATTAAATTAGCCGCCGAGTATTGGCATTTATCACAGATAGGAGAGATATTAGGAAAGATTCTATTTAATTTTGTTTTTGAATAATGCAGTCTATGTAGTACTTTAAATTGTATTAAAGAATGTCTGGCGTTTAATGAGCATTGATGTATATGTTGTAGACTTTCATCCCAAATATCTTTTGTTATGGGTTGGGCTTATTCCTTTTCCCATGCTAGTCTATATAATTCCGTCGACGGAATCTCACTGTCTAAAAGAGTATTATAAATGTAAGATATTAATTTAACTGTGTTAGGGTGTTTATTCAAACATTCATCTAGAATCTCTGGTTCTCTAGTTCTGTATTCTTGTGTATGTGATTTAACATAATCTTTAAGTTGTAAGTATCTAAAAAAATTATTTGAACAATTATTTGGAGATATTGAACAATTTATTTTCTTCGGTATTCACCAAGGAGAAGGATATGGAATTATGTGAGGTAAGGGAAACAAGCAGAGTAGCAATGGAAACTATGAGATTCAAAGAAGAGGAGGTGCGGACACTTTTGAAAAATATGAAAACGGATAAGTCTCCAGGTCCTGACAGGATATTCCCTAGGACATTGAGGGAAGTTAGCGTAGAAATAGCAGGGGCTATGACAGAAATATTTCAAATGTCATTAGAAACGGGAATAGTGCTGGAGGATTGGCGTACTGCGCATGTTGTTCCGTTGTTTAAAAAAGGTTCTAAGAGTAAACCTAGCAATTATAGACCTGTTAGTTTGACGTCAGTGGTGGGCAAATTAATGGAAAGGATACTTAGAGATAATATATATAAGCATCTGGATAAGCAGGGTCTGATTAGGAACAGTCAACATGGATTTGTGCCTGGAAGGTCATGTTTGACTAATCTTCTTGAATTTTTCGAAGAGGTTACTAGGGAAATTGATGAGGGTAAAGCAGTGGATGTTGTCTATATGGACTTCAGTAAGGCCTTTGACAAGGTTCCTCATGGAAGGTTGGTTAAGAAGATTCAATTGTTGGGTATCAATGGTGGAGTAGCAAGATGGATTCAACAGTGGCTGAATGGGAGATGCCAGAGAGTAATGGTGGATGGCTGTTTGTCAGGTTGGAGGCCGGTGACTAGTGGGGTGCCTCAGGGGTCTGTGTTGGGTCCACTGTTGTTTGTCATGTACATCAATGATCTGGATGATGGTGTGGAAAATTGGATTAGTAAGTATGCAGATGATACTAAGATAGGTGGTGTTGTGGATAATGAAGTAGATTTTCAAAGTCTACAGAGAGATTTAGGCCATTTGGAAGAGTGGGCTGAAAGATGGAGTTTAATGCTGATAAATGTGAGGTGCTACATCTCGGCAGGACAAATCAAAATAGGACGTACATGGTAAATGGTTAACGAATTGAGGAATGCAGTTGAACAGAGGGATCTAGGAATAACTGTGCATAGTTCCCTGAAGGTGGAATCTCATGTAGATAGGGTGGTAAAGAAAGCTTTTGGTGTGCTGGCCTTTATAAATCAGAGCATTGAATATAGAAGTTGGGATGTAATGTTAAAATTGTACAAGGTATTGGTGAGGCCAATTCTGGAGTATGGAGTACAATTTTGGTCGCCTAATTATAGGAAGGATGTCAACAAAATAGAGAGTACAGAGGAGATTTACTAGAATGTTGCCTGGGTTTCAGCAACTAAGTTACAGAGAAAGGTTGAACAAGTTAGGTCTTTATTCTTTGGAGCGCAGAAGGTTAAGAGGGGTCTTGATAGAGGTCTTTAAAATTATGAGCGGGTTAGACAGAGTTGACGTGGATAAGCTTTTCCCATTGAGAGTAGGGAAAATTCAAACAAGGGGACATGACTTGAGAATTAAGGGGCAGAAGTTTAGGGGTAACATTAGGGGGAATTTCTTTACTCAGAGAGTGGTAGCTGTGTGGAATGAGCTTCCAGTGGAAGTGGTGGAGGCAGGTTCAATTTTATCCTTTAAAAATAGATTGGATGGGTATATGGACGGGAAAGGAATGGAGGGTTATGGTCTGAGTGCAGGTAGATGGGACTAGGGGGAAGTAAAATATAAAAATAAAATAAAAATAAAATAATTTAAAAAAAAGTGTTTGGCACGGACTTGAAGGGCCGAGATGGCCTGTTTCCGTGCTGTAATGGTTATATGGTTATATGAATGTAATCCATAAATTCTGTTGTAGCTCCTGAAACGAGAGAAAAATACAATTTCTATAAAGATGTCCCATCTTTTTAAAGCCATGAATTTTCCATTGTACAAAACCTTTATCCAACACTGAGGGTTTAAATAAAGGATTATTTGCAATGGGAAAGTGATAAATTATCCAATTTTAATGTCTTTTTTAGTTGTTTCCAAATTCGAATACCACTATATATTATAGGGTTTTCACTATAGAATTTTTTATTCAAATTTGTAGGAGCTAACAGGATCGGAACAATTTCAAAAGGCAAACAATCTTCCTTTTCCATCTTTAACCAGTCTGGTTGTTGATCCATATCTTCCAACCAAAAATTCATATTTTTGACATTGACTGCCCAAAAATAAAATAAAAAATTTGGTAAAACTAATCCTCCTTTGGTCTTGGGTTTGCATAGGTGTTTTTTGCTTATTCTGTGGTTCTTATAATCCCAAATAAAACTTGTCACTATAGAGTCAACTTTTTAAAAGACATTTTTTGGGAGATATATCGGAATTGATTGAAAAATGTATAGCAATTGCGGAAGGAAAATCATTATTATAGCATTAATTCTACCGAGCATTGAAATGAGAAGTGTTTTCCAGTATTGGATATTCTTATGCAATTTATTCAGTAAAGGCATGAAATATGATTTAAATAAAGAAGTATATTGCTTTGTCACATAAATTCCAAGGTATTTAAATTTTTCATTGACTATTCTAAAAGGTGAGTGTTGCAATATATATGAATTAGGTTCCGTTATTGGCATAATCTCACTTTTATTCCAATTAATTCTATATCCCAAAAATAAACCAAATTGAATTATACGATTTAACAAGTTTGGGATGCTGATTTCTGGAGTTGTAATATATAATAACACATCGCCTGCATATAAGAGAGATTTTATTAACTGTATTTTTAGTATTATACCCATATATTTCTGGATGTGCTCTAACTCTTTCTGCTAGTGGTTCAATAGCAAGGGCAAATAATAATGGGGATAACGGGTATCTTTGTCTGCAACCTTTAGATTAATCAAATTTTGTTGATAACATAGAAACATAGAAAATAGGTGCAGGAGTAGGCCATTCGGCCCTTCGAGCCTGCACCGCCATTCAATATGATCATGGCTGATCATCCAACTCAGTATCCTGTACCTGCTTTCTCTCCATACCCCCTGATCCCTTTAGCCACAAGGGCCACATCTAACTCCCTCTTAAATATAGCCAATGAACTGGCCTCAACTACATTCTGTGGCAGAGAATTCCAGAGATTCACCACTCTCTGTGTAAAAAATGTTTTTCTCATCTCAGTCCTAAAAGATTTCCCCTTTATCCTTAAACTGTGACCCCTTGTTCTGGACTTCCCCAACATCGGGAACAATCTACCTGCATCTAGCCTGTCCAACCCCTTAAGAATTTTGTAAGTTTCTATAAGATCCCCCCTCAATCTTCTAAATTCCAGCGAGTACAAGCCGAGTCTATCCAGTCTTTCCTCATATGAAAGTCCTGACATCCCAGGAATCAGTCTGGTGAACCTTCTCTGTACTCCCTCTATGGCAAGAATGTCCTTCCTCAGATTAGGAGACCAAAACTGTACGCAATACTCCAGGTGTGGTCTCACCAAGACCCTGTACAAGTGCAGTAGAACCTCCCTGCTCCTATACTCAAATCCTTTCGCTATGAATGCTAACATACCATTCGCTTTCTTCACTGCCTGCTGCACCTCCATGCCCACTTTCAATGACTGGTGTACCTTGACACCCAGGTCTCGTTGCATCTCCCCTTTTCCTAATCGGCCATCATTCAGGTAATAGTCTACTTTCCTGTTTTTGCCACCAAAGTGGATAACCTCACATTTATTCACATTATACTGCATCTGCCATGCATTTGCCCACTCACCCAGCCTATCCAAGTCATCTTGCAGCCTCCTAGCACCCTCCTCACAGCTAACACTGCCCCCCAGCTTCGAGTCATCTGCAAACTTGGAGATGTTGCATTCAATTCCCTCGTCCAAATCATTAATATATATTGTATATAGCTGGGGTCCCAGCACTGAGCCTTGCGGTACCCGACTAGTCACTGCCTGCCATTCTGAAAAGGACCCGTTTACTCCTACTCTATGCTTCCTGTCTGCCAGCCAGTTCTCTATCCACATCATTACTGAACCCCCAATACCATGTGCTTTAAGTTTGTATATTAATCTCTTATGTGGGACCTTGTCGAAAGCCTTCTGAAAGGCCAGATATAACACATCCACTGGTTCTCCCTTATCCACTCTACTAGTTACATCCTCGAAAAATTATATAAGATTCGTCAGACATGATTTACCTTTCATAAATCCATGCTGACTTTGTCCAATGATTTCACCATTTTCCAAATGTGCTGCTATCCCATCTTAAATAACTGACTCTAGCAGTTTCCCCACTACCGATGTTAGACCTACTGGTCTGTAATTCCCCGTTTTCTCTCTTCCTCCCTTTTTAAAAAGTGGGGTTACATTAGCTACCCTCCAATCCTCAGGAACTACTCCAGAATCTAAAGAGTTTTGAAAAATTATCACTAATGCATCCACTATTTCTGGGGCTACTTCCTTAAGTACTCTGGGATGCAGCCTATCTGGCCCTGGGGATTTATCGGCCTTTAATCCAGTCAATTTACTTAACACCACTTCCCGGCTAACCTGGATTTCACTCAGTTCCTCCATCTCATTTGACCCCCGGTCCCCTGCTATTTCTGGCAGATTAATTAAGTCTTCCTTAGTGAAGACAGAACCAAAGTAGTTATTCAATTGGTCTGCCATGTCCTTGTTCCCCATGATCAATTCACCTGTTTCTGACTGCAAGGGACCTACATTTGTTTTAACTAATCTTTTTCTCTTCACATATCTATAAAAACTTTTGCAGTCAGTTTTTATGTTCCCTGCCAGTTTTCTTTCATAATCTATTTTCCCTTTCCTAATTAAACCCTTTGTCCTCCTCTACTGGACATTTCTCCCAGTCCTCTGGTAGGCTGCTTTTTCTGGCTAATTTGTATGCTTCATCTTTTGTTTTGATACTGTCCCTGATTTCCCTTGTTATCCACGGATGCACTACCTTCCCTGATTTATTCTTTTGCCAACTGGCATGAACAATTTTTGTAGTTCATCCATGCAGCCTTTAAATGCCTTCCATTGCATATCCACCGTCAACCCTTTAAGAATCAATTGCCAGTCTATCTTGGCCAATTCACGTCTCATACCCTCAAAGTTACCTTTCTTTAAGTTCAGAACCCTTGTTTCTGAATTAATTATGTCACTCTCCATCCTAATGAAGAACTCAACCATATTATGGTCACTCTTGCCCAAGGGGCCACGCACAACAAGACTGCTAACTACCCCTTCCTCATTACTCAATACCCAGTCTAGAATAGCCTGCTCTCTCGTTGGTTCCTCTACATGTTGATTTAGAAAACTATCCCGCAAACATTCCAAGAAATCCTCTTCCTCAGCACCCCTGCCAATTTGATTCACCCAATTTATATGTAGATTGAAGTCACCCATTATAACTGTTTTACCTTTGTTGCACGCATTTCTAATTTCCTGTTTGATGCCATCCCCAACTCCACTACTACTGTTAGGTGGCCTGTACACAACTCCCACTAGCGTTTTCTGCCCCTTAGTGTTTGATTTGTCATTATTCTAGCTGTTGGGTTAGTGTATAAAAGCTTAACCCATGTGCGAAACTTCTCACCCAATTGAAATTTTTCCATCACCGAAAATAAATAGGGCCATATACTTTTATATGTTTCTATGTTTCTGTAAGATACCCCCTCATCCTTCTAAACTCCAGTGTATACAAGCCTAGACTTTTCAATCTTTCCTCATATGACAGTCCCGCCATCCCAGGGATCAATCTCGTGAACCTACACTGCATTGCCTCAATCACAAGGATGTCCTTCCTCAAATTAGGAGACCAAAACTGTACATAATACTCCAGATGTGGTCTTACAGGAGCCCTATACAACTACAGAAGAACCTCTCTACTCCTACACTGAAATCCTCTTGTTATGAAGGCCAACATTCCATTAGCTTTCTTCACTGCCTGCTGTACCTGCACGCCAACTTTCAATGACCGGTGTACAAGGGCACCCAGGCCTCGCTGTATCTCCCCCTTACCTAACCTAACCCCATTGAGATAATAATCTGCCCCCTTGTTTTTGCCACCAAAGTGGATAACCTCACATCTATCTATATTATACTGCATCTGCCACGCATCTGCCCACTCACTCAACCTGTCCAGGTCACCCTGCAACCTCCTAACATCCTCTTCACAGTTCACACTGCCACCCAGCTTTGTGTCACCGCAAACGTGCTAGTGTTGCTCCTAATTCCTTCTTCCAAATCATTAATTTATATGGTAAACAGTTGCGGCCCCAACACAGAGCCATGCGGCACTCCACTCGCCACTGCCTGCCATTCTGAAAAGGACCCGTTCACTCTTACTCTTTACTTCCTGTCTGCTAACCAATTTTCTATCCAGGTCAACACCCTACCCCCAATACCATGTGCTCTAATTTTAGTCACCAGTCTCCCGTGCGGGACCTTATCAAACCCTAACCCTTCTCCTTCTCAAATTGCAGATTAAAACTAATCATATTATGATCACCACCTCCAAGCGGTTCCTTTACGTCGAGTTCTCTTATCAAATCTGGTTCATTGGACAACACTAAATCCAGAATTGCCTTTTCTCTGGTCGGCTCCATTACAAGCTGCTCTAAGTATCCATCTCGGAGGCACTCGACAAACTCATTTCTTGGGGTCCTGAACCAACCTGATTTTCCCAGTCTACCTGCATATTGAAATCCCCCATCACCACAGTGGCATTACCTTTGTTACATGCCAGTTTTTAACTCCTGCTGCAAGTTACACCCTATATCCGGGCTACTATTTGGGGGTCTGTAGATAACACCAATTAGTGTCTTCTTGCCTTTGCAATTCCTCAACTCAATCCACAGTGACTCTACCTCGTCAGTCCCTATGTCTTCCCTCGCAAGGGACTGAATTCCATCCCTCACCAGCAGAGCTACCCCCCCTCCTCTGCCCGCCTGCCTGACTTTTCTATAGGATGTATAACCCTGAATATTAAGTTCCCAGGCCCGATTCTCCTGCAGCCTCGTCTCGGTAATCCCCACAATGTCATATCTACCAACCTCTAACTGAGCCTCAAGCTCATCTACTTTACTTCTTATACTTCGCGCATTCAAATACAATACTTTGAATTCCTTACGCATCTCACCTTTCACATCGATCCCTATTACACTTGGCCATACTCTCCTCTCCCTTTGTGAGCTTTCTTTCCCGTTAATTCTGGGGTCATGAACTATCCCTTCACTCCCTTTCCCTTTAACTCCGTCCTTGACAATCCCATTTGACACCCCCCCCCCCCCCCCCTATAAGTGAAATGTCTGGCATAGAAGAATTTTATATTTTATATATAACGGTATTATACCTAATCTAGTGAAGATATTTAGCGCAAATTGGTTTTGCAACTGATTGCACCAACTTTTGGGGAAAAGAATAAACAATCGAAGTGCTTTAAATTCAGCAGTGGAATTCAGATTTCACACTCTTCTCTTGGTGCTAACTCTTTATTACTGTAATATAAATGAATCTTATGCCCAGCTCTATTCCCATGGCTTTTATTGAAGTGTAAAATTTTTTACTGTCACCAGAAGGCACCGTGGATCAACTGCCCTCTACATAAGCATAGTCAAAGGGAACGTTTGAAAAAATATTAATTAACCATTTGCATTTCCCTATATATTATGAAGGATAATTTCAATGTTTTTTCCCTAACACACTGAAGTAGCAATAGATTATATTTTTGTGAACTCATTGGAAGACAGGAACAGTGTAGGGAAATTTATTTTGCAAATTAGAACAAAGGCAGGATTATTTCAGTTCTGAGTTGTGCATTCTACCCTCGCCTCAATTATTTCTTGTTCACGCTCAGAAAGTCTGCATTGTTGCAGACAAAAATGGGCAAGTTAAAGATTTCTGAAGTTTTTTTTAAACAGATAGTGGTAGATACCTGGAATGCATTGCCAGAAGTAGTGATGGAAACAGAGACGATAGCTGTGTTACGTCCTAGGCACATAAATCCAAGGGACTGGAGGGTTATGAATGCAGCCAGAAGGATTAATTTAATTCGGCATGATGTTCGACACAGACATGGTGGGCTGAAGAGTCCTAGTTCCTGAGCGATACTGCCCTATTAATATTCTAATATCAAACTCCTGTCTCTTCCCTCAGGACTATTTCAATTTGTTTTGTTCAGCACATCCACAATTTTCTCTTTAATCAAAAGTTAATCGTCTGTGTTGCAGTTGAAGTTTAAAATTCATTATTAGAAAATAGGACATTTAATCATGGATGCATTAAATATGTCATGAAGGAAAGACAGACGAAATTCTATACTTCTGTTCATGGATTCATGTTTCCCTGAAACACCTGGCAGCTAATAATGTAATCTTGAAGTCTAATCACAAATGTAATGTAGGAAAATGTGACATCCAATTTTCACTCAGCAAACCCCCAAAGATATATCTTGTACATAATGATAAAGAACCAAATAAACGTACTTTCTATTGAAAACAAAGCGATTAATGTTGGTCAGGATGCCACCAATAGTCCTTGCTCTTCTTTCAAATAGTATAAAGCAATGTTTTATCTCAGAGGGTAGTAAGGACATGTTTAACATTATATTTAAAGGCAACAGCACTATGAGTACAGTACTGTACGTCTTGCACTGAAAGTATTAGCCTAGATTTTTGTGCTCGGCAAAACTTGAAGTGGAAACGTTATTGCCAATGGTGAAATGCTTCAATCACAAATCCAGCAAATCATCACGCACATCAGGAAAGAGGAGGATACACCAGAGGACATTAGGAATGACCATCTTCAAAGAAAGAAGTCTGACCATGGTAACTACTGAGGGGTCTCTTGGCAGTGTGCCTCAGGGAATGACATCACCACGGTACCCCTCAACCACTGCCCCCAGTGGCAAAAGAACTGCTCAGCAAATCATAATGCGGATTCTGTTCAGCTCCATGAAGGAGGAGGGACTGACTGTGGAGTAGCCTCCTCAAATTTGGCTGCCCTTGGACATTCTTATGTTTGCACCATGACTACATACAAGCCACTATACAAAACCATCTGTGAAAACTAGTGTCAAAAGAGACTCATCATTGCTCCAACAGTTTTCTCCACCATTCTTGCTATCACATTCAGAACTAATATGAAGTTGTTCAATATACAACAACTAACCTCCGCAGTTAAGAGGCATTATTCAAATGGCATTTGTATTTGGCATTTGTATTTGTGTATGCTTGGCAATCAAACTCCAAGTCATTGTCAACTCGAACACTGAATAAGAAAGGATGGGCCTTACACTCAACATCAACAAGACCAGGATCCACTAACAACTGTCCCCTTTGCCAATAAAGGTTCACAGAAAAATCCTGGAAAACATGGACTACTCTTCCTACTTCAAGAGTTTCTTGGGGACTGCAAATGATGAAGAAATTCACCAGTACCTACAAAGTATCAGCACAGCCTCTAGTGGCCTGAGGAAAAGATCATTTAAAAATTAAGACTTGACACTAAACTCATGGTTAACCAGGCAGTAGTGATTCCTCCATTCTCCCTACAACAGGCATCTCAAGACACTGGAAACTATGCATGCTACATAGAAACATAGAAAATAGGTGCAGGAGTAGGCCATTCGGCTCTTCGAGCCAACACCGCCATTCAATGTGATCATGGCTGATCATCCATGATCAGTACCTGCCTTCTCCCCATATCCCTTGAATCTGCTAGCCCTAAGAGCTCTATCTAGCTCTCTTTTGAATGCATCCAGTGAATCGGCCTCCACTGCCTTCTGAGGCAGAGAATTCCACAAATTCACAACTCTCTGGGTGACAAATTCACAACTCTCTGGGTGATAAGTAAGACAATGTCAGCACCCTCTCCCTCGCCAAAATTCCTTGCATTAATAGCCTGCTTACTCATAGCTGACCACACTGGGCAGGCCACATTGATCACATGCTTGATATCAGACTTCTTGAAATAGATCCTTTACTCCAGCTTAGTTGTTGGAGAAAATTGAGCTTCCTTGAAGTGCAACCGCCCTACTGGTTTCTGGGAATCACTGGGCCATGACCATTCTAAGTGAAGGGGGAGTTTTTGGGATAGTATTGAGAACCTCAAGGCCATACAACGAAAACATACAGAACATGCATATGTGGCACAAGACTGTCCCCCTTACAAACTAACCACCTGCTTGCCCCATCAGCCAACTCATGCCCCACCAGAGCAAGAAACTACAGTTCCAACATTGGACTCATTAGCCACTTTGGAACACAGAACCTAAGTGGAAGTAAGATATTTTCAATCTTTGTCTAAGATGACTGAGGCATGGTTAAGCACAAACAATTTAAATAAAGGGACAAAATATAGAAACAAGGAACTGCAGATGCTGGTTAATATACAAAAGGGCACAAAGTGCTGGAGTAACTCAGCAGATCAGGCAGCGACGTTGCCTGACCTGATGAGTTCCTACAGTATTTTGTGTCTTTTAGGTAAATGGACAACTTTTTTGTGAATATGATTTTTATGAAACTTTAACTTTAGCAGCGACCGGCAATCTGACAGTTACTATAATACATGTTGAATTAATGTTGAGCATATTCCTGTTCTAAATGAAGATTCATTTAAAAATTAAATGCATTTACCCTGTTGGCAAGACTATCTTCTAAAGTTGCAATTTTCTCAGTTTTGTCATCCATAGCTTCCTGCAGGCAATCCTTTTCTTGGTCCAGAGCAGATATTGTACTTTTTAATAAGCTGACCTCTTCTTGTTGTGCAGAAATTTGCCGACTGAACTCACCTGTGCAATAAAATGCAAATATTATCAAAGACAATTGCGTGAATGCCGGACATCAAATGAAAACAGAAAAATGCTGGAACCCAGCAGGTCCAGCAACATCTGCAAAGGAAAAAAAGAAAATAATTAAGGCCAATGATCTCAAGGAAAAAAAGATCAGATTCTGTGCAATTATCCTTCAACAATGGCCCAAATGTTTTTGGAAGAAGTAAGCTGTCTGAATTTGCTACTCCCTTGACTATCAGATCAGCACTCTGGCCACAAATTATTGCTGTTGTTGGTTGTCACTTGTTCTTGACAAAGACCATGACACATAGTCTATGGTGTTGCCATGTGTACAGAGGTTTTAACCAATCTGGGCTTGAAGATTCCTTGCACACATGTAACAAAAGTGAAGGGGTGATGTAACATCAGTGGCTCTTGATTTTAGAGATTCTTTTTTCTGCTTTGTTTTCTCCATTGTACCTTCTTCACACGAATAAGAATCAAATTTTATGCAGGTACGCAAAACAGAACAATCCGATGATTGTTGTTCTTAGTGTGTTGTGTCAATGTTGAAAGTGAAACTCTTCAAAAATATTCCAAGAGTCTTTGAATCTCTTTTTTCTTTTTCCACAGACAGCATCACATGCTGGAACATGAATAAGTCCCATTCACAGATATGCTTTGACAGTTGGTTGAACCACGCATCCTCTCGGAAACATTTATCAAAGCTGTTAAATAATCGTGAATGTCCCTAAGGTTTAGAAACCTCAGAAATATTACAATATTAAAAAATTTAATTATTTAAGAATATAATAATTAGAACAGTCAAATACATTAAAATACATAAAGTGTCTAATTAATATGACTCATTAGGTAATTTTCATCATTTTTACCTAGCCTTTCTTCATGTCTGCCAATTCGATCTTGAAATGTTTGTAGCTCCTTAGATTTCATTGCTAATCGATGCTGCACATCTGCAAGAGATTTCTCCAGGTGTTCATTTTGCAACCTGAAGCATTAATACAAAGCAGTTTTTATTATCGAAGCTCATTTATTGATAGCCACAGACATGTTTTTGATTATATAATTGGCGTTGAAGGATTTGTCAATTTAATTTGGGAATAATGTCTCTGTCCCATAAAATAGAGGCAAAATCTTTTCACTAAATTAGCGTTTTTAGTTATTTTTCTTTCCATCATGCTTCTCTGAATGGATTTGAAAAACCAGCAATCCATCAATTTGACACATCACTGAGTAGACAATACAGGAAAGTGACTGAAAATCTATATTACTAAGTCTGATCTTGACCACTTCCTGTTTTTCTGTTTCATGATTTTAGAAAAAACGCTGCCACTTACGGCTGTGATTTTTTGCCATCTTACTCAGAAGTCCCCCTCCGCTGCGCAGGAGAAGAGGATTTTTCCCATCGATGAAAAATAAAAGAGCTATTAATGTTCAAAAAATGTTTAGATTCTCTCTGCTGCCCCTGCTGGTGGGAGGGGGAGGGACTATAAAACCCGGAAGTGTTGTGCCTCAGTCAGTCTCTGTAAGATGGGGGAAGTGAGAGGGTCACGTCTCTCAGTCTGAGCTGTGAATAACACTGAACACGTCTACTAAACTGTGAGTGTGGTTTTACTGACCTTGAGTGCCCTTAATGTGGTTTGAAAATGAAAAAGTGGTTGGGTTGAAGTATAAGCACTGCAAATGGTTGGTGGGCAGGGCTCTCACTTAACTTTTTTCCCCTGTTGCCAGCCGGGCAACCTTGGCAGCTTTTTAGGTTGCCAAATGACAGTTCAGGTGGTCATTTAAGATGGCTTGCATGACGCGTGCGATAATGTGCTCGGACGAAGTGCGTAGTTACCAATCGGAATTATGCTCAATGAAGCATTCACGTATTATTTCTGCTTCAAATAAAGTCACAAACTAAACATATTCACCAATCAAGACATGATACATACCACAATGACAAGCAGCAAAATTATAATACAGTATCTCAACTCTTTTTACACATTGCAATTAATGCCATTTCTATTATTTCTTTCCACTTCCAAACAAAAATGTGGTTGATCAACGTGTCAATAAATCCTGGACCATAATAACATATATGCTTAACCATGCACACTACAGATTGATGCAAGCATGTTTTCTGTGAAGGACCGAAAATTATCATGACATAGCCATAGCATGGGTCGTTATTTCTATTGGTACAGAAACACTCTCGCTTCCCACATAATTTATCCACAACAAAATATACAGGTTGCAAGGAATTTTCTAAAGGTATTTTATGATAATAGCTGTTAAAACTGACTATACCCATCTGATAGGTTAAACATGACACTAACTAACAAGAGATGGCCAGAGGACATAAATGCAGCAAATGTTCTTTTGGTAATATGTTTAAAGGTGTCAAAACGCCACATTACCGGACATTCAGATTAGATGTATGTGTTGTGAACACCAATGAAGATACCCAGTTTGTAAGCACCAAATTTAAAAATAATTGTTGATAAACGCTTTTTCCATCAAATTTGTGATGTATATGACCGACCGTATAAGTAAACCCTGGATAAATCCAACGTGTAGTTGTGAATGTTGCTCATCAAAATAACAGTACTGATACTCCATATTAAGAGCATTGATTTGCCGTTAAAATGAATTCTGTAATAACGTGTCAACGGTAGCAGTGACAATCGAACACTGCGGTTTTAGTGTTTCACGTGTTCACAATTTAATTAATCCATCTTTTTGGATTAAAACAAATAATAACATTAGGAATTAAATCATATTTGATTGCATTCCTTTATCAAACATAGTCAATGTTCGCTCTGAAGACATTTCCAGCACAATAGGGTCGGGAGGGGGGGGGGTGTGAATCAGTGCAGGATGGATAGATGGCGGTGGGGGGGGGGGGGGGTTGAGAAGGCAATCGGTACGGAATGGATAGATTGAGGCAGGGGAATTGGTGCGTGTTGGTTGGAGTAGGTAAAATTGTGAGGGGAGAGCGCGGGGGATGACAGTGGGGTTGAATGGGGATCTGTGCAGGATGGAAGGGGGTGCAGTGCAGGATGAAGGGAAGGAGCAGTGCAGGATGGATGGGAAGGGGGGTCAGTACAGGATAAATTGGGGGACCAGTGTGGGGATTGATGGGGAGTGGCAGGAGAATCAATGCGAGGTGGATAGGGAGATCAGTGCACGATGAATAGATGGGGGGGGGGTAGATGAGGAGGCGAGCACACGGGATGTCAGTGAGGACTGAATAGAGGCAGGAATGGGGATCAGTGCGGGATGGAGAGGAGGGTTCTCAGGATAAGGGGGTGGAGGGGGGCGTAGAAGAGAGAGAGAGAGAGAGAGAGAACAGGAAGGGGCAGAGGAGGTGGGAAGGAAGGTCAGCGCTCCTCGGACAACACCGGCTTCATCGCTGCCTTGGCCATCGCCAAGTGCCGCCGCCAAAGGGGGAGACAGTTGGGATCTCCTCGCCACCGCCTCCCCTCCTCCGCCAGCCAACAGGAAAGTGTGGGGCCGAGCGGTGCAGATGCTTCAGACGGCGGAAGGGGGCCTCCCCCGGCCTCCCGGTCTTGGCGTGCGGGAGGGTTTGTTTTGAAAGCGCCTTTGGCGGAGTGGAAGGCAGCAGCCGCTATCAGGCCGGGCGGGGTGCGGGGTGCGGGAGATGAAGCCGCCGCCGCTGCGTCATTCGCTCCAACACTCCGTCACGCCACTTAGCATCTTTCCCACCCATTACAGCCGTCGCCGACACAAAACGTCACGTTCCTTTTCTCCAGAGATGCTGCCTGACCCGCTGAGTTACTCCAGTTTTTTTGTGTCTATCTTCGGTATAAACCAGAATCAGCGTGCCAAGCCGGGCAAAATGACTCGCCGCTTAGGTTGCCCGGTGGCACTTTGGGTGGTCAGTGACACCCGGGCAACTGCTAATTTCGTGCCCTGGTGGGGGTTTGGGTTGAAGTAAAAGCACTGCAAATGGTTGGTGGGGGTTTGGGTTGAAGTAAAAGCACTGCAAATGGTTGGTGGGGGTTTGGGTTGAAGTAAAAGCACTGCAAATGGTTGGTGGGGGTTTGGATTGAAGTAAAAGCACTGCAAATGGTTGGTGGGGGTTTGGGCTGAAGTAAAAGCACTGCAAATGGTTGGTGGTGGTTTGGGTTGAAGTAAAAGCACTGCAAATGGTTGGTGGGGGATTGGGTTGAAGTAAAAGCACTGCGAATGGTTGGTGGGGGTTTGGGTTGATGTAAAAGCACTGCAAATGGTTGGTGGGGGTTTGGTTGAAGTAAAAGCCCTGCGATTGGTTGGTGTGGTGTGGGTTGAAGTAAAAGCCCTGCGATTGGTTGGTGGGGGTGTGGGTTGAAGTAAAAGCCCTGCGATTGGTTGGTGGGGTTGTGGGTTGAAGTAAAAGCACTGCAAATGGTTGGTGGGGGTTTGGGTTGAAGTAAAAGCACTGCAAATGGTTGGTGGGGGTTTGGGTTGAAGTAAAAGCACTGCAAATGGTTGGAAGTCTAAACTTGACAACTTCCTGTTTGCACTGTATATTGATTTTAGATAAAACGCTACCACTTACGGCTGTGATTTTTAGCCATCTTACTCACTCCCCCTCCGCTCATCCGGTGCAGAGGATTCTTCCCATCAATGAAAAGTGAAAGTGTTATTAGTGTTTAAAAAATGTTGAGAATCTCTCTCCTGTCAATTACGCCACGAAGGCCACACCTTTTCCGGTGGGAGTGGGGAGGGATTATAAAACCCGGAAGTGTGAGTGTGGCTCAGTATCTGCATAATGGGGGAGGGAGCGGTCACGACTCTGAGCTGTGAATCAACTGAACACACTGAATGTCTACTGAACTGTGAGTGTGGTGTTTTGTGTGGTTTTATGGTGGTTTCACATCTGCTTGAAATGGTATGAAACTGCATTTGAATGTGGTGGCCTTGCACCCTGCATGAAATGGTATGAAACTGCATTTGAATGTGGTGGCCTTGCATCCTGCATGAAATGGTATGAAACTGCATTTGAAATTGGTGGCCTTGCACCCTGCTTGAAATGGTATGAAACTGCACTTGAATTTGGTGGCCTTGCACCCTGCTTGAAGTGGTACGAAACTGCACTTGAATTTGGTGGCCTTGCACCCTGCTTGAAGTGGTATGAAACTGCACTTGAATTTGGTGGCCTTGCACCCTGCTTGAAGTGGTATGAAACTGCACTTGAATTCAGTGGCCTTGCACCCTGCTTGAAGTGGTCGGAAACTGCACTTGAATTCGATGGCCTTGCACCCTGCTTGAGGTGATAGGAAACTGCACTTGAATTCGGTGGCCTTGCACCCTGCTTGAAGTGGTAGGAAACTGCACCTGAATTTGGTGGCCTTGCACCCTACTTGAAGTGGTATGAAACTGCATTTGAATTTGGTGGCCTTGCACCCTGCTTGAAGTGGTAAGAAACTGCACTTGAATTTGGTGGCCTTGCACCCTGCTTGAAATGGTAGGAAAATGGATTTGAATTTGGTGGCCTTGCATCCTGCTTGAAATGGAATTTCAAGGAATAGCCGTGAGTCAACTGCCAGCCCACCAGCCGTGATTGAGCTGCCAGCACATCAGGCTTGAGGGACTGAGCTGCCACCCCAAGAATCCATTTGGCCCACAATGTCCACACTAGCCCTCTGGAGACCAGTCCCTTCAGCCCACAACACCCATACCAACGCTCCAGAAAGCCCACCCCCCCCCCCCCCAGTCACCAATATTGGAATTGGTGGAGAGGTGGAATATTGCGTTGGGGGACTAGCCCTCCCGTGTGAACATGGGACCCAACGGGTCCCACTTAGTCTAGTACATGATAAAAGTCTTGATTATTTAATGAAAACCTTATGGTTTAATATTAAAAATGAAATATTTATTTAACATAGAATGCTTGGACAGAAAAATTAGTTGTTTATATCAATGATTTGGATGAGAATGTACAACGTGTGGCGGCACCTGGTGGTAGGCCACGGGCAGAGCAAACCCTCGGCTCTGGAGGGAGGAGTTAGGTGTCGGTGTGGGTGGCGCAGGTCACGGGGCTAGCGCCAACGAGCTGTGGCTGGCCGACCAGCAGGAAGTGTGCTGGAGGTCCTGGACCGGATCGATACAGCACCCTGGAAGGCACAACGGCCTAGGAACACGCCCACCAGAGGCTCCGCGGAACCACAGACCAGACAGGCTGCGCAGGAGCCAGGAAAAAGGATGTTTAAGAAGGAACTGCAGATGCTGGAAAATCAAAGGTAGACAAAAATGCTGGAGAAACTCAGCGGGTGAGGCAGCATCTATGGAGCGAAGGAAATAGGCGACGTTTCGGGTCGAGACCCTTTTTCAGACTGATGTGAGGGCGGGTGGGGTGGGAAGAAAGGAAGAGGTGGAGACAGTGGCTGAGGGAGAGCTGAGAAGGTGAGGAGAAAGTAGGGACTACCTGAAATTAGAGAAGTCAATGTTCATACCGCTGGGGTGTAAACTGCCCAAGTGAAATATGAGGTGCTGCTCCTCCAATTTACAGTGGTCCTCACTCTGGCCATGGAAGAGGCCCAGGACAGAAAGGTCGGATTCGGAATGGGAGGGAGAGTTGAAGTGCTGAGCCACCGGGAGATCAGGTTGGTTATTGCGAACCGAGCGGAGGTGTTGGACGAAGCGATCGCCAAGCCTACACTTAGTCTCACCGATGTAGAGCAGCTGACATCTAGAGCAGCGGATGCAATAGTTGAGGTTGGAGGAGGTGCAGGTGAACCTACGCCGCACCTGGAAAGACTGCTTGGGTCCTTGAATGGAGTCAAGGGGGGAGGTAAAGCAACAAGTGTAGCATTTCCTGCGGTTGCAAGGGAAAGTGCCCGGAGAGGGAGTAGTTCGGGTGGGAAGGGATGAATTGACCAGGGAGTTACGGAGGGAGCGGTCTCTGCGGAAAGCATACAGGGGAGGAGATGGGAAGATGTGGCAAAGGGTGGGATCACGTTGGAGGTGGCGAAAATGTCGGAGGATTATTTGTTGTACGTGACGGCTGGTAGGGTGGAAGGTGAGGACAAGAGAGAGAGCAGTGTTACGGGGTATAGAGGAGACCCGGGTGAGAGCCTCATCGATAGTAGAAGAGGGGAACCCTTGTTCCCTGAAGAATGAGGACATCTCCGATGCCCTGGTGTGGAACACCTCATCTTGGGTGCAGATGTGGCGTAGACGGAGGAATTGGGAGTAGGGGATGGATTCCCTCCAGGAAGCAGGGTGGGAAGAAGTGTAATCCAGTTCGCCATGGGAGTCAGTGGGTTTATAGTGGATGTCGGTCAGTAGTCTATCACCTGTGATGGAGATAGTGAGGTCAAGATATGGTAGGGAAATGTCGGAAATGGTCAATGTGTATTTGAGTGCCGGATGGAAGTTAGTGGTGAAATGGATGAAGTCAGTGAGTTGTGTGTGGGTGCAGGAGGTAGCACCAATGCAGTCGTCCATGTAGCGGAGATAGAGATCGGGGATAGGGCCACGGTACGCTTCGAACAAGGATTGTTCGACGTACCCTACAAAGAGGCAGGCATAGCTAGGGCCCATGCGCGTACCCATAGCTACGCCTTGTATTTGGAGGAAATGGGAGTAAAACGAAAAGTTATTAAGGGTAAGGACCAGCTCCGCTAGGCGGAGGAGAGTATCAATAGACGGGGATTGGTTGGTTCAAAAAGGATGTGGTGCTTTTACCACCAACGCTGGGGTTCAGCTGCCTGCCAAGGCCCCTGCCATGTTCGTTTCCTGGAAACGCCGGTGCTGGCGCGGTGGCCGGCAGGATCCATCTCCTATATGCCTGGGACCGGCGCTCGGGGCTGATTCTTGGTGGACACCAGGGTAGAGGTCAGTGTTTAAGCGGGTCCCCCCCTTAACCGCTGCGAACGGCAGTTCCATCCGCACATATATCGTCCGCAATATGCCGATCATCTTTGGCGCGTGCCACTTCACCTGGCCATTTGTTTTTTGCAGACGTGGCCAGCCGCTGCTGGGCGCAGATTTCTTGCGGGCGCAATCGATCCTGGTTGACGTGGGAGGGCAATGCCTCATCCACGCTTGGATGTTGGAGATCTCCTTGCGTCCTACTGCGTCCGCCGCGCCAATCCACAACTTGCCGAGTTTCCGGACATTGTCACCCCGCAGTTCGACTCGGCCAGCCCGAGACATGGTGCCATGCACCATATTCCCACATCAGGTCCACCGCTCCACACCCACAGGCTTGTCCCCGACAAGCTCCTCATAGCGAGGGCGGAGTTTCGAAAAATGGAGGCCATGGGCATCGTCTGACGCTCCAACAACCCATGAGCCTCACCGCTGCACATGGTGCCGAAGGGCTCCAGTGGCTGGAGGCCTTGTGGTGACTATCGCCGCCTGAACGAGGCAACAACCGCCGATCGTTATCCCATTCCCCACATCCAGGATTTCTCAGCCCATCTGGCCAGGGCTAAGCTATTTTCTAAAATTGACATAGTCCGGGGATATAATCAGATCCCCGTGCAACCGGAGGATGTCCCGAAGACGGCTATTATCACCCCGTTCGGCCTTTGAGTTCCTGCGGATGCCCTTTGGCCTCAAGAACGCCGCGCGGGCCTTCCAGCGCCTGATGGACACCGTGGGGCGCGGCTCGATTTCCTATTTATTTATCTAGATGACATCCTCGTGGCAAGTCGCTCGCGGCAGGAGCACTACGCCCACTTACGTTTATTCTGCCAGCGCTGTAGTGAACACGGTGATTAACCATGGCAAATGCCAGTTCAGCCTTTGGGCCATCGACTTTCTAGGCCACCGAATGATGCGGCACGGAGCAGTGCCTCTACCGCACAGGGTTGAGGTAATTCGCCAGTTTCCGCGGCCTTCCACAGTGCAGGGCCTCCAGGAGTTCGTAGGCATGGTAACATTCTACCACCGGTTCAGACATCCGCGGGCTGACCACCCTACCACCCTTTACTGTGGATGCCTCGGACTCTGCGGTCGGCGGCTTTCTAGAGCAGTCAGTCAACGGCCAATGGCAGTCTCTCGCCTTCTTCAGCCGCCAGCTGAACCCTGCGGAACAGCGTTATTGACCGGGAGTTGCTCACCTTGCACCTTGCGGTGCGGCATTTCCGGTATTTCCTGGAGGGCCGGGAATTTGTAGCCTTCATGGAACATAAGGCCCTCACCTTCGCATTCCCCAAGGCCTCAGATCCTTGGTCCGCCCGCCAGCAAACGTCTATTTCGGAGTTTACAACAGACGTCCGACACATCATCGGTAAATCTAAGCTGGTTGCGGATGCCTTGTTCCGCCCGGCGATCGGAGCCGTTCTCAACCCGGCCTCCGGACGACTACTCCGCCTTGGCTGCGGCGCAGCTGGCGGACGAAGAAATGCCGGTGTACCGCACCGCGATCTCAGGTTTGGTGCTGGAGGATGGACCGTTGTGCCCCTCGGGTCGTTCCATCACGTGCGACGTGTCCACGGGCTAGCCGCGGCCTGGCGCCGTCGAATGTTCGATGTCATCGATGGGCTGGCCCACCCATCTATCACAGTTGTCATGGTGGCCGCGAGATTTATATGGCACGGGCTGCGGAAGCAAGTTGGTCACTGGGCCT
Organism: Malacoraja senta; assembly: GCA_038087875.1. NCBI lineage: Eukaryota > Metazoa > Chordata > Chondrichthyes > Rajiformes > Rajidae > Malacoraja > Malacoraja senta. The sequence continues at coordinate 311,562,943 of CM075977.1, forward strand.
GGGCGTGCATTCCGTGCCAGACATCGAAGGTAGATCGACACCTCCAGGCGCCGGTTCAAGATTTTCAGTGCCACGCCAGTGGTTCGACCACGTGCATGTGGACATCGTGGGGCCGCTGCCTCCGTCCAGGGGATTTTCGCACCTGCTGACGGTGGTGGACCATTATACGCGGTGGCCGGAGGCCATCCCGCTAGTGGACACTTCCGCCCAGTCATGCATTCTTGCCCTCATGGCAAATTGGATTGCCCGCTTCGGGGTTCCACTGGACATCACATCTGACCAGGGTGCCCGGTTCACTTCTGAACTGTGGTCCGCAATGGCCTGCCTGCTGGGGACGCAGCTCACCATTCATCAGCGTACCATCCCCAGTCGAATGGGTTGGTGGAGCGGTTCCACCGTGTCTGAAGGACGCCCTGAAGACTCGCCTCACGTGCCCTGAGTGGATGGACGAGTTGCCATGGGTCCTGTTGGGGATTCGGACTGCCCTCAAGGAGGATTTGTCATAGTCCTTGGCGGAATTAGTGTATGGTGTTCCGCTCACCGTCCCCGGGGAGTTTCTCCCAGCCGCTTATGGGTCCTGGGAACCGCCTTCATCTGTTGGTGCGCTTGTGGGAGAGGGTTGGCGCCCTGGCTCCCGTCTTGACATCTTGTCATGGGGTGGCCCCATCCCATGTGCCACCGGTGCTGGTAGACTGTCCGTATGTCCTTCTGCGCTTCCCACAGGTCGCCCTTGCAGCGCCCTTATGAAGGTCCCTTTCAGGTGCTGCGGCACGGGCACACGACATTCGTCTTGGACATGGGGTGCCGGCAGGAAACTGTATCTTTGGCTCGTTTAAAGCCAGCCCATCTGGACCTGAGCGAGCCAGTACAGGTGGCACAACCGCCCACCGTCCCGGGTCCCCTTGAATTATTCCGGACCGGGCAAAAGTCCCCTGTGTATGGGAACGTATCTACGTGATCTGGCTGCCTCGTTTGGCGTCCCGTCCATTTCGGGGGGGGGGGGTACTGTGGCGGCACCTGGCGGTAGGCCACGGACAGAGCAAACCTTCGGCTCTGGTGGGAGGTGTTAGGTGTCTCGGTGTGGGAGGCGCAGGTCACAGGGTTGACCCTTGAGGGTATTTAAGGTCGGACAACGCCCGTGCCTATTTGAGTAGGGAGCAGCACTGTAATAATAATAAATATGTTTAGTTCACACAACTTCGTGTTCCGACTGAGTCCCCGCTATATTCGCAAGTTTGCATGATTCGCAAGTTTGCAGATGACACCAAAGCAATATCTTGATCCATTGGGCAGGTGGCTGAGGAATGGTTATTGAAGTTTCATGCCATGCCAAAGTTGCATTTTGGGAAGTCAAAACCAGGGCAGGACCCAGACAATGAATGGCAGGGCTCTGGAGGAATATTGTCAAGCAAAGGGATCTCAGAGTGCAGGTGCATAGTTTCTTGAAAGTGGCAGTAGATAGGGTGGTCAAGAAGGCTTTTGGTACATTGGCCTTCATCAGTCAGAGTATCAAGTATAGAAGTTGGGAGGTTATGTTACAGTTCCTAATCAATACCTTCTGGTGCACAGATGTGGTGGTCTTGGTGAGCTCATGCTTCCCTGACCTGGAATATCTAACTATGAAGTGCCGTCCCTGTTACCTGCCACTGGAATTCACCCCAGCTATTCTGATAGCAGTCTACATCTCTCCCCATGCTGAGGTCAAGCTTGCCCTGAATGAACTGTACTCCATTACCAATAGCCTTGAAACAAAACACCCCAAAGCTGGGGACTTCAATCAAGCCAACCTGAAAAGTGTGTTATCAAAATACTATCAGCATATCTCGTGTCCCACTAGAGGCCAGAACACCCTCGACCACTGCTACACATCCATAAAATAATGCCCTCTGCTCCATTCCCAAGCCATATTTTGGGAAATCTGATCAATTAGCCGTGCTTTTCTTCACTGCCTTTAAACAAAACTGAAGCAGGAAGATGAGACAGAAAGTTGTTCAGTGCTGCTCTGCGGAAACTGGTTACATCCTACGTGACTGCAGCCAACCTGAATGAGTATGCCACTGGCGTGACTGGCTTCATCAGCAAGTGCACAAAGGAGTACATGCTGAAGAAGACAATCCATGTGTTACCCAAACCATGGATGAACCTTGAGGTCCATTCCCAGGTGAAGGCCAAGACCGCTGCGTACAAGTCAAACAATCCCGAGCGGTACAGGAAAGCTCGCTGCAATCTTCGCAAAGCCATCAGGAATGTCAATCTACAAAGCAATAAGGAATCCTGAACTGGCGTCACATACGCTTATGCTGTTTACCACCTGCCCAAATTGCTTTACTTGTATTGTCTGCTGTCTGCCCTCCTTTCACTGATCGCTATGCGTCATTGGGATTATTTTTTTCCACATGATCTCCTATTCATTGGGCGCCTACAAGCTGAAACTTAAATAGTTTAATTTATCTTTGGTTTCATCTTTTTGAGTTGCCCAGGCCAATGAATATTTCTGTCATTGAGCCGCTGAGTATAAATAAAGGTTTCACCAAATGAGCCAGGGCAGAGGTAAGCAATTAATCCCATTCCTGAAACTTTGTTTACTGGACATTCTCCCTCTCTATGTCCCATTAATCCCCACTCAGTAATACCTTCGCTAAAATAAAATATCATAAACATTTTTCTTTCCATTGATCTCCAAGTCCTTTGTCATAACGGCAGCAAGAAATTAATAACCTAATGAAAATAACTCGTGCAAAAACTCACAAGGCATCAACTATTATACAATCTGTTAAAATACATAACAATCTTTGATATCATTTTCAACCATCCTGACATTTTCTTTGCATTGTTTATTTAGCACTATTTACAGGTCCATCTACTTCATAATATGTAAGTATACCCTATCACTATTTCTGGATAAACAGTGTGCAAATTCAGTGCAAAATAAACATACAGTTCTTTCATACTTTTCAATATTCTTCAGTCATTGAAATAGCACAAAGGTTTAGCCAGCTGAGTGACAAGAGAATCGTCCAATTTTGTGAAATATTGTGACTTTCATTTCTATTCATATATATTTATAGCTTGCCAGCAGGGTGGTGAACTTAAATTGTTAACAGCCCTATTGCACATATCATACCAGATGGAGCACACATACTGTATTATGTGGACCAGGACTCTTGCCATCTGTGTGATTCAGTGTTATGGAAATGGGAAGATTTTATTTTTACTCTCGATATCTTGAATTGCATTTAAGAGGTTAGTACCTGGGTCTAGAAAATGGAACTGGTTTAATAAGGTGCTGTCAACAACTAAAGATCATTAAGCTATGAACTTCACATTTAATTTGTGTGTAGTTACAAAGCTTTTTAAACTTGATATTGCCATCTTGATACCTATTTCATCTATTTTGCACTGTTTAAGATTATTCTGAGAGCAGGCCCGTACGAAGCTTTCAAAAAGGGGGGTGGCATGACAGGATTACAAAAATTGTATGTGTAATAATGTGCACACAGCGCACATCACAAGCGGGAAGCCCCTTGCGTCCGGGTTCCAGGGCCCGTTTAAGTGCCCTGAAAGCTCTGGGGTTTTAGATGCTCTCTGGTGCATTCTGAGCCTTATTTTGGAGCATTTTTGCACCAGATTTATGACCAATATTTCAGAAATCATTTTGGTTGAGTCAAGAGTAATGAGTGGGTGGAATGGGATGATTGGGGTCATTGTTGTATATATTTTTTTAAAATCAAGAATTGTTGTCCTTCTTTTAATAATCAAGTTGTACTGTTGTAAAATGTTATGTAAAATGTTATAAAGGAGCATGCAAAAAATGCAAATAAAATACTGTAAGTTTTTGCAGTAAAGAAAACTAAATGTTTTGTGTGTTGATTTGATTGCCTGTTACTGTTAGACTGTGATAGTGTGCAGTGCACCTTTAATGGTCCTCCTGACCTAACAACTTCACATCACATCAACTTCAACATGAAATAGTGATGTGAATACAACATTTAGTTCGACTTCAATTTCCATCATAAAAATTGAAAACAAACTAAATGGTGCATTTACATTACTATGATCGCTTTCAAACTAATCTATTTTACTGTCATACTATTCTAGTTTCTAGTTCCATGATGACTCAGAAACAAGATCACAAATCACATTTTGAATTCTCAAACATAATATGATTGTGAATAATTGCAGCTGCCAAGTTTTAAGGCATTTTATGATAATAGCTGTTAAAACCGACTATACCCATCTGACAGGTTAAACATTACACTAACTGACAAGAGATGGCCAAAGGACATCAAATGCAGCAAATGTTCATTTGGCAATATGTCAAAACGCCACATTACCGGACATTCAGATTACATGAATGAAGATACCCAGTTTGTACGCACCAGATTAAAAAGAAATTATTGATAAACGCTGCTTCCATCATTCCCACATCAAAATTATAACTGAAATATCTCCTCACCAAATTCGTGATGTATATGACCGACTGTAGAAGTAAAACCTGGATAAATCCAACGTGAATGTTGCTCATTAAATAACTACAGTACTGATACTCCATATTAAGAGAATTGATTTGCCATTAAAATTAATTCTGTAATAACATGTCAACGGTAGCAGTGACAATCAAACACTGCGGTTTTAATGTTTCATGTGTTCACAATCCATCTTTCTGGATTAAAACAAATAATAACATTGGGAATTAAAACACATTTGACCTCATTCCATTATCAAACATTGTCAATGTTCGCTCTGAAGACATTTCCAGCGCATTAGGGTCAGGGGGGCGGGTGAATCAGTGCTGGATGGATAGATAGCGGGGGGGGGGGGGGGTGAAGGCAATCGGTGCGGAATGGATGGATTGAGGCAGGGAAATTAGTGCGTGTTGGTTGGAGTAGGTAAAATTGTGAGGGGAGAGAGCGGGGGATGTCAGTGGGGGAGTACGGGATGGATGGGGGAGAATCAGTATAGGATGGATGTGGGGGGTCAGTGCAGGATGAATGGGAGGTTCAGTACAGGCTGAATTGGGGGATCAGTACAGGATGAATGGGGGGGTCAGTATCAGTACAGGATGAATGGGGGTGGGTCAGTACAGTGTGGATCGGGGGGGGTGGGTCTGTGCAGGATAAATGGGGGGAATCAGTACAGGATGAATGGGGGGTGCATTGCAGGATGGATGAATTGGGGGACCAGTGTAGGATGGATGGAGGTGGAGAAGAATCAATGCGAGGTGGATAGAGAGATCAGTGCGGGAAGAATAGATGGGGGGTGGTAGATGGGGAGGGAGCACAGGGGATGTCAGTGAGGACTGAATAGAGGCGGGAATGGGGATCAGTGTGGGGTGGAGAGGAGGGGTCCCAGGATAAGGGGGGTGGAGGGGGGCGTACAAGAGAGAGAGTGAGAGAGAGAGGGGAAGGGGCAGAGGAGGTGGTGAGGAAGGAAGGTTAGCGCTCCTCGGACAACACCGGCATCATCGCCCCTCTGCCGTGGCCGTCCCTGTCGCAAGTGCCACCGCCAAAGGGGGAGGCAGTTGGGATCTCCTCGCCACCGCCTCCCCTCCTCTGCCAGCCAACAGGAAGGTGCGGGGCCGAGCGGTGCAGGTGCTTCAGACGGCGGAAGGGGACCTCCCCCTTCTTTCCTCCCTCCCTCCCTCCTCCCAGCCTCGGCGTGCGGGAGGGTTTGTTTTCAAAGCGGTTATCGCCGTTGGCGGAGTGGCACTCAGCGGCCGCTATGAGGGCGGGCAGGGTGCAGGAGGAGGTGGAGCCGCCGTGGCCACTGCTGCTGCTGTGCGGGGCCCGTCATTCATTCCGACCCTCCGTCACCCCGCACTACAGTCGTCACCGCCGCTGACCAGAAACTTCACATGCCTTTTCTGCAGAGATGCTGCCTGACCCGCTGAGTTACACCAGTTTTTTGTGTCTATCTTCGATATAAACCAGTAACTGCAGTGTCAAGCCGGGCAAAATGACACGGCTTTTAGGTTGCCTGGCGGGACTTTAGGTGGCCATTGCAAGCCCTGTTCCCTCCCCTCCCTTCACATCCCCTTCTCCCCTCTCCCTCCCTTCTCCCATTCTCCAACCCCCCCCCCCCCCCACTTTCCCCGACTCCCCCCATTTGTGGACCCAGCCTGTGACAGCTAGATCCCACTAATAGTACTGCACAAAGGCCACATCATCTGTTTTAGTAACATTGACTATGGGATAAATGCAGACTTTGGGAACAACTTTGGGACCCCCCACCTCCTCACCCCCGCCCAGTCGCCTTGCTTCAAAATGGGTGGTGGGAATTTACACTCAGTGGCCAGAGCAGGTGGATGGCTCTGGTACATTGACAACATTGCCTGTACCCAGTTGAAAGGCCCGCTGCCTCTGGGGGTTTGGAGAGACCATTGGAAGAGAGATCTGCCTCTGGGACAACTCGTGGCCAACAGTTTAGTTCCCATGAGGATATTGGGGGTTCAAGACCAACCCCTGGGGCCCCTGTGTCACATTTAGTTCAGAGATACAGTGCCCTTCGGCCCACCGAGTCCGCACCGACCAGCGATCCCCCGCACTCTATCCCACACACGCTAGGGACAATTTATATTTATACCAAGCCTATCAACATCGAGTTAGGGTTAGGGTTTCCTCCCGCGCTACAAAGGCGCACAGGTTTGTATAAATTGTCCCAAACATGTGTGGGAGTGTACGGGGGATCACTGGTCGCAGGGTGTGGGGAACCGAGGGCCCGCGGCATGGAGTGGGAAAGGCGAGGGCCCGGCGGGGGGAGGGAGGTGGGAAAGGCGAGGGACCGGCAGGTGGGGGAATGCGAGGGCCTGGCGGGGGGCGGGAAAGCGAGGGTCCACGGCGTGGGCCCGGCGGGGCGTGGGAAAGGCGAGGGTGGGGGTCGAGGGACCGGCGGAGGGGGGGGGAGGGTGGCGTGGACCCGGCCCGAGCAGCGCCTGGTGTCGGGTCACGGCCGCTGCCAGGACTGGGTTCAGGCGACGGGAGAACGGTCTCCTCGGACCGACCGCCGGCAGTGGACGGAACTGTTCCCTGGCCGCCATGCTGACCGATGGCGAGGCTACGACGCCGCGGATGGAGCCGATGGACCGGGCATACACCGCAGACCCCCCCGGCCCGGAGAAACGGGAACTCCTTTTTTCCCCAAAATTATCCCGCGGGTCGGATTGGACCGTTCGCGGGTAGTTTAACACCCCCGATATAAAACAAACGGATTCCCCCTCCACGCAACGCAATATTTCATGGTCCCACTCACCCAAACTAGGCCCACGGCGTCGAGGCGATGCATTGAAAATGGTGGTGATCTGATCCCGCCCACTGCACACGCTCGGCGAGACGGCGTAATTTTGCATCGCTTCTGCGTCTTTGGTCACCAGCTTCCCCCACTGCGCAGGCGCGGATGGTCGCAAATATATATATCTCAAATCATCCCGTGGGCCGGAATCAGAATTTCCCGAATTTCGCGTAAATTCCTTCAAAGTGGAAACACTGATTGCACTCCAATTTTTTTTTCTCAGAATTTTTTTTACTATGAAAAAAAAGAGGGGTGCGATCGCACCCCCCCCCCTTCGGACAGCCATGGAGAGAAACGTCCAGTTAACGTCAAGCGCTAATCAAACCACAAAGTGCTGGAGGAACTCAGCAGGGCAGGCAGCATCCAGAGTGGGAATGGTCAGGTGGCATTTCAGGTGGGGGAAGGGGCTGTCCATTCCCTCCTCATATGTTGTCTGAACAAGATTACAGCATCTGCAATTTCTTATGAATCAACATTAAACTCTATTTTGATTGCTTGTATTCAAGCTCAAAACTTTCAAAAACTCTTTAGCAATGCACCATAATTAAGCATAAATTAATTTTATGATCTAAAACCTCTCATCATAGACAGAGTCCAAATCATGAGTGTTACTTCTGAGCACAAGGTAGGTGGTTATTTTTTAAACAAAGTACAATATGAATAGCCTTGTTAAATATACCTGCTTGATCTTGCTTAGATTTAATTTTAAGTGTGATTATGGTTTAAAGATAGCTCTTTTGCCCAAATCAAATGCTTGCAAATTGGAAGCTTCACAGCACCAAGTGAGATAACTTCAATAACTACAACGTCTTTTGGAACTTTCCAGGTGAATAAAGGAGACTTTACAGTACTGTTCAATGATGAACAGGGGTTGTCTTCCTTTTGCTTAATATTTATCAATCCAACGATACCACTGAAGCAGATCAAATGATATTCATATTCATTGTATGCAAATGAACTATGCTGGTTTATATAACAACTGCACTTCAAAGAATTAATTGGCTGAGAAGTATTTTGGAAGAGCCTGCAAAAGTTAAAGATGTTATGTAAATGCAACCTTTTAAATTTATAAAGCAATTGTGCCAGAAAGTGCTAGTCTATTAGAATTCTAGGGTTACTACTTACAGTGTTCACTTACAATGCATACATTTATGGTTTACTGTATAACTTTTCATTGATTGCACATTATCTTGTGAAAACAGTGACACTTCAATCCAGAGTCATAGAATGGGCGCCACGGTGGTGCAGCGCCCTTACAGTGCCGGGGACCCGGATTACGGGTGCTGTCTGTACGGAGTTTTACATTCTTCCCATGACCTGCGTGGGTTTTCTCCGGGATCTCTAGTTTCCTCCCACAGACCCATAGACGTATGTTAATTGGCTTGGTATTATTCTAAACTATCCCTAGTGTGTGTAGGAGTGTTAATGTACGGGGATCGCTGGTCAGCGGGGATTCTGTGGGCCGAAGGGCCTGTTTCCGCGCATTATCTTTAAAACTAAATTATATACAGCATGGGAACAGTCCATCAGACTAACTTGTTCATGCAAATGTTTTCTAAAAGTTGTCATGGTACACGCAACTACCATTTCGGCTGGTGGGTAGTTCCATATACCTCCCACCTTCTGTATGAAAAACTTGCCCTTCTGGTGTTCTAGTAAACACCTTCACTAGCACACTCCCATGTCATTTTTTACCCCTCCTTCCTGTACTGACTGCATATTAGAGTTATTGCCAGGTTCTGAACAAGTTCTTTCTTGTTTTTTTCTCGCTCTCTCATTCCCGTAGTTTAAGGTTTTTTCAATTAACAACAAACCTGAAGCTTTTACTTTCCTTATCAGACATACTATCTGCGCCACTAATAATCATGTTGGTAAGCTACAATATTATGGCATGAAAGAAAAAATTATGAAGCTTATGTCTGGCTCATATTTCCATGCTGCTAAGCGAGTTGTTCACAAAGGTATAGAGATGAGTTTAGATGCTATACAAGCAGGGAGCTGACAAGAGAAGGAAGTGCGAACAATGAAATAATAGACTACATACAGGAAAAGATTTTACTTCGGAGTCACGTGACTACGTGAAGACCCCGCCAGCCGCATGCGCGTCATTACGTCTACGCATGGCGCAACGACCGGCTAGGCAGGCGGCAGCTCCTCCACCGGTAAGTTCTAAAAGCCTACAGGTAAGTTTTAAACTTACTTTTTAGGTTGTCCTTTGTTCCAGGAAACTCTTCTCGTAGAGTTTTCCTGTGGGACATTGTATTCAGTAACCCGGTCGGACCGCGGGGAAGCCTATTGGACCGTGGGGATGCCGGCTACGGACCGCGGTATGCGGGTAGCGGGAGGCCGTTGGGGTTGCTGTTGGAGTCGCTGACAGGGCAGCCATCGACTCCCGAGGTATTTTATTTCGGACCGTCGGGCCCGCATCCCGACTCGCTGACAGGGAGGTCAGCAAGTCACAAGAATATCAATTTGGGCCGCGGGGTTTTAACCGCGGATTATGCCGGCTACGGTTCGTGGGAGTGTAGCCGGTGGCCGTCGGGTTACGACCCGACTCGCTGACAGTGGGGTCAGCGACTTAAGAAATGTAAATTTGGGCCGCAGGGTTTTGACCGCGGGTTATGCCGGCTACGGTTCGCGGGATGTGTAGCCGGTGGCCATCGGGTTACTACCCGACTCGCTGACAGTACGATCAGCGACTACAGCCTCGGCAGCTCATAGGAGAGCAACGTTGTAGAATCAGAGAGGCTTGGGCTAGACGAGGTTTCCCCTCTGTTATTCTGGACTTTCTACACCTCCTGATATGGTCCACGGACAGGGCCATATCAGCGCAGGTCCTCGGGGGACTGCGGCAGCGCCTATTTCAGGGCTGCTTTCTAATCTTCCCTCAGTGGAGAGGACGGCAACCCGGTAGTGTGTCCAGAGCACATTCTAATTCAGATTCCAGTATACCTGGGGGGGGGGGGGGAGACCAGAGATCCCCTCACGCTACCAAGACTTCATCACCCTTACGTTTCCTATGGCAGTTGTTTGCCAGGGAACTGATTCTGTGGGCAAAGCTTTCAGACCTAGGGCCAAGCTGGCCTTCATGGAAATTATACTATTCACGCAACTCAGCAGTTCTACCCTCATATCAAGAATGGGAATGGGACCCACATCAGGGGCCTTTGGGCTTATCTCAAGACCACCAGTATCTATACAGGTAAATGAGTCTGGGTTCCATAACATGGGTTCTGTGGTCCAGTTATAGTGTATTCTGCTAAGTATGGCTATACAGGGTGGTCATTTATTTAGTTGCCGCTAGGTCACGTGGTGACTATTATACCTAGAGAGAATTTAGTTTCACTTACACCAACAAAGTGTGTAGTAGAATCAGACCTGCCCCCCCCCCCCCCCCCCCCCCCCCCCCCCCCCCCCCTGTGGTCTTAATCACTGGCTTGGAAAGCCTTGCTGAGCTTTAAGTATCAGTCACCTGTGCGAGCTTTACATGGTTTATGGTCATTCCGCTCGTTAAGGGACTGTGGAAGATTCTTCCCCAAATTGCCAATCATCAATTAAGTAATCAAATCTCGTTTAACTGGGATGGGCGTCTTCATTCCGGTAAACGGCTTCGGCCATGACAAACAACTGGCAGGTTTGTGTTCCAGCATTTCTCCCATGTCTGATGTACGGGGGGCCAGAGGCGCTCCAGTCCTTCTCTGTATACTGCGTTGGCATCGGAAAGGAGCAGGATTCGGAGTCACTAGCACGTGCAGCCTGTTTGGGGAATGAGATACCAACAGAGCATCGATTTGCACAGCCAGTCCTGGCGGCTGCTGAAGAAAGCAACCAGATAACCCCAACTCAGAGTGAGTGCCAAGGCTTGGGCATCTATGTCAGACGAGATTGTGATTGCTTCGCGGTCAAAGAACGCTCCATCTAAAGGCATGTCAGGCAGCAGCTACTGGTTCAGGGTTGCAAGTTCCTCCCACTCAAAGGACGGAGTGGTAGAGAGAGTGCTACAGGAGTATACACATGTGCCTGAAGCAACGCCTGGTTCAGGGTTGCCATTCCTCCCACTCGGTTGAGCGCAGTGATGGAGATGGTGCTAAAATACATGCACACAAGCGTGAGGCAGCCCTGGTTCAGGGCATAAGTCCTCCCATTCGGACAAAAAAAGGATGAAGACGGAGCCATATATATTATAAGACCATGGGAGATGGAGTCGCAAGCAGACGGATGGTCACAACTGATTCAGGTGAAATTACTTCCACTCTAAAAGAGTGTCTAAGGTTAGTATGGATTGACTCCAAACAGGAACTGAATATGACTGTGCGGGGGTCCCATGCTTAATGCATAATGCACGATGATCGCATGAGGGAAAATGGTGCTTTGCCTCTACAATTGTGCTCCGTCGGTGACGGACTAGCCACTACAAGAGAAGTTGGCCAGCAGCATCAGTGATAGAGTCTGCTAATGAAATTTTGCTGGAACTCCAGTAAGGTAAGGGACCTGGAGAGAGACACTGGTAAGTAGGTCTCGTTATTTACCTCCATGAAAGTCACTATGGTGGACGAACAGTATTCAGCATTGCTCCACTAATTTTTCGTCAGCAAACCTTCAGTTATATTACAAACAGATGCGAGGGCTTAAAGATATGAACTTACTAATACCATCTGTAGAAACATAGAAACATAGAAATTAGGTGCAGGAGTAGGCCATTCGGCCCTTCGAGCCTGCACCGCCATTCAATATGATCATGGCTGATCATCCAACTCAGTATCCCGTACCTGCCTTCTCTCCATACCCTCTGATCCCCTTAGCCACAAGGGCCACATCTAACTCCCTCTTAAATATAGCCAATGAACTGGCCTCAACTACCCTCTGTGGCAGAGAGTTCCAGAGATTCACCAATCTCTGTGTGAAAAAAGTTCTCATCTCGGTTTTAAAGGATTTCCCCCTTATCCTGGACTTCCCCAACATCGGGAGCAATCTTCCTGCATCTAGCCTGTCCAACCCCTTAAGAATTTTGTAAGTTTCTATAAGATCCCCTCTCAATCTCCTAAATTCTAGAGAGTATAAACCAAGTCTATCCAGTCTTTCTTCATAAGACAGTCCTGACATCCCAGGAATCAGTCTGGTGATCCTTTTCTGCACTCCCTCTATGGCAATAATGTCCTTCCTCAGATTTGGAGACCAAAACTGTACGCAATACTCCAGGTGTGGTCTCACCAAGACCCTGTACAACTGCAGTAAAACGTCCCTGCTCCTATACTCAAATCCTTTTGCTATGAAAGCTAACATACCATTCACTTTCTTCACTGCCTGCTGCACCTGCATGCCTACTTTCAATGACTGGTGTACCATGACACCCAGGTCTCGCTGCATCTCCCCTTTTCCTAGTCGGCCACCATTTAGATAATAGTCTGCTTTCCTGTTTTTGCCACCAAAATGGATAACCTCACATTTATCCACATTATACTGCATCTGCCAAACATTTGCCCACTCACCCAGCCTATCCAAGTCACCTTGCAGTCTCCTAGCATCCTCCTCACAGCTAACACTGCCCCCCAGCTTAGTGTCATCCGCAAACTTGGAGATATTGCCTTCGATTCCCTCATCCAGATCATTAATATATATTGTAAATAGCTGGGGTCCCAGCACTGAGCCTTGCGGTACCCCACTAGTCACTGCCTGCCATTGTGAAAAGGACCCGTTTACTCCTACTTTGCTTCCTGTTTGCCAGCCAGTTCTCTATCCACATCAATACTGAACCCCCAATGCCATGTGCTTTAAGTTTGTATACTAATCTCTTATGTGGGACCTTGTCGAAAGCCTTCTGGAAGTCCAGATACACCACATCCACTGGTTCTCCCCTATCCACGCTACTAGTTACATCCTCGAAAAATTCTATAAGATTCGTCAGACATGATTTACCTTTCGTAAATCCATGCTGACTTTGTCCAATGATTTCACCACTTTCCAAATGTGCTGCTATCCCATCTTTAATAACTGACTCTAGCAGTTTTCCCACTACCGATGTTAGACTAACTGGTCTGTAATTCCTCGTTTTCTCTCTCCCTCCCTTCTTAAAAAGTGGGGTTACGTTTGCTACCCGCCAATCCTCAGGAACTACTCCAGAATCTAAAGAGTTTTGAAAGATTATTACTAATGCATCCACATTTAAGTTTAGGAATTAAAAGGATCGGGGACATGTATGAAATGGGAGATTTATTATCATTTCAACAATTACAATTAAAATTTAAACTGAAAAACACTCATATTTTAAATATTTTCAGATTTGTAATTTTTTGAAGACATACATACAGGGATATCAAAAAATAACTCCTGATTTACCAGAAGAAGTAATGAATATAAAAGCTGATACACAAAAATTAATATCATATTTATATAATAGTATCTTAAATATAGATTTACCTGTGACCGAGGTAATTAGAGAAGAGTGGGAACGGGAATTATTGATAAAAATTACGAAGGCTACATGGGAAAAGTATTTGACATACATTCACAAGTGTTCGATTGACGCAAGACATAATCTAATCCAATTTAAAATTTTACATAGATTATATTACTCAAAAACAAGATTAAATAAATTTTATCCAAATATATCGCCCATTTGCGATAAATGTTTAACCCAAGACGCAACTATAACACACTCTTTTGTTTCTTGTATAAAACTTCATGGATTTTGGAGTGATATTTTCGAAATATTTACAAAACTATTTAAGACAAAAATGGAACCCAATAATGAATTGATTATATTTGGGGTAATGGAAGACGGGAACAAATTGAGCTCATCTCAAAAGTCAATTTTTAATTATGGTTTAATAATAGCAAAAAAATTAATATTGAAATTTTGGAAAAATACACCAATACCAACGCTCAAAATGTGGATTGCAAGTATGTTGGATACCGCACATCTTGAGGAAATGCGATTCCTCCTAATAGATAAATTTGACCAATTCATAACGAGTTGGTCTCCATTTGTCGTCTTTTTGGAAACATATGGCGCAAAACAGGTGTAAAAGCTAATCCGTGACTGCGGATGGTCAAGATTATAAATGATCTCCTCACTTCTATTTTCTTTTCTTCTCTTCTCTTCTTTTATTCTCTTTCTTCTATTTTCTATCTCAACTTTCTTTTTTCATTCTTTATTTTTCTTTTTCACACACTATATATCTCACATTTTTCTATTTTTCATTATCTAACTTTTTTCTTTTTCTTCTTTATTACAAAAAATTTAAAAAATAAGAAGCTGTACATAAAAGGAATTATGAAAATATGATTGTATACAATTGTACTTCTAATAAAATAAAAATATTTTAATTAAAAAAAAAAAAAAACTAATGCATCCACTATTTCTCGAGCTACTTCCTTAAGTACTCTGGGATGCAGCCTATCTGGCCCTGGGGATTTATCGGCCTTTAATCCATTCAATTTACCCAACACCACTTCCCGACTAACCTGGATTTCACTCAATTCCTCCAACTCCTTTGACCCGCGGTCCCCTCCTATTTCCGGCAGATTATTTATGTCTTCCTTAGTGAAGACGGAACCAAAGTAGTTATTCAATTGGTCCGCCATATCCTTGTTCCCCATGATCAACTCACCTGTTTCTGACTGCAAGGGACCTACATTTGTTTTAACTAATCTCTTTCTTTTCACATATCTATAAAAACTTTTGCAGTCAGTTTTTATGTTCCCTGCCAGTTTTCTTTCATAATCTATTTTCCTTTCCTAATTAAGCCCTTTGTCCTCCTCTGCTGGTCTCTGAATTTCTCCCAGTCCTCCGGTATGCTGCTTTTTCTGGCTAATTTGTACGCATCATCCTTCGCTTTGATACTGTCCCTGATTTCCCTTGTTATCCACGGATGCACTACCTTCCCCGATTTATTCTTTTGCCAAACTGGGATGAACAATTTTTGTAGTTCATCCATGCAGTCTTTAAATGTCTTCCATTGCATATCCACCGTCAACCCTTTTAGAATTAATTGCCAGTCAATCTTGGCCAATTCACGTCTCATACCCTCAAAGTTACCTTTCTTTAAGTTCAGAACCATTGTTTCTGAATTAACAATGTCACTCTCCATCCTAATGAAGAACTCAACCATATTATGGTCACTCTTGCCCAAGGGGGCACGTACAACAAGACTGCTAACTAACCCTTCCTCAATACTCAATACCCAGTCTAAAATAGCCTGCTCTCTCGTTGGTTCCTCTACATGTTGATTTAGATAACTATCCCGCATACATTCCAAGAAATCCTCTTCCTCAGCACCCCTGCCAATTTGATTCACCCAATCTATATGTAGATTGAAGTCACCCATTATAACAGTTTTGCCTTTGTCGCACGCATTTCTAATTTCCTGTTTGATACCATCTCCAACTTCACTACTACTGTTAGGTGGCCTGTACACAACACCCACCAGCGTTTTCTGCCCCTTAGTGTTTCGCAGCTCTACCCATACCCATCTCTACCCATCTCTACTTACGAAGGTGATGGGATTTGCATGAATTACCTATTCTTCAGTTCTATCGTATCGGCTACCTTTAGACACTAGGTGTATGCTATACAATGATACAATTTATTTGTTGTCATTTGAACCTAAGTTCAAACAAAATTTGGTTTCTGCAGTCATACAAACAAGTAAAAAGAACCAAGACACAACACAATTTACACAAACATCCATCACAGTGAATCTCCTCCTCACTGTGATGGAAGACAAAGTCTTGTCTCTCCCCCCTGCACTCCCCATTCTCCTCCCGATGTCAAAGTCAAAGCCCCCGGCGGGCGATGGTAAATAAGTCCCGCGGCCATTAAGGCCGCGCCGGGCGATGCAAGGTCGCGCTCCGGGTCTTGATGTTGGAGCCCCCGGCGGGCGCTAGCAAGTCCCGCGGCCATTTAAAGCCGCGCCGGGCGATGTAAGGCCCCGCTCCAGGTCATCTTCAACCCCACAACTCGGGCGGGAGCAGTTGCCGTTGCGGGAGCTCCGAAAAGCGGTCTCCCACCAGGGACCTGCGAGCTCCCGATGTCACCGTCCACCGGGCCGGCGGCTGGAGCCTTCGAATCTCCGGGATCGGGCCGCAGCAGCGCGCCACCACAGCTCCTCCCGTTCCGAACTCGGCCAGCCCCACGATGGTAAGTCCGCTGGCTCCGCGACTGGAGCTCCAGGTCGTTCCGTTGGAGGCCGCTCCACGGTGCTAGGCCCCAACGACAACGGAGACCCGACAGGGAAAATATCGGGTCTCCCGTGCAGGGAAAAGATTTTAAAAGTTTTCCCCACCCCCCGCCTCCCCCACACATACCCAGTTAAAAAACCCACTATAAACGAAACTCAAACGAAACAAAAAAAATAAAAAAGACAGACGGACTGCAGAGGCCGCTGCGACGTGGGTCACGCCGCCCACCCATGGGTTAGCGAATATGCATAATCATCATGTTCAGTCCAAGTTCGTATGCTTTGGTGGTGTCATAGGTTAATCACTTGGGTGCAATCAAGTCAAAGTAGCCAGGGATGGTTTACCTAACCTTTTTTGGCACGAGAGTAGCATAATGTTAATCAATGTCAAAACAGAATGGATGATGGATCACTAGTACTTTACTGACTTGATGACTTATGAAACACTAGATCGAGACATTGCATCCAGGCTCAATTACCAGTAGAAATATATTTTATATAGGTGGCATGGCAGTGGCGATAGATGTACTCTCGCTACTCTGGGGAGGTTTGTCTTCCTCCATTTTGCCTTGTTAGTTGGGTCTTGCATATATTCAGTATCCCTCTTCAGGCATTTTGTTGTGACTGTCCTATGCAGTCATAGTTCCGCTGAGGTTGGGAATCATATAAGGAACTTATATGGTTAGTCTAACATAGTATTGCTGGTTCAGCCCGTGACTCGGGTAACCATCCTATGCATGACAATCAATTAGTTGACATATATACGGCACGGATAAATTACGACTGGGAGTTTATTTTCGTATATGGGTCTTTGACATAATCAGTTATAGTACCATTATCTGTGCCAAATGTGCCTTCGCATCATATTCTGCTGGAAGCGGAACCCACACTGTTGGGTCTCACCCGCTGATATCCAGATTCATGAAGGGTATCTTCAACTCAAACTTCTCAGGTTCAGACACGCAGAGATATGGGATGTTAACATTGTGCTGACGCCGCTTCGCCGGTGGGCTCCAGGTTCATCCCTGTCCTTGGTCAAAATTAGCGCAAAGGGTCCAGTCATTGCATAGCGTGACTGGTCAGCATGGTTACAGCTGTATGAAATAACTATTTATGTTATGGCTTAGTCAAGCAGAGTAGACCAGGGGCATCAGGTCTCTATGACCACACATACCCCATGGAACTTCGGTTATGTGTGGTCATCTACTACTATACGTTAGGTCACTTAGAGCCTTAGGGGCACTGATCTAGCTATGTTTGTCAGTTACATAAACCTCATAAAAGGTATCAGTATAGACTATCTCCAGGTGGTTAAGCGGGTTCTGGCTTATGCAGGAGTGACTCTGACATTTTATCTCACTCCACTACGGCTGGAAGTTTCAGCGGTAGGGGTATGGACGTTCTGCGGTACCACATCCTGGTGTCTGTAGGGTGGTCAAACGAATGCTCTTTCAATACATTTGTACAAACCCATTGCCAGACCGGTGGTATTTGCCAACTCTATTTTAGTTCTGTCTATAGTTCCTCCCGGATGACAGAGGTTACTATTGAGCATCAGCATGTCTACATATATGTCATGTCTGAATGCATGATTATGTTTACTCATCCTTGGTCAACGGATGCAGTGTGTGAAGCATGGACTCGTTCCACGGCATGAAGTCACAGAGCTTTAAAATGTTCACGTAGTCACTCACGTGACTCCAAAGTAAAATAGTAAGATTAAACGAGAACTTACCAGTTTGAAGTTTGATCTTTATTTTATGAGGAGTTACGATGAGGGATTACGTGCCCTCCACTCCCAACCCTTCCTCATAAGGATCAGCTGGTATTTCTAGTGTCATGCATCTTACTATTCTCAGGTCAATCGGTTCCTGTCTGTGACTTCACACCGCTGCTTTGAATATTGACGCGCATGCGGCTGGCGGGCTCTTCACGTAATCCCTCATCGTAACTCCTCATAAAATAAAGATCAAACTTCAAACTGGTAAGTTCTCGTTTAATCTTACTATTATATTGCAAGCATAGCCAATGCGTATTGTAGCTGAAATCTTGCACCTTGGGTAAATGATAGAATGCACAGCATCTAGTTTAAGGTAAGGCCCTCAAGGGCAAAAGGGTGAAACTATACAAAAAACCTGAACCAAATAGTGACAAAAGGCAAACAAACCTTCCATCCAAATTTGTTATTGTGCCCGATGATTTGTTGGATGTGTCATCTTCAATCAATTTATGAGCTCCATTGTGCAAGTCAGTTTCTAACAAGTTATTTTGGCCACCACTCTCAACTAATTCATCACTAGGGAATGTAATTATGTTGCAATGGATACTCAATGTAACTTCAAAGATATTATTTGTCTCACATTTATGTTTGACTTCTGAGATTTGGTGGAATTTATTGGCTATTTCAGGCCTTACCTACAAATGCTACACCACAAAAATAACACTCACCTAAATGAACTCAGCTCTGCCTTCAGGTGAGAAGCATCATCATTTGATTGCAAGAGTTTTTGTGACTGAAACTTGGTCTTTTCTTCAAGTGTTGCTATATCTTCCATTTGTGTTGTTACTTTCTTCTTGAAGGCAAAGCATTTATTATCAAGCTGTAAAAAATAAAATACTTTAACTATTTGCTTTTATAGACCATTCAACATTTAAACAAGGCATCTCACAAGATACAAAGAACCTGGGAAAAAAATTATTTGAAAAGGTTGGCCTGCATTTTCCTGAGAATGTACCATGAAGAATAACTGTTGGTTCTTATAACAGGCAAGAACCTAAGGGGTCCTGCAAACCACAAGAGAAATCAACAATGTGAAACCAAAGGTGCAAAAATGTAAATGATTAATATCTCGTATCAAGAGCTATCAAGCAACAATACACGTATAAGCAGTTATTATGTATTAGACAATGCCTAGATATATTTTCAATTAAAATAACAATTGATGCTTTCTTCACTATATTTAGTGGCAATTGTATTTGCAACGCCTTTACAATAACAGACACGATGCGATACAATATAACTTTATTTATTCCAGGAGGGAAATTGCCAATTTTCCACAGCCACACATATTACACAGCCAATGTTAAATAATTTCTACATTCGCATCTGTACTATTACAACGTACTGAAAAGATGGACAATTTGTTTTAAGTTCAAGAGAACTGATCCTATAAGCATCCTACAGTGCACTTGTTTTTGAACACCCAACGTGGGTGAGTTGCAACTCATGGAGCAGGTGCTATCAGTCCCCAGCACTGGCAGCATTACTGTGTCGCTTAGGATACAGTCCAAAGCCCCACACCTTGGAGCTGAACTGCCACAACATCTGCCCCAGACATCACAGGCAGCCACTGAACATTGTCCCTCACTGTGCAGTGATGACATTACATTGTTGCAGGAGCATTAGCAGAGAAGCAAATCTTCAATGATACTCGACAGGGCAAAGCGCAGCAGCAGACACGAGTTTGTGCCAGTGTCAAAGGCATAGCAGCTCAATTAACACATGCTTTTTCACGTTGTTTTAATGAGCACTCACATCCAGGAGAACATATCCTATACACTTAGCAAGGTACCAGTTTAATGGCGTTCTAATGTATTGATTTCTTTTTTTTTATTATTTTTTTTTAAAATAATTTTTTTAATAGAAGTACGGTAGATTACAGTAATGTACAACACGTATATATTAATACATTTTTTGTACCGCTTCACTTTTTTCTAATGTATTGATTTCAAATAATTTTTATATTTTAATTGTTGATAGCTTTTGTTCACAAATCACAACAGGTGTGCCATTCTGGGGCAGGGGCTCAACTTGTGCTCAGGGAAGCCCAACAGTACATTTTACCAATCATTTGGGAGTTGGTTTCCTTGTGGAAGCCACTTCCTGGTGCCTGTACCAAGGAAAAGTGGAGTCTAAGAACTGGCAACTGACCAGCTAGAGAGGATTGCTGATCAGTAGATAGGCTCTAAATGTGGTGCACAAGAATACTGGGTATTTAATGGCTGGGGGTACAAACACCAATGTATCCTGTGAGGTGGTACCTGACCGGCAAATATTACAGCTGAGAAAATTAAGGTTACTCATACGACATGACAATTATTTCTTAATGAAACTCAGCAGATAGTAATAAAAAAACAGGGCCCCTGTGAGCATAAAATTTGGAAGTGAGACCCCAGTGAGTTTAAATGTAAGCGTAGGAAGGAACTGCAGATGCTGTTTTTTACCGAAGATAGACACAAAGTGTTGGAGTAACTCAGCGGTCATGCAGCATCTCTGGAGAGAAAGGTGGGTGATGATTTGGGTCGGAAACCTTCTTCAGACTCTTGACCTGTTGAGTTACTCCAGAACTTTGTGTCTATCTTGAGTTTAAAGGGAATGTAGGAGTGGGACCTCAGTGAGTTTAAAGGGAATATGTGTGGGGTTGGATGCCAAACATTGTGATTTCTGAACACCAAAATTATAGTTTTAGTGTCTTTAAATTAAATTTAAATTATATACCTTCCAAAACATAATAAATTCTTGAATTAAATATTGAAAATATGAGAATGAACAGAACATGACAGAATTATATGCCTGATTCCATTTTAACATTTTGAAATCACAGCTGGGGCAATAATAAGTGACATCAGAACTATCAATAGACAATAGGTGCAGGAATAGGCCATTCGGCCCATCAAGCCAGCACTGCCATTCAATGTGATCATGGCTGATCATCCACAATCAGTACCCCGTTCCTGCCTTGTCCCCTGACTCCGCTATTTTTAAGAGCCCTATCTAGCTCTCTCTTGAAAGCATCCAGAGAACCTGCCTCCACCACCCTCTGAGGCAGATAATTCCACAGACTCACCACTCTCCGTGAGAAAAAGTGTTTCCTCGTCTCCATTCTAAATGGCTTACTCCTTATTCTTAAACTGTGGCCCCTGGTTCTGGACTCCTCCAACATCGGGAACATGTTTCCTGCCTCTAGCGTGTCCAAGCCCTTAACAATCTTATATGTTTCAATAAGATCCCCTCTCATCCTTCTAAACTCCAGAGTGTACAAGCCCAGCTGCTCCATTCTCTCAGCATATGACAGTCCCGGCATCCCGGGAATTAACCTTGTTAACCCATGCTGCACTCCCACAATAGCAAGAATGTCCTTCCTCAAATTAGGGGACCAAAACTGCACACAATACTCCAGGTGTGGTCTCACTAGGGCTCTGTACAACTGCAGAAGGACCTCTTTGCTCCTATATTCGATTCCTCGTTATAAAGGCCAATATGCCATTCGCTTTCTTCACTGCCTGCTGTACCTGCATGCTTATTTTCATAGACTGATGTACAAGGACCCCCCGATCCCGTTGCACTTCCCCTTTTCCCAACTTGACGCCATTTAGATAGTAATCTGCCTTCCTGTTTTTGCTACCAAAGTGGATAACCTCACATTTATCCGCATTAAACTTCATCTGCCATGCATCTGCCCACTCCACCAACCTGTCCAAGTCACCCTGCATTCTCATAGCATCTTTGTCACAGTTCACACTGCCACCCAGCTTTGTGTCATCTGCAAATTTGCTAATGTTACTTTGAATCCCTTCATCCAAATCATTGTATATTGTAAATAGCTGCAGTCCCAGCACCGAGCCTTGCGGTACCCCACTAGTCACTGCCTGCCATTCTGAAAGGGACCCGTTAATCCCAACTCTTTATTTCCTATCTGCCAACCACTTCTCTATCCATGTCAGCACTCTACCCCCAATACCATGTGCCCTAGTTTTGCCCACTAATCACCTATGTGGGACCTTATCAAACACTTTCTGAAAGTCCAGGTACACTACATCCGCTGGCTCTCCCTTGTCCATTTTCCTAGTTACATCTTCAAAAAATTCCAGAAGATTAGTCAAGCATGATTTCCCCTTCGTAAATCCATGCTGACTCGGACCGATCCTGTTACTGCTATCCAAATGTTCGGCTATCTCATCTTTTATAATTGATTCCAGCATCTTCCCCACCACCGACGTCAGGCTAACTGGTCTATAATTCCCTGTTTTCACTCTCCCGCCTTTATTAAACAGTGGGATAACATTAGCTACCCTCCAATCCACAGGAACTGATCCAGAGTCTATAGAACATTGGAAAGTACCCTGGGATGCAGACCATCAGGCCCTGGGGATTTATCAGCCTTCAGTCCCATCAGTCTATCCAACACCATTTCCTGCCTAATGTGGATTTCCTTCAGTTCCTCCGTCACCCCAGATCCTCTGGCCACTACTATATCAGGAAGATTGTTTGTATCCTCCTAAGTGAAGACAGATCCAAAGTACCTGTTCAACTCATCTGCCATTTCCTTGTTCCCCATAATAAATTCACCTTTTTCGGTCTTCAAGGGTCCAACTTTAGTCTTAACAAATTTTTTCCTCTTCACATACCTAAAGAAGCTTTTACTATCCTGCTTAATATTCTTGGCTAGCTTACCTTCGTACCTCATCTTTTCTTCCCGTATTGTCTTTTTGGTTATCTTCTGTTGTTCTTTAAACATTACCCAATCCTCTTGTTTCCCGCTCATCTTTGCTATGTTGTACTTCTTCGCTTTAATATTTATACTGTCCCTGACGTCCCTTGTCGGCCATGGTCATCCCTTTCTCCCCTTGGAATCTTTCTTCCTCCTAGGAATGAACTGATCCTGCACCTTCTGTATTATTCCTAGAAACACCTGCCATTTTTGTTCAAATGTCATCCCTGCTAGTGTATCTTTCCAGTCAACTTTGGCGAGCTCCTCCCTCATGGCCCCTTTATTCAACTGCAACACTGACACCCCCGATCTACTCTTCTCGCTCTCCAATTGTAGATTAAACCTGACCATGTTATGGTCACTGCCTCCTAATGGCTCATTCTTCTATCCTTCATTTAAATTATAAAAATTAATCTTAGTCTTAGTCGTAGATAGACTTAGTCTATCATTCTTTTGCAATGCAATGTACTGCAGTTGGAATTTTCACCTGAAATAACATGTTCAACCCAGTACACTTTGTGATGCCTGCGATACTATATACTGTTCCTTCTCTCCAGAGATGCTGCCTGTCCCGCTGAGTTACTCTGCCATTTTGTGTCTACACAAAATATACTGTTGTCGGGTAAACCAATTGCCCCAAAGTCTGAAATAAAGAGCTACCATGCAATCCTTGCAACAATACTAGGAAAATTTGGCAAATGATTAAGCTTTGGAAATATAAATACTTCTGTACTGTGTCAGCTGGTTACCAATTCAAATATCTCTTTGTTGAAAAAAATGCCTGGCCAGAAGGACGTAAAAAATCTGCAAATAGTTTGATTTCCACGTTTGGTTGTTCTTGATGAGCTCCAGAACATCTCAAAAGTCACATTGTATCATTTGCAAAAGTGCTTCTATATACGTGGTTATTTACCGCTGGAAGGATATAGTCATACAGCATTAAGAATAAGTAGAATGATGGTTTCTCAGAACAGCAATAAAATTAATTTTTCTGCAAAAAAAGTTACATAAAATAATGAAATTGAAAATCACATTCAAATGAAAAGCACATTTCAAGACTTTTTTTTAATCACTATCCATTAACATTCTATTAGTTAAGACAAATGTGGGTCCCTTGAAGACAAACAGGTGAATTTATTATGGGGAACAAGGAAATAGCAGACGAATTGAACAGGTTTGGATCTGTCTTCACTATAACATAAGACATAACTCTGGAAGACATAAACAATCTCACAGATGTACTAGTGGCCAGAGGACATAGGGTGACAGAGGAACTGAAGGAAATTCACATTAGGCAGGAAATGGTGTTGGGTAGACTGATGGGACTGAAGGCCGATAAATCCCCAGGGCCTGACATCAGTGGTGGGAAAGATGCTGGAGTCAATTAAGGGAAATCATGCTTGACTAACCTTCTGGAATTTTTTGAGGATGTGACTAGGAACATGGACAAGGGAGTGCCAGTGGATGTAATGTACCTGGACTTTCAGAAAAAGCCTTTGATAAGGTCCCACATAGGAGATTAGTGGGCAAAATTAGATCACATGGTATTGGGGGTAGAGTGCTGACATGGATAGAAAATTGGATGGCAGACAGGAAACAAAGAGTAGGGATTAACGGGTCCCTTTCAGAATGGCAGACAATGACTAGTGGGGTACCACAAGGCTCGGTGCTGGGACCGCAGCTATTTACAATATACATTAATGATTCAGATGAAAGATTAAAAGTGACATTAGCAAATTTGCAGATGACACAAAGCTGGGTGGCAGTATGAACTGTGAGGAGGATGCTATGAGGATGCAGGGTAACTTGGACTCGTTGAGTGAGTGGGCAGATGTATGGCAGATGCAGTTTAATGTGGAAAAATGTGAGGTTATCCACTTTGGTGGCAAGAACAGGAAGGCAGATTATTATCTGAATGGTGTCAAGTTAGGAAAAGGGGAAGTACAACGAGATCTGGGTGTCCTTGTTCATCAGTCACTGAAAGTAAGCATGTAGGTACAGCAGGCAGTGAAGAAAGCTAATGGCATGTTGGCCTTCATAACAAGAGGAGTTCAGTACAGGCGCAAATAGGTCCTTCTGCAGTTGTACAGGGCTCTGGTGAGACCACACCTGGAGTATTGTGTGCAGATTTGGTCTCCAAATTTGAGGAGGGACATTCATGCTGTTGAGGGAGTGCAGCGTAGGTTCAAAAGGTTAATTCCCAGGATGGCGGGACTGTCATACGTTGAAAGAATGGAGCGACTGGGCTTGTATACACTGGAATTTAGAAGGATGAGAGGGATCTTATTGAAACAGAAAAGATTATTAAGGGATTGGACACGCTAGAGGCAGGAAACATGTCCCCGATGTTGGGGGAGTCCAGACCAGGGGCCACAGTTTAAGAATAAGAGGTAGGCCATTTAGAACGGAGATGAGGAAAAACTTTTTCACCCAGAATGTTGTGTGTCTGTGGAATTCTCTGCCACAGAAGGCAGTGGAGGCCAATTCCCTTGGATGATTTCAAGAGAGAGTTAGATAGAGTTAAAGATAGTGGTGTCAAGTGATATGGGGAGAAGGCATGAACGGGATACTGATTGTGGATGATCAGCCAGTGAATGGCGGTGCTGGCTCGAAGGGCCTACTCCTGCACCTATTGTCTATTGTCTAAACCAGTTTGTTGTATTGCAAGATAGCTTTATATAACATTCTCCACTGCTCGACTTTGTGTACAACAGATGTTCTTTTAAGTGGCCATTACAGTATAAATTCTGTGTTGAAGTTTCTAGAGGATAAAATACATTCTCGGTTATTCATGAAACCATCATTAACATTGCATTCTTTAAGATACTTACTTCACATACTTGATTTTCTAAATGTGACATCTGTTGCTCCATCTGTTTTGTGTTTGAATCGGCTGTTTCTAGAATGGCCTAGTAAAAAAAAAAAGAATATTGGTACAATTCAAACTAATCCTTTACATTTTCATTTTTGAATAAAATGTATCTGTACTGAAGTTAGGAAAAAATATTTTCACATCAACTTTATTTTAAAATGTTTAGATTTTAGACTTTCCAGGTATCAATTTCTGTGTTAATTATGGGGTTAAGTGGGACTGCCAGGTCTAGTTTGGCTCAATAATATGCATCAGCAGTAACCATAAAAGGGTATTGACAGCGCTGATATATCTCCCATTTATCATGCCATGCATTCTGTGACTTCTCAGGAACCATACAATCTGTGCGTAAGATAGACACAAAGTGTTTGAGTAATTAGCGGGTCAGGCAGCATCTCTGGAGAAAGTTTGGTGCAAACTCTTGAAGGGGTTGTACCCACTAGAAACTGAATTTACAAACTTGTTTTATGCACCATCCTTCAAACAACAAATGCAGTCCATTCTGGATTTCAGCATAGATATCAGCAGATGCACTTCCTTGTGTTCCTATTCTGGATTTAGTGCCTTGACTGTATCATCTTGTAAACCAATGGGTATTTTCACTTGTAAGTATAGCAGAATTAGTACCTTGTAGTAGTAGAGAGAAGGAAGATGGATTGTTTGTATTGAAGGCCACAATCATCTCTGACCCCTCTCACCCTGGCCACAAACTCTTTGAAGCACTTCCCTCTGGAAGGCCACTCTGGACTCTCAAAGCCGCCAACAGCCAGACATATAAACAACTTTTTTCCACGAGCAGTAGCTCTACTCAACAGCCAAAAGTCTGTAGCTTCCTTTTGTGCTCTGCTATATTTTATTTCATTCTTCAAATATTTAAATTATGTTTTACTTTTAATTGTCTACTGTATATCATGTTGTTGCCTGCGAGCAAAGCACCAAGGCAAATTCCTTGTATGTATACATACTTGGCTAATAAAATGTATTCAATGCAATTCAAAAATATAATTCTCTAAAAGTCTTGTCAGAATATGCCTGTCATTTTAAAGAATCAACGAATTCAGAGAAAAATATGCTTAACAAAAAAGATGGAATATAGTACATATGCAACCTCTTCAGAATTAAAACATTAAATTGGATAAACATTTAGTATGATACAAATTTTGGAAAAAAAGAATTAAATTAAAACCAATGATCCACATTGTCTAATAGCATGATATCTAAGGAAGGTCCCTCTGGTGGCCATTAAATGTCATTTTTTTGAAGATTCAAAAAATATCCATGCACTTTCCAATTTAAACTGAACATTTTTATTCGCAATCACAACGTTACAGCTGTTCAGATTATGATAATTTACCTTTGTGAAATTCACAAATCATTACCAAAAACTGAATACAAATTACAAAACAGCAAATTTTTGTCAAATTTCATTTATTTCAACGCATTTCTTGATGCTTAATTAAAGCATAAAATATGTTGATTTTTCTAACAGCTATTTCCCCCCTCAAGCATTTTCCATATTATTTACGCCCCATGACGTCTGAAAGTTTCAGTGCAATCTCACTGGATGGAAAAATTGACATTTTACAAAGATTTGAAACTGATAATTTTCTAGTAACGCAACGCAGGAGTCGTCTTGATTTATTCTTTCACGGGACATGGATATAAAGAGTTATGATGTTTAATCCCCATCCTAAATAATGTTTTTTTTAAATAACAATTCAGCAGTTTCATTGTTTTCATTACTGACAGTCGCAAGATTTTCTGTATTACAAATGTATTTATATTACTAGAGTTTAAATTCAACATTTGTCCACTTGAGATAGGAACTTATATCTCCCGATCAATATGCCAGTTTCACGCAACCACTCTTAGATTAATTACCTTTACTCTCTCCCTCAGACTGTCTCTCTCAGCTGTCATTCTCTTCAGTTCTGCTTTAGCTTCTTCCCTTTCATCTTCCACACGCATTTTACATATTGGTGATATTAGTACTTCCTTTTTTAATTTGTTCAATTCATCTTGATTCTGGAATCAATTCCCATTTCATGAAATTATAGAATCAGTATTTTTCAAATCAAATTATATAAATTGTTTATTAATGCTAGCATCTTAACATGCAAAATGGTGCACAGTATTGCTGATGTACAATGGATGTAAATGGTCCCTTGGGAGTTGAGGCACAGGGCATATTGCACCCATTGTGCCCTGTAATTAGCAGTGGAAGAGTTTGATATGCTGATATCTGGACAACAGATGTGGGCTTGAGTTATTAAAAAAAAAAAAAAAATGTAATTAAAAAAAATGTTCACATTCACACAGCTCTTTCAGGGAGGCTGGGTTCCTGAAACTATGCGGCATTGTTAGTTCATCCAAAGGGAATGCACGTTAACACAGGGCTAGCTGTTGGTAGTTGCCGAGCATTCTTATTCACAAAATGTAAACCACAACTTCTACATCTACAAAATTTGGATCCAACTTTCACTTGCTGTTAAACCACATAGGATTTAACTTTCAGAACTAAACAGAGTCCATGTCAACCACCAAATTACTAGCCAGGATTGAAATAATCTGTGAGGATGACTGTGTATTACTGGCAGTTTTGTTAAATAAAACACTCTCCTTCAGGACTCTCCCCTGTGGCGACCAGCAAATCCTGTATGCCGTGAGGTGGATTGTGGTGCAGAGAAAAATCAATAGTTGGCTTGCAGCCAGTGACAGTAATAGAAAGGGAGGGAGAGCAGGGAGAAAGAAGGGAGGGAGGAATCGCGGGGAGTGAGGGAGGGCAGAGGGAAGGAGAGTATGGAGGGCAGAGGGAGGGAGAGCAAGGGCAGAGGGGGGGTGAAGTAAGAAACTATCTTGCTGCAAGTCTTCAGAACATTGATGAGATCAAAACTAATCTACTGTGTGCATTAGATACAAAATAAAGTTATCATTTATAGTTAAATTATATTGTTATGGACCCTAAAATGAATGATGAGATCTTATGAAACCTTGAGTGTTTGATGGCTTACCAAAGGCTTTTCACACAGATCTGAACATCCTTGGTCATGATCTCTCATCTGCCTCAGGTGCAAGCAGGGTGTGTAAGTTAAAAGTGGCATACTTACGAAAATAAGCAACCAAACTGTTTATAATTGGTCTAATTATGATAAACAAGCTGAATGGATATACAGTATTAACAAATATAAATGAAAAATTCACATTTACCTGTTCATACATCATAAGCAATTTGTCTCGCTCTGCTGTCAGCATCTTGACATTTGATTGGATCTCTGCCATGTGTTGCTCAAATTTGTCGAGCACTGACTGCAACTCATCCCGTTCTCTGATAACTTGCAACAGTTCAGAACTAAGGCTGCTGCTCTGTAGGAGGAAAAAAACATTGTATTAATGCTGGCATTAAGTATGGTTTCTAAAAACATAATAACCAAGATCATCTGTCTTTGATTGTACTTGGGTAAAACCTGCTAAATCTCCAACTTTTTCCAACTGAAGATCATTGGCTTGAAATCCTAGCTCTGGTTCACACACCATAAAGACTGTCTGATATGCTGTTATTTTATATTTTTTATATCAGATTTTCAGCATCTGCAGAATTTTGCTATTGTGTCTGCATTTTAATTGTTTTAATTTCCATGAATGCCGATTATGAACTGTTTAACTCATTAAAAGAATCAATTTATTTTACTTCACATTCCTTGCTTTCTATTTCCCTTCTCATTCGCTTTCATAACCACATTCCCTTCATGAATAACCATCTCCAACTCCTGATTCATTTCACGAGGTTAACAATTGAAATTCCATCCTTTGTAATTCAGAACCTCCCCTGATCACAGGTTTACATTTGAATCTATGAATAGGAGCAGGAGGGAGCACTTGGCTCACCAAGTCTTCACTATTTTGACTACAACTTCAAATCCACATTCTCATCTACCAGTGGTGGACTTCCATCCCTTGGCTTCTTCAGCATTTGAAGAAGAGTTACAATCTCACAATTCTCCCAAAAAGTAATCTATTCTCCATCTTAAATTTGCAACCCTTCATTTTTCAACAGTGACCACTTTTCTTGGTTTTTCTTGGTTTCCTGGTCCTCCAAATATTTCAAATGGAATTTAAACTGGAGGTGGTGGAGGGAGGACTTAAGCCAGAAAGGGTTATTGGGAAGAAAGAGCTACCTTAAATTTAGTTGCATCTGGTTGGGTAACTATGGTAGGGTGAAGACTATTCCATGCTTTAATTGTGCGGGGGAAGAATGAATTGCTGTCTTGGTAGCTGGTATCTCAAATTGGATTGAATGCCCTCGTCTGCTCCTAATTGGTTTGGGTTTGGTGTAGGTTTTGTAATCTATGTCGAGCTGGCCATTTAAAATTTTGTAAAAACTGGTCAAACGGTGAGCTTCACGTCTGTCTTGGAGAGGGTTCCACCCCAGTGAATTCAGAAGTTTGGTAACACTCGCTTCTCTCTCATAGGTATTAGTAACAAATCGAGCTGCCTGTCTTTGGACACGTTCGATGGAAGAAACGTTTTTATTTGTGTATGGGTCCCATGCTGCAACTGCGTAGTCCAAATGAGGTCCCACGAGGGTGAAGTATAGCTTCTCCTTAACAGAAGTTGAACAATGATGAAAGTTGCGTCTCAGAAAGTTTAGGACACCGTTGCATGATGAGTCTGACCATTCCAACGCAGATCGTACAGCAATTTGATGCCAAGATACTTGGTTTGTTTGGATTCTTCAAGGGTGGCACCAAGTATATTGTAAGATGTTTCGCCTGGATTCCTCTTTCTGGTGACACGCATGGTTTCACATTTGGAAGGGTTGAACTGCATGCCCCATTGTTGTGACCACTAAACCATAGTATCAAGATCCTTTTGGAGAGCATCTTCATCAGCTGACTTAATTGGACCGTACAGCAAACAATCATCAGCGAATAATCTGGTCCTACTTGTGACTTTTTCATGGATGTCATTTATGTAAAGCAAAAACAGATATGGGCCAAGTACTGTGCCCTGAGGTGTACCACTCAACACTGGATGCGAATCGGAGCTCTTTCCGTTCACACACACACGTGCTGAAGACGTTTTGTCAGGAGACTGGAAATCCATTGTTTTGTGTTGGAACGAATACCATAGAAGTCAAGCTTCCAAAGCAGTCTCTGGTGTGGGATGACATCAAATGCTTTAGAAAAGTCCAGCACTACTAAATCCGTGATGACGTTGCTATCAAGGTGCTTGGCCAGGTCATTTGTCGTCAGGATAAGCTGAGACTCACATGATCTATGCCTTCTAAATGCATGTTGGTTGTCAGCAAGAATGTTATGTTTGCTCACGTGTCTCATCAGATTACTATCAATTAAATGCTCCAGCAGTTTCCAGCAAGTACTTGTTAATGAAACAGGACGATAATTCGCCGGGTTGGTGGTTGAACCCTTCTTAAAGAGAGGAGTGATGTTAGCCTTCCTCCAACCAACGGAACATCACCCGAGTCAAGCGACTGTTGGAAAATGAACTGCAAAACTGGAGCCAGTTCTTCAGCCACGATCTTGAGGGCTTGATTCTGTATCTGATCTGGTCCAATTGCTTTTGTTGTATTGATGTTGAGCAATAACTTCTTGACACCTTCAACCTCAATTTTAATAGCAGGCATATCAGCATACGGGCTGGGCGGTAGATCTGTAGATCTAGATGATGAAGTCTCCATATCTTCCCGGGTGAAAAACGTGTTGAAATTGATGTGCAAGAGCTTCTGCTTTCGCCTGGTCCTCAGTGATCAGACAGTTGTTCACTTTAAGCATCTGGACACCAGTGTTGTCTGTCCGTCTGGATTTCACATATCTCCAAAAAGCCTTGGGTTGCTCTCCCCCAAGAATAGAAGATACATGTTGTCTATGAGCATTCCTAATAGCACGATCGACTTGCTTTCGCACTCGAGTAAAATTGTCCCAATCCAGCTTTGTACCCCTTTTTTTGGCACGGATATAAAACTTCTCTTTCTTACTGCAGACGTTTCAGTTTTGCCGAAAACCAAGGAGGACGCATACGGCCCTTGAGTTTTTGAGGAACATGATTTGTAACGATATTATTTAAAGAGTTCCAATTCTATGCACTGTACACTAGATATATTCTCGGTATTTTCTCAGGTAACTGAAGAACATTTGCCACCCTTTTGTATTTAATTTCCTCAATAATTATAATATTGTGTTTGCTTTCTGAATTATTAGCCTGTTGAAAATTATGCACTTGGGACACCCAGAACACACTGGATAACTGAGCGTTTCTTCTTTTTGTATTCTTCTTGCAAAAATGGACACATTTCCATATCATACTCCATTTGCCAGATATCTGCCCTCTCTTTAAATCTTTGCTTTTGGAGCTTCCTAATGTGCTCTTCATGACAAGCTTCTCCAAGAATCTCAGTTCTTCAGAGTGCAGCTATACTACTTCCCAAGATTCATACGCAACCTTATACACTATTATAGGCAAGCTCTCAGACTCTCTTTTTTAGCAGTGTTTATTATCATGTAATTTTGCAGACCATTTCTGATTTTATCACTTCCGGCTGTCTGCCCACCACAGCCTCCAACCTTATCGTTCCCCAGCCCCGCACGGTCCGGTTTTACCTTCTCCCCAAAATCCATAAACAGACCTGCCCTGGCAGACCCATTGTTTCTGCCATCTTGATCTCATCGTCTCCATCACAGGAGACTATCGACTGACATCTCTATCAACCTACTGACTACCACAGTTACCCAGACTACACTTCTTCCAATCCTGCCTCCTGCAAAGACTCTATCCCCTACTCCTAATTCCTCCATCTATGCCGCAGCTGCACCCTTGCCTTCCCTCTCTCTGTCCCTCTCCCACTCAAGTTCTCCGACTAGTTTTACTGTCCTCCTGATTAATTTTACTGATTGTATGCGTCATTGTCACCTTCTCCTCAGATAGCATTTCTATATTCCCATGATCACCGTCTGCTTTGATCTGTCATTTTCACTTTACCCTTACATATCTCTAGTGTCCCTCTCCCGACTCTCAATCTGAGGAAGGGTCTCGACCCAAAACATCACCCATTCCTTCACTCCAGAAATGCTGCCTGTCCCGCTGAGTTACTCCAACATTGTGTCTATTTTATTATCATGGAGTTGTGCTACTCTGCAGATGCATTTCATATTATAGTACGTACTACCCGTCAACAAATTTATCAGACTCTTTGGGTATCAAGGACTGTGCTTAAACGACTTAAGGATACCAATATCATTAAGGATACTTCATCTCCTCCTCTTTGATTTTATCCTATCTTCCTTTCCTTTCTTGGATGAAAACACAACTAGACCCATTTACCACTAATGAAGTCCTTATGTTGCAAGTCACCAGCCCCTAACTGGGCAGACCCACCAGTGTAGACTCCCACCTGCAAACAACTCGTCACATTTTCTCTACCATTTCCTGTAAACTCTGGGTTTTAAATATTGTACATATCCATAATTGTTAAGACCGTTTGTAATTTCATTAATTCATTGGTATAGCAAGTTGTACATCAGTTCCAGAATACTATTAATAAGCTAAATTATCGCATTTGAGTCACCTTGAGAAAATCACTCAGAATATAGCTTTTATACAAAAAGCATTTCTAAATTTACTTTCCTAGTACACATTGAGATAGAATTCAAGAATATATATAAAAGATATTACATCCATGTAATTTTGGCTTAATTTTTTTTATAACCATCACACTATCACCGATATCTATTATGCAATTTGATACCTTAACAGGTGTAATACGTGTTGGGCTTCGCCCACGTCTTGGAGAGCAGATTGGGCTGTTTCTTCCGGATACCAAATCCTGCAGGTATTCTACTTCAAATTTGTAATAATCCCTTTCTTCTTCTAAAGTCTTTATAAATTTGTCTAGACGAGATGGTGATGTATCCCCTCTTAGAATACCATGCTGTGCTCGCATTCTCTCCAATTCTACCACTATTTCTCGTTCTGAATATTGTTGAAAGCATAAAAAAGATCAGGTTATCTGAAACAGTAATTGAGAACCCATGTATGTTATCATGTCTGATTACGTTTTATTGTTCAAAATATGTCGAACAGTTTGAAAACTGTACATGTCCCACATATTCACTCGTTGAAATGATAGAAATATTACCAGCATAAACACTGCACAATCCAAATGACAAATGTTCCAATAAATGCTCGGCTTTTCTTTCGCCTGTTCCAAAACTATTACCTGCTCTAGGAACTCAGATTTTACAAAGAGAAAAAGGACCTCATAGCTACAGCCAGAACTGTGCTGCACCCCTACTAAACTCATGGAATAATATGTCATAGCAGGTTCCCACACAAGGCTTGCCTCATTCTTCCTAACTTTGACACTCCAAGTGAATCTGCTTCTATGCATGTAATTGAAATAAGAAAACACTCGTAGACAATGAACAATACATTTATTTTCGTATGGAAATTATGAAAAATGTCACTAAATAAGGAAGTGTTATTTTGACTCTATTACCACCTTCTGGCTTTGCCCCTCAGCATCCAAAACTCTCATTTTGATGGTGTATATAACACAAAGTAGACTGCATATTGCACAACCAAAATATAATACAGGCAACCCCCATTTCAAAGCTGTTCAGGTCATTGAAATTTGCAAACCACTACGCAAAAAAGAGAATAAAATTCACTCTTACAGGATTTATTTAGGGGTAAAAGGAAAGGGAAAAATTTGTTTATGTTGTATTTCTTGATGCATGCACAGATGATGCAGATTTGTGTTAAGGAAAATCATGAATAGGACCATTTTCTAAAAATGCAAACCTTCCATAACGAGTAATCTGAATTCTTCTTTAATTTACTCTCCCTTATTCAAAAATATACTCAGATCTTATTCAAAATCATACCCAAAACTGATTAGGGAGTTATCAACCTTACAGGAGTTTATTACCAAGAAATGTGCATGCTAAAGAAAGGGTTAGGATCATCTCAATTAAATTGAATACTGCCAATATAGCAGGTTATGACCATATAATTACTACATGGTCATGCAATAGATATAGAGTTGCCCATAGACTTCTCAGTTTTCTTTAAAAAGAACAAATAAGGTACTGTAAGCACACATTCCTCAAAACACTACATCTTCCCCTTTTCAGGAGAATTTTCAGGTGGGGGGGGGGGGAGAGAAAGAGGGGTCTTTTTCTCTTGCCATATCTTTTGACACTATGTCTCCAACTATGCCTTTAATTAGCAGTGACTAGCCTTTTGATTTGCTTCAGCTTCTATAAGACTCAGTTATTGAATTTTATTTTTCTCATCAACATTGCGGCTCCTAAAACCTAGAAAGCTGTATGGATCTATTATAACCTGAAGATTTCCAAATGTTGCAAAGATCAAAGTTCATGTTTCTACAAATTCTTCTGAGAAAATCAAGGGAAATCACTTGAACCAATGTGAGTTTCATATAGCAGTGAACTAGTCATACGCAAAATGATTTAAATATTTACTTTACACCTGTATGTTATTTCCTTGCATGAATATTTCAAAATGACAATACATTAAAAAAAGATTTTCTAGGTTCTATTTCCATGCAGCGTCGAAAAAGGTAATCATGTGATTTTTTTGCTTCAGAGTCAAAAACAAATGTGAGAATTCTTTATTACAAAATTATATCCAGTATCCAGAAAAGGGGGAGAGGGGGGGTTTATTAGATCCTTATGAGGCGTGTTAGGGAAACAAATTTCAAGTGCTTTGGGATATCCTATGCAAGTTTTACTATACCTAGACTACTCAGGCATTTTGTACAATTTGTAAACTACTAATAAAGGCATTAATTATGAGATGAAATTGAAATTGCTGCACCAGGCAGGTTATACTGAAGGAGAAACTAAGTTAACATTTTTGTTCAATTACCGTTCACCAGGGGAAATGTTTGAACTGCCAAGATTTTTCAAAAAAAGTGTTATTTCACATCTCAAGCACCTGCCTTATTTTATTTTTAATTGCTGTTCAGATGGTTTCAATGATATGCACAGGATCAGGACTGAAAAAGTTGTGATATTAGATTAACCTATGTTTCACACTTTCTATATGGCTCAATCTCATAGGCAACTATGCGGACAAAATTAAGTAGTTAATCAATCAGACACATTTTACATAAGGTTATTTTTAGTTAAAACACATATCAACAAGGCATTTTCTTTAGAAGTTTAGAAAGAACACTGAAATATATTATAAGAAATTATCTGCATTTAGCAGTTTCAACCTTAATATTTCCTATTTCAGTGGACACTATTAGGAAAATGATTCTTCAATGTTTGTTTTAGATCAATAGCTACCTGTGGCCACTTGTTCATCAACCCGTTCAAGCAGCCTTTGCTTTTCCTTCTTTAGTTGATTGAACAAATCATGAAGTGTTTGATTTTCTTTGGTTTTACATTGCAGGTCGTCTTGAATTTTAGCATGAGTATTATGTGTTGCAGTCAATTCCTGGAACACATTAAACATTTAGAAAAGAGTTCAATGTTCTTACCAGTAATTAGTTAGAAGTATTTCATCATGGTTTTCATTAAAATATCTACCTTCACCAGTAAAAACATAATGAGTAGAGAAATGTCCAATAATTTGTTCTGTCGTTGCTTTTATTGAGAAAATTCTGGATGTTTGCTATACTGTGGAAAACTGAGGTACTAGGTTGATAGTGTCAAAAGGGAGGCACATTGAATTCAGGATGCACTATGACAACAAGATGGAGGTCTTATAAAGCAAGCTTGAGTTAGGTCACGATGTTCCTACTGATTGCATGGTATCATTCGAGGAAAACAAGAAGGAAAATCAGGGCATGTAGATAATGACATTGTGAGACTAAGCATTGACCTTATTTAAAAAGGCCTAACATGGTCTTCAATGCTGTACGATTCTATGAACATGGTTATTAAAACGGTCAAGATGCGAGTAATTGTTTAAAATTTGCTCCCATCCTATTAATGTATAAAATTATGTAAATAATTAGCTTGTTACTCCCATATTGCAGCATCTGCAAATGTTTCCTGGTTATATAAATGCAGCATTCAGCCATTTGGCAATGCACTATTTATTAAATAAACAATGCAAGATTCCCCCACAACTCCAAATCTCAGGACTTCAAAATGACATTGTTTTTTTATGAAAAGCTGACTTACTCTGGTCAGTCTAGCAATTGTTTCTTCAAACCCTTCCAATTCTCTATGCTGTTTCTGGATTTCATCCTGCAAATATAAAAGCAGACTACTTACTAAAAATGGCAGTTCTTAAGGTGGAGTTCAGGAGCTTGGTTGGGAAAGTATTTGGAAAAAGCAACAAAAAAGCAAATTGTTGCAAAAACCCATGGGTAAAATTTAAGCAGTGTCTGTGGAGGCAAGCAGATATTCAACATGTCAGATTGGGAGCCTGCATCAGAACTGAGAGTGAAGAAGGGAGGTAGCCAGAGTAAGGGGTGGGGGGCAGGGTGAGGCAGAAACTGGCATGGGTGTAATCAGGCGAAGAGGGGGATGGTCAGGAGGTGGGTGGGTAGAAGTAAATACAAAGCCTGTTATGTGATCCACCCAGCTTTTCCCACACGCTTCTTCCCAATCCCCTCCTCCACCTGGTTCTGTCGGCCCATCATCCACACACAACCCGTTGGGTCCTCCTCTGGTTCTTTCTGTTCATCATCCCTCCCTTATCTGATTCCATTTATCACCTTCCTTATCAGATTCCAAAATTTGCAGCCCTTGGTCGACTCCACATCATCTTCCAGCCTGTCTCTACGCTCTTGCTCCCCTCCCGGCTCCATCTACCAAATCAACCCTCATCACCTGATTCTACCCAGATCCTGACAGCTACTGCTTCACCTCTTCCCATTAGCTCTTTATACAACCATCTCCCCACTACACCGACTCCTGATGCAAGGCCTCGAGCTGAAATGGCAACTATCCCTCTGCTTCAGATGCTGCTTAATCTGCTAAGTTTCTCCAGCAGTTTGGTTTTTGCTCCAGTTTCCAGCATCGCCAGTCACCGTCTTCAAGGTGCAGCAAAAGTTTGAAAAATGGCTCCGTGGTGACAAAAACAAGGAAAAGTCAGTTTGCAAATACCATGGGGATTAATTATTCATAAAATTATTCATTCATCAAACATAACTTGTCCCATGCAGACAAGGGAAAAGATTCAGGGATCATGGGGCGAGTCGATAGATTTGACCTGCTCTGGCAGTATAAGAGCAGGGAGGTTCTACTGCAGTTGTACAGGGTCTTGGTGAGGCCACACCTGGAGTATTGCGTACAGTTTTGGTCTCCTAATCTGAGGAAATACATTCTTGCCATAGAGGGAGTACAGAGAAGGTTCACCAGACTGATTCCTGGGATGGCAGGACTTTCATATGAAGAAAGACTGGATAGACTCGGCTTGTACATGCTAGAATTTAGAAGATTGAGGGGGGATCTTATAGAAACTTACAAAATTCTTAAGGGGTTGGACAGGCTAGATGCAGGAAGATTATTCCCGATGTTGGGGAAGTCCAGAACTAGGGGTCACAGTTTAAGGATAAGAGGGAAGTCTTTTAGGACCGAGATGAGAAAATCATTTTTTACTCAGAGAGTGGTGAATCTGTGGAATTCTCTGCCACAGTAGGTAGTTGAGGCCAGTTCATTGGCTATATTTAAGAGGGAGTTAGATATGGCCCTTGTGGCTAAAGGGATCAGGGGGTATGGAGAGAAGGCAGGGATGGGATACTGAGTTTGATGATCAGCCATGATCATATCGAATGGCAGTGCAGGCTCGAAGGGCCGAATGGCCTACTCCTGTACCTATTTTCTATGTTTCTATGTACCGCGTTCATTAAATTTGTCTGGTTAAGTTCCTGATTTCCCAGCATTTTATTTGGGAGTCCAGCAATGGTAATGTCAAGAGAAGATGGTTTAACTCTCTCTTCTTGGAGTTAATCATTGCCCTTGCCTTGCGGCCCGAGTGTTACGTCAATTATCACCACTTGCGTGAACGTTGTGCAGGTCTAAATGATGCTGTTATGAAGTTTGCAAAAACGTAGCAATTTTCAGTCAGCATCACTAATTCAAACTTTGATTAAAGTCTTTGATGAAGCAGCTAAAAATGCTTGGGCCTGGAAACTCCTGCCACAATACCTTGAGATGACCCGTCTCAAACAACCAGTCACCTTGATGTTAACAATGACTACCCACAATTTCAAATTTACTTCAGTCTTGGTATGGCACTTTGATGCCACGC
Source organism: Malacoraja senta (assembly GCA_038087875.1). Classification (NCBI taxonomy): domain Eukaryota; kingdom Metazoa; phylum Chordata; class Chondrichthyes; order Rajiformes; family Rajidae; genus Malacoraja; species Malacoraja senta. Next base: position 311,602,023 of record CM075977.1, read on the forward strand.
ACTGCAAAATGATATCCTGATTTCAAACAGTTACTCTTACTTCAGTTATCTAATTATTTTATACACATTTGTGGCGAGGCTGAAATGAACAGCAACTTAGTGGAACCCAAACTAGGCATCAATGGGATGTACATAAATAAAACAGCATATCAAGTAAATCATGAACAGATATGAAGTTAACTACAGCCTGACCTGCTACATCTTATCTACATCTATATCTTATTCTACATCTTATCACCTTGCAACTTTTAGGTTTATTTGTTGCTGTTTTCATTTTTAATTGTCCTCATGTTCCTTTTTGTCCTTTAAAGCATTCCCATTTCTAACAAAGGCTTTAGGTATCAGCCTTATTGGTGGCCCCAGCTACTCCCCACCATGCACGTCCTCATGTTCCCCATCTCTCTCAACACCCCCCACCAGACCTTGCTGCGGCCTCCGTCTACTCACCTGCCCTCCTCCAACTCCAACCCCGACCCTTGTCGTGTCTTCACCATCCCCAACCTCCCCCTTCCTGATACGGAACGCAGGCCTCACTTTTGTTCCCCTCCACCCCCACCTCAACGAGTTCCGGGTCCGCCACGACGTAGAGCTTTTCTTCCGACGCCTCCGCCTCCATGCCATTTTCTACGGGAAGGAGTCCTCACCTCCCAGTGATAACCCCTTCTACCGTCTCCACCGATCCCCTTCCTCTTGGACTCCCCAGAACGGCCTTCTACCCTCTCCAGAGCTTTTTATTTCCAACTGCCGGCGTGATATCAACCGTCTCAAAGTTTCCATTCCCCTTACCTACTCTAATCTCCCCACCTCTAAATGTACAGCCCTCCGCCGAGGTGCCGTGGTAGTCTGGCGCGCTGACCTCTACCGGGCTGAGGCCAGGCGACAACTCTCAGACTCCTCCTCCTACTTATCCTTCAACCATGATCCCACAGACGAACACCAGGCCTTAAACTCACACACCATTTCAGATTTCATTATATCCAGCTGTCTGCCCTCCAAAGCCTCCAACCTTATCATTCCCCAGCTCTGCATGGCCTGATTTTACCTTCCCCCCCAAAATCCACTAACAGAACTGCCCTGGCAGATCCATTGTTTCTGCTTGTTCATGTCCCACTGAATTAATTTCCACACCTCGACCATCCTATCCCCCCTGGTCCAATCCCTCCCTCTCCGACCAGTTTTACTAGTCTTAGTCCGACTACATTTTATCTCTGTTTGCTTTGTTGTTAGTTGGCAGAAGGTAACAATGATCGATTCTACATTTTCCTTAATCTCCATTCCCTTTGTCCCGTTTTCACACCTTACACTTCCTTATCTATACACTTCCTTATCGATGTAGCTTCCACTCCCCTGACATCAGTCTGAAGGGTCTCGATCCGAAACGTCATCCATTCCTTCTCTCCAGAGATGCTACCTGTCCCGCTGAGTTACTCCAGCATTTTCGATTTAAACCCTCATCTGTACACTTCCTGCACACTTAATATCTCTTGAATTGGTTATGTCAGATTTTGTAAAAACCTTTTATATTATATATATATATTTATATATTGTTATATAAAAACAGTGTGAAACACTGTTCAAACAAAATGTTTTTATTAAAGCAAAATAATCTCAAAAATACTCACAAAAAAAAAAGAAGGTAACCTCAGCTTTGTGTATAATATTAGTAACAAACATAATTTTGGAACATTGACCTTAAACATATTTTGTTAAGCAGTAAATTTGTTTCATGCTTATATAATAGAGGAAACCAACTTACAACCCTGAACTTAGCTAATTTTTCTCGAAGTTCTTCTATTTCTCTACACTGTCTTTTGGTTTCACCCTGTAAATAGTAAATGAGAAATCCGCATTAATCTCTCTCCGCACAATTAAAATATAAATAGATTTTCCTTGATAAAATATCTAACAATCAATTGCAAAATGTTCAACATGTTGGTCTAATATTAATTTGAGAGACAACCAATATTTATCCAATTTCCATTCTTCAAACTGTAGCAACTGATGCAAATTCCACACATTGATTGCTCATCTAATGAGCCACAAAGATGTCACCAACACTAAATTCGGATAAATGACAGCACATTCTTTGTACTGAAACAGTTGTCCTCTTGGCCATAATTCCAGTTCTTCCTTTTCTCAACTTCTCCATTTCTGCAGATCACCTATTAATGAAGATCTACTATAAAAATGTTTGAGTCATACAGCTATCTGGATGCTCTAATTTCATTCTCTAAATGAGGCCGAGTGGATAGAGCGATGGGAGAAGGAAGCAACAGTCAGCGGACAAAGCCACCATCGATTGCAAGTGCAGCAGCAGGTGAGGGAGGAGAGAGCCCCTTGGTGAACGAGCACATCCTGTCTGTGGCAGCAGCTTGAAGAAAGCGCTGTCTCCAGAGGCTACAACATGAGCCGTAACAGCAGCCGTATCGCCAGACCATGCAGTGGCTGAAGAAGGGCTTGCTGGTGCAGTCAGTTGGGTTGGGGTCAGAAGCCGGGACTCTAAATGGCAGTGGGGGCTTTGGCAGGTCTGTCCGCTATTTCCAAAATCCATTCTACAGCGGTCCGTTAAAATGAGGTTTTACTGTACACATATTTAGGCAAATCAAGAGTATTCCACTAACTTTCCATCAGTGCCTCAGAACATGGAACGTCATTTAGCAATCAGAAGCAAATCATGTGCAAAATACTTAGACTGAAATTGTGATTTTTAAACTGCAAAATACGGGACAACAAAGTATTTAGAAATAAATGACTCATTTCAGAATAAGTTACATTTCTGTTGAAGTCAGCCTTTCTTTTCCATTGAAAAGCATTAAGGTGGATAAATTCCTACGGCCTGATGGGATCTATCCCAGGTTATTGAGAGGCAAGAGAAGAGATTGCAGGGGTCTTATCAAAGATCTTTGCATCTTCTCTTACCTCAGGCAAGGTCCTGGAGAACTGGAGAGTAGCCAATGCCATTCCTTTGTTTAAGAAGGGAAGTAAAGAGAAACCATGGAATTATACGCCAATGAGCCTTACAACAGCAGTAGGGTAACTATTGAAGGGGATTCTTCGTGATAGTATTTACTCACATTTGGAAGAAAATGTGATATTCGAGAGTCAGCTCGGCTTTGTCCACAGCAGATCATGTCTTACTAACTTGAGCTTTTTGAGGAGGTAGCGAAGATGATTGATGAGGATGGGGGAATTACTGTTGTCTACATGGATTTTAGTAAGGCATTTGATATACCTCATGGTAGGCTGATCCAGAAGTTTACGATGCATGGGATACATGGTGACTTGGGGGTTTGGATTCAGAACTGGTGTATTCATAGAAGACAAAGGGTAATGATGGAAGGGCATTATCCTGACTGGAGATCTGTGACCACTGGTGTTCTAATTGCTGCTGCAAGTAAGAATTTCATTTTTCGGTACATATGATAAATAAATATTCTTGACTTCATCTTGACTGTAAGGATCTGCGCTGCATCTCTGTTTTTGGTACACATACACAACGGAGCTAAATGAAGATGGGTTGGTTAGTAAGTTTGCAGATAATATCAAAATCGGAGGAGATGTGGTCAGTGAAGAAGAATTTAATCCAAGCAAGTGTGAGATGCTGCACTTTGGGAGATCAAGTATATCCTTGATCAAGGAGATCAAGGCCTGGGAACTTAATATTCAGGGTTATACATTCTATAGAAAGGACAGGCAAGTGGGCAGAGGAGGGGGGGGGGGGTAGCTCTGCTGGTGAGGGATGGAATTCAGTCCCTTGCGAAGGAAGACATAGGGACTGACGAGGTAGAGTCACTGTGGATTGAGTTGAGGAATTGTAAAGGCAAGAAGACACTAATTGGTGTTATCTACAGACCCCCAAATAGTAGCCCGGATGTAGGGTGTAAGTTGCAGCAGGAGTTAAAACTGGCATGTAACAAAGGTAATGCCACTGTGGTGATGGGGGATTTCAACATGCAGGTAGACTTGGAAAATCAGGTTGGTTCAGGACCCCAAGAAAGAGAGTTGGTAGAGTGCCTCCGAGATGGATTCATAGAGCAGCTTGTAATGGAGCCGACCAGAGAAAAGGCAATTCTGGGTTTTGTGTTGTCTAATGAACCAGAGTTGATAAGAGAACTCGAGGTAAAGGAACCGCTTGGAGGTAGTGATCATAATATTATTAGTTTTAATCTTTAATTTGAGAAGGAGAACGTTAAATCGGTAGTGGCAGTGATGCAGTTGAACAAAGGGGACTATGAAGGTATGAGAGAGGAGCTGGCCAAGGTAGACTGGAAAGGGATCCTAGCAGGAATGACGGTGGAACAGCAATGGCAGGAATTTCTGGGCATAATCCGGAAGACGCAGGATCATTTCATTCCAAAAAGGAAGAAAGATTTTAAGGGGAGTAGGAGGCAACCGTGGCTGACAAGAGAAGTTAGGGATAGAATAAAATAAAAATAAAATATGTATAACACAGCAAAGAGTAGCCGGAACCCAGAGGATTGGGAAACTTTCATAGGACAACAGAAAGGAAACAAAACGGGCAATACGGGCTGAAAAGATGAAGTACGAGGGGAAGCTGGCCAGGAATATAAAGAAGGACAGTAAAAGCTTCTTTAAATATGTTAAGGGAAAAAGAGTAGCAAAGTCAAATGTGGGTCCCTTGAAGGCAGACGGGTGAAATTATTATGGGGAACAAGGAAATGGCAGAAGAGTTGAACAGGTACTTCAGATCTGTCTTCACTAAGGAAGACACAAACAATCTCCCAGATGTACTGGAGGACAGAGGATCTAAGGGGGTAGAGGAACTGAAATAAATTTTCATTAGGTGAGAAATGGTATTGAGTAAGCTAATGGGACTGAAGGATGATAAATCCCCTGGATCCCAGGATCCTCAGGGAGGTGGCTCTAGAAATAGTGGACACGTTGGTGACACATCATTTTCCAATGTTCAATAGATTCAGGATCAGTTCCTGTGGATTGGAGGATAGCTAATGTTATCCCACTTTTCAAGAAAGGAGCGAGAGAGAAAACAGGGAATTACAGACCAGTTAGCCTGGGAATGATGCTGGAGTCAATTATTAAAGAGGTAATAATGGGGCATTTGGATAGCAGTAAAAGGATTAGTCCAAGTCAACATGGATTTATGAAAGGGAAATCATGCTTGACTAATCTTCTGGAATTTTTTGAAGATGTGACAAGTAAAATGGATGAAGGGGAGCCAGTGGATGTAGTGTATCTAGACTTTCAGAAAGCCTTTGATAAGGTCCCGCACGGGAGACTGGTGACTAAAATTAGAGCACATGGTATTGGGGGTAGGGTGTTGACATGGATAGAAAATTGGTTGGCAGACCGGAAGCAAAGAGTAGGAGTGAACGGGTCCTTTTCAGAATGGCAGGCAGTGGCAAGTGGAGTGCCGCAAGGCTCGGTGTTGGGGCCGCAACTGTTTACCATATATATTAATGATTTGGAAGAGGCAATTAGGAGCAACACTAGCACATTTGGGGTGACACAAAGCTGGGTGGCAGTGTGAACTGTGAAGAAGATGTTAGGATGTTGCAGGGTGACCTGGACAGGTTTAGTGAGTGGGCAGGTGTGTGGCAGATGCAGTATAATATAGATAAATGTGAGGTTATCCACTTTGGCGGCAAAAACAAGGGGGCAGATTATTATCTCAATGGGGTTAGGTTAGGTAAGGGGAGGTGCAGCGAGACCTAAGTGTCCACTGAAAGTTGGCGTGCAGGTACAGCAGGCAGTGAAGAAAGCTAATGGAATGTTGGCCTTCATAACAAGAGGATTTCAGTATAGGAGTAAAGAGGTTCTTCTGCAGTTGTATAGGGCTCTGGTAAGACCACATCTGGAGTATTGTGTACAGTTTTGGTCTGCTAATTTGAGGAAGGACATCCTTGTGATTGAGGCAGTGCAGCGTAGGATCACGAGATTGATCCCTGGGATGGCGGGACTGTCATATGAGGAAAGATTGAAAAGACTAGGCTTGTATTCACTGGAGTTTAGAAGGATGAGGGGATATCTTATAGAAACATATAAAATTATAAAAGGACTGGACAAGCTAGATACAGGAAAAATGTTCCCAATGTTGGGCGAGTCCAGAACCAGGGGCCACAGTCTTAGAATAAAGGGGAGGCCATTTAAGACTGAGGTGAAAAAAAATGTTCACCCAGAGAGTTGTGAATTTGTGGAATTCCCTGCCACAGAGGGCAGTTGAGGCCAAATCACTGGATGGATTTAAGAGAGTTAGATAGAGCTCTAGGGGCTAGTGGAATCAAGGGATATGGGGAGAAGGCAGGCACGGGTTATTGATTTGGGACGATCAGCAATGAATGGCGGTGCTGGCTTGAAGGGCCGAATGGCCTCCTCCTGCACCTATTTTCTATGAGCAGAATTAGGCCACTCGGCCCATTAGGTCTGCTCCGTCATTCAATCAAGGCTGATCTACCTCCCTCCTAACCCCCTTTTCCTGCCTTATCCCCATAACCTCTGACATGCGTACTAATCAAGACAACTATGGGACAACTATATAACGAATGACCAGATCTTTAACAATATTGACATCCAGAGGGATCTTGTGATCCAAGTCCATAGGTCCCTAAAAGTGGCAACACTCAGGGCATTGAGTATAACAGTTAGGAAATTATGGGGAAGATTTATAAAACTTAGGTAGGCCGCATTTGGAGTATTGTGTGCAGTTCTGGTTGCCCCATTACAGGAAGGACATGGAGACTTTAAAGAGGGTGCAGAAGGTTTACTAGAATGTTTGACCTGATTAGAAGGCATTAGTTGAGAAGTGAGGTTGGACAAAGCTAGGTTATTTTCTCCAGAGCATTGGAGGTTGAGGGAAGACTTGACAGATAAAATTATGAGTTGCTTAGATGGGTTAGACAGTCAGAAACCTTTTACCAGGGTGGAAATGTCAAATAATAGAGCCCACAGCTTTAAAGAAAATATGGGACCATTTTTCTTTAATAGCAGAGAGGTGTTTTGTGTTAACTGTGCTGCCAGGGGTGGTGCTGGAAGAAGATATGACAGTTAAATTTAAGAGGTTTTAAGATAGGGACAGGAGAAATGCAGAGATATGGATCACATGCAGGCTGTGGGGATTAATTTAACTTGGCATCATGTTCGACACAAACATTTTGGGACAAAGAACTTGTTCTAGTGCTATACAGTTTTATGTTCATTGTACCAAAATATATTCTCTGGGGTAGGAATGATCATGGATTCATAATTCTAAGGTATATTTTATAAATCATCTGTCTAAAAGCAAAAATATATTTGCATTTCAAGATTTCTATAGCTATTCAAAATGTTAAGAGCTTTCTTTTTTTTTTTTGAGTACCGGGACTTCAACCGTGTATACATTTAGGTACCTTTGCTTCTTGAATTTCTTTATCAGCAATTTCCAGGGCAATTTCTTTATCCCGTTCTAATTGTTGTGCCAAATGGTCAATCTCATTCAATTCATTACACAAGTGTTCGTTTTTAGTGCTGAGGTTTACAACCTCATTTGTTGCCTCGCTTTTTTTCTCCAGAAGTTCCTTCATCTGCTTCTCCAGATCACAGTTAGTTCTCTGAAGGTATTCAACCTGCAATTTGAGGTTCAAAATAAATTAATCTCAAGTATGCCCTCTATACCATAATGCAAATGCATGTTTGAATTAACAGAAGTTCATTCTCCTCTCATTATCATTCCCCTTTATCCAAAAATCTTTCCCCAGTTACAAATAGCAACACCAATCTTTACTACCTCCCCTAAGCAGAATCCCACTGACTACTTTTTCACAGGTAACTGGTCAGACAGTAGGGGCAGGCAAGAAACAAAGATAAAGGCACAGTCACTTGATCGTCAGCTTAAAAACTAAAATATCATGGGACAAAGATTAGATCAGAAGATCGGCACATGGATAGACATTTTGGCCACCGAGGCGGCATCACCCTTTTGCACCAAACCTTTGTTATTCCCATTGTTTACTCTCCCCATATTCTCAGCAACTCCCACAGATTCTATCACTCATCTACACATTAGGGGCAGTTTTAGTGGCCGATTAACCCAGCAATCCGCACATCTTTGGGATGTGGAAGGAAAATTAAGCAGCTGGAAGAATTCCCCACAATCACAGAAAAGTGCAAAGTACAGTCAGTATCTGAGGTAGTCTGATCCCCAGATGAGGTATGCTTCTACTAGTCATGCCACGGTGCCGCCAAAGTGAGCATTCTCGCGATTAGGTAAATTCCCCCTTATGAATAGAGTACTTAATCAGATTAACAATCATCTTGTCATGCTAATTCCATCAATATCTCTCAATACTTGCATATTTCATACACACCTATATAAAAATGATGAAATATGTATGAGTATTTTATAATTATAGTATAATCAAATTTTAGCCTCTAACTACTTATTCGTTAAACTTAGCAAACTAAGCATATTAATTCACACCTGGAGGTTTAAGTGTGCTACAAGGCGTTCATTGCTTTTGTTTTTAGCTTCAAGAGAGATAACATCATGAGGCCGACCACCTTCCAGTGATCGGTTCAGGCGCTCTATTTCCTCATCTCTTGCGTCAACCTGCAAAGCAATATACAAAGATATTATATAAAACAGGACACAATTTAGTGACTTACCCCAATTTAGAACTTCCACTTGTGGGCCAGTCCAGTCCTTATCCATAACTATTTTAAAACTAAAAGACTTGTCCACTGACACTTCAGTCACTTGCCCGTCCCAATTTCCTATAAGTACGTCAAGCTTTGTCCACTATCTTGTTGGGCCTCCCACGTATTGGCTAAGTAAACTTTCCGGAACACATTTGAGACATTCTAAAGAACTAAAAATTAACCTTCTTAGGCTAAAGTGTGGATTACACAGAAATTTGCAAAGAACTGAAGAAACCATCTGTGCAATAACAACTGATTCTTATTTTGATAAATATCCAAATCAAGCAAGAAACCTGTGAGGACAGGTGATGGAAACATAAAATGATTCCACACTGACATAGAAGAGAGGCAGTGTTGAATCTTATCACCCCATTACTAATCTACAATATGAGTACTTTATGAAAATAACTCGTCTGAAAGAGGTTGAGGCAGGAATCAAGACAGGAAAATTTGAGTATAGATGATGCTCCACCATAACAGCTTGAAATAAAGACGCCTTGAAAAAAACATCAAAGAAGAGGATGAGAGCTGGTCTGCCCATGAATATCAAGACAAAGGTTATGTCATGCAGATTGTTTAAAGAATTCAAAGCAATGATTAAGTGGCGATAGTGGAATGATTCCGTTTTTCAAGGAGCCAGTATAGAGAATTGGGAGACATAATAAGCAGAAGGACAAAATAACAGGCTTGATCAAAATAATTAATAAGTGACAATCTAAAAGATTATTAGTTTTCTCAGTAATAACGTATACATAGGAAAGCTGAACCGTACAATAGAAAACAAAATGCAGCTTACGTGCTCCCTCAGAGCCAGAAGACATATTTTAGACACATGCAGGAAAGCAATTGAAAAGAAGTGGATTTGATCAAATAATCTACTAAAATGTCTCTAAACAGATGTGGATAGCCATTGTGAAGGGCTCCTTTGGACAGCACTGGGCTATGCAGTTACCAAGAATCAACGCTGTCTCAGAATATACTGAAATATACTGAAGGAGCATCCACATCAGAAAACTTTAGCACTGGTGTTTGAAAAAGGGGCAGTTATCTTTTAATGTTGAAAATTCAGATAAACTTGAGCCAGTCATCTATACTAAACTTGAAAATTCAGAAACCAATTGTGAAGCATGTGGATTTCAAATCAGCTGAATGGAAAATAAAGAACCGTGTCTGCTCACCTGAAAAGAATTCATTTAAAATAAAAACACCACACTTAAGTTTGCATGCTCTTACCTGCCTCTGGAATTTTCTCATACCGCGATCTGATTTATCCAGTTCAGCCTTGAGATTATTAACTGTATCTTGAAGTCCCATTATTCTGGTAAATAATGAAAATAAGTCAAAAGTAAACATCACATAAGAATTATTTGCATCCGAATGTTAATGGAAGAACAGTTAAGGAAAGATTTAATTAAGAAAGATTTATCAGACAAAAATAAAAGTAAATTGAATGTTAGGTCACTTATGGTGAAATGTTATCTCAAATATGAAATTCATTCTCTCCAAAGACTTCGGTTGCTGGGTCAACCAGAGATATAGGAATTTATATATGGATAAGAGTACAAACACCGTTTTGGGTTTTTGTACAAAACAGAACTAAAATTAAAGCTAACAATCACCAAAATGTTACCTGGTGACTCTTTTTTTAAGCATTTCATTATGGCCTTTCTATTGTCAGGGTCAGAAATCTCATTGATGGGCAGCAAGACATTCTGATGGGGAGAGTGAACATCCAGAGATTGCAGCCCGTATCATCATCAAAGGTTTTGATAGAAAATGGGAGGCTAACGTGTAGACTGAGTGGAAGGAGTTAGGAAAAAAAGCAGGATATCAAAGATATAGATTTTTTAAAGAGATACAGTGTAGAACAGGCTCTTCCATCCCACCGAGTCCACACCGACCATCGATCACCTATACATGTTCTATTTTATCACACTTTCACATCCCTAAGCACTAGAGGCAATTAACAGAAGCCAATTAACCTACAAACCTGCTTGTCTTTAAGATGCGGGAGGAAACAGAGTGAGCACCCAGAGAAATATCCACGCAGCCACTGGAAGAATGTACACACTCCGCACAGACAGAACCCGTATTCAAGATCGAACCCTGGTCTCTGGCGCTATGAGGTAGTAGCTCTACCGCTGCACCAATGATAATATCTCGGGATTTCTCCAATTGCCATGTGTATAGGAACCAGAGGATAATGCAAGGTGGGCAGAAGAACTGGTGCAGGTGGGAGAGCTTTAGTTCAGAGGATATTAGGATCAGTTGTGGAGAAGATGGGACCTGTGGACTGCACCACCTATGCAAGACCATGTTTAATATCCGGTGAGGGGGCTGCAAGCCGGCAGCCCTGTCAGCAGCGTGTTAGTCTTTTCAACTTCTTTAATTTTTTTAGTGTGTTTTAATGTAAGTTTTTAATGTTTCTTTGAGTGTCTTGTGTGGTGGGTGGTGTGGGGGTGGGGGGTAAGGGGGAAACCGTTTCGGTCGCCTCCTCCACGGAGAGTCGACTTTTTCCATGTCGCCTCCACCGTGGCCTAACATCGAAGATCGTCGCGGCCTTTCCCGGAGACGTGCCTGGGGCTTCAGCAGCGGGCGCAGCGCGGACTCTCCGCGTGGAGCGGGCGAGCCCCCGCCAGGGTCGTCGGAGGGGAGCGCTCCGTTCGCTGGCCCACGGCAGCCTGAAGCCGCGGTCTGCAGAGCTCCGGCCGGCGCGGCGTCCGCAGCCTGGGATCCCTCGTGGGCGACCCGGGGGAAGAAGAGCTCCGACTGCCGGCCCGCGGTCAACTTCTACCGCGGGCACGGCGGGGACTTGCCATCAGGTGCGGGGTCCCTCGCTGGAGATCCCTGGAGGGGAGCTGCGACTGCCGGCCCTGCGGTGCTTCTGGCTGCGGCGCGGCGGGGACTTTAAATCTTCGACCGCCGGCCTGCGGCCTACACCAACTTGAAGCCGCGGTCTCCAGTGGGAAAGAGCCGATTCTGGACTTACCTGGACTTTTTACCTTGTCTGCACATCTGGATGCCCGCAGCGACGGCTGCGGAGGGTTGAGGTCCCAACCACGGGGGAAAATGGAGGACTGGCCAAATTTTGGTGCCTTCCACCACAGTGATGAATGCTGTAGTGGATGTTTGTGTTAAATTTTTAGTGAGTTTTTGTGTGTTCTTTATCATTGTACCGCTGCTGGCAAATTCATTTCACTTGCACTTTATGTGCAATGTGACAAATAAAACTGATTGTATTGTATTGATTGTATTGTAATATCATACAGGCAGCTGTTCTCAAGCTGTTGGGGGCAAAATTTAAACGACAGGGCTCGAAATTAGCGGTTGCCCGGGTGCCATTGACCACCCAAAGTGCCGCCGGGCAACCTAAACACCGAGTCATTTTGCCCAGCTTGGCAACCAGATACTGGCTTATACCGATAGACACAAAATCTGGAGTAATTCCGCGGGTCAGGCAGCATCTCTGGAGAAAAGGAACGTGACGTTCGGTGGCGACTGTATTGCGGGGCAAAGATACTAGGTGCGTGGTGACGAAGGGTCGGAGCGAATGACGGGTCCCAAACAGCGGCAGCAGCGGCCGCGACAGAGGCTCCATCTCCTCCTCCTCCCGCACCCCGCCCGGCAGAAGGAGGCCTCCCTCTCCCTCCCTCCCTCCTCGGCGTGCTAGAGGGGTTGTTTTGAAAGCGCTGTTGGTGGATTTGCAAGCAGACGCCGCTATCGCCCTGATAACGCCCGCTGCTTGCAAATCCGCCAACGGCGATTTCAAAACAACCGCTCTAGCACGCCGAGGCCGGGAGAGGGAGGGAGAGGTAGGCGGAGGCCTCCTTACGGCGTCTGAAGCAGCTGCACCAAAGATCCTATAGCTATAGGATCTTTGAGCTGCACCGCTCGGCGCCGCACCTTGCTGTCGGCTGGCGGAGGGGAGGTGGCGGCACTTTGGCGTTGGACAGGGACGGCCAAGGCAGCGGGGCGATGTTGTCCGAGGAGCGCTGACTTCCTTCCTCCCCACCTCCTCTGCCCCTTCCCCCCCACTCTCTCTCTCTCTCTCTCTCTCTTGTACGCCCCCTTCCACCCCTCTTATCCTGGGACCCCTCTCCATCCCGCACTGATCCCCATTCCCTCCTCTATTCAGTCCTCACTGACATCCCCTGTGCTCCCCTCCCCATCTACCCCCCCCCCCAATCTATTCATCACCCTACCCACCTCGCATTGATTCTCCTGCCACCCCCCCATCCATCCTACACTGGTCCCCCAATTCATCCTGCACTGACCCCCCTTCCCATCCATCCTGCACTTCTCCCCCCATTCATACTGCACTGATCCGCCCATTCATCCCGTACTTACCCACCCTCCATTTACCCTGCACCAATCCCCCCATCCATCCTGTAGTGATCTCCCCATTCATCATTTACTGATCCCCCATTCTTCCTGTACTGATCCCCTTATGCATCCTGTACTGATCCCCTCATTCATCCCGTACTGATCCCCCATTCATCCTATACTGATCCCCTCATTCATCCTGTAGTGATCCCCCATTCATCCTGCACAGACCCTTCGATCCACTGTCCTGACCCCCCCCCCATTCATCCTGTACTGATCCCCCCCATTCATCCTGTGTTGACCCCCCCCATTCATCCTGTGCTGACCCCCCCCCCCATTCATCCTGTACTGATCCCCCCATTCAAGAAGAGTGGGGGGAACAGTCTGAAGAAGGGTCTCGACCCGAAAGTTTGCCTATTTCCTTCGCTCCATAGATGCTGCCTCACCTGCTGAATTTTTCCAGCATTTTTATCTACCCCCATTCATCCTGTACTGATCCCCCCCATTCATCCTGTACTGATCCCCCCCCCCATCCATCCCGTACTGATCCCCCCCATCCATCTCGTACTGATCCCCCCATTCAACACCACTGACATCCCCCGTGATCCCCCCATTCAACACCACTGACATCCCCCGTGCTCTCCCCTCACAATTTTACATGCTCCAACCAACACGTACTAATTCACCTGCCTCAATCCATCCATTCCGCACCGATTGCCTTCTCAACCCCCCCCCCCAAATATATTACCAAAAGAACATTTGCTGCAGTTATGTACTTTGGCCATCTTTTGTCAGTTAGTGTAATGTTTAACCTGTCAGATGGGTATAGTCGGTTTTAACAGCTATTATCATAAAATGCCTTGAAAATTTCTTTGCAACCTGTATATTTTGTTATGGATAAATTATGTTGGAAGCCAGAGTGTTTCTGTGCCAATAGCAATAACGACCCATGCTATGGCCATGTCAAGGTAATTTTCGGTCCTTCACAGAAAACATGCTTGCATCAATCTGTAGTGTGCATGGTTAAGCATATATGTTATCATGGTCCAGGATTTATTGACACAAGTTGATCATACGCTGAATAATCCGACTTCCGGTGGGGGCGACATGTTGGAGTAGTCGCACTTTTCCACGCTCCCGACCTTTTCACCTCCAACTTTTATTACAGCTCAGTCTAAGTTTTTTTTATCCACCCACAAACATTTAAACATCATTGTCAGTACCTCTCTACGCTGTAAAGATGCCAAAGGAAAGAAAGCGGAGCAAAAGACAGAAGACCCGACGACCAGCACCGCCATGGCCACGCTAGTAGCCATGTTAACAGAACATAAGGTACCGTTACTGGCAGAATTCAACACAGCGTTCACCAAATTGGAAACGAAGCTGGACAATATCCAGACCACTATGTTAGACCACCAACACCGTCTTTCGTCATTAGTCTTTTGCCGCTACCACCAGCCAAGACATACGAGCTATAACGTTAATGTTAACTACGGTGACCGAAGAGAACGCCAAGCTAAAGGCTAAGCTTATCGGCCTGGAAGGCAGGAGTCGCCGAAATAACATAAGGATAGTGGGTCTTCCCGAGAATATCGAGGGCTCCCAAACAACAGCGTTTTTCTCTCAACTTCTGCTCGAGACTCTTGGCGAACACACACTGGAATCAGCCCCGGAGCTAGACCGAGCCCACCGTACGCTAACAGCTAAGCCAAGCCCTGGTGAGAAACCCAGAGCAGTTGTGATCTGCTTCCATAGATACCAGACCCGTGAGTTGGTGGTGCGTGAGGCTCGGAGGCAGAGGGGTAAGCTGAAATACAAAGATACCCCGATCCACATTTTCAAAGACTACTGTCCCGAGATAGTTGAACAACGCTTCGCATACCGAGACGTTATGAAGGAGCTGTATAACCTGGGTCTCAAACCCTCCCTTCATTATCCAGCCAAGCTGTTCATAATGTCCGGGGAGGGAAAGAGGCGACGACTAACATCTCCCGAGGACGCTCAGGATTTCATCTCATCTTACCGTCGATGCAGACCGGGACCCACAGACGACTGACTTCGTTCAGTACGTCTATATTCGAGTGGCACAGGGGCCCGGTTAATCTATGGTTACATGGACTAACTTTAGCTTGACTGTTCCTAATAACTAGCTATGGTTAGCGTTCGGCATTGCTGATTATACTAGACCCCTGTTTCGAAATGTATGAGGCTGGTAAGAAATCACCAGGATTCGTGAATATTTTATACCAACTTTTTCTTATATTGTCTATGTGTAATCATACTTGAAAGGTCCTTCACCAGCATATGCTATAAAACTGGGCTTAAGGGACCCACTTTGTGGTTTGTGATTTGGTCTCTGCCTTCCTGTTCTTAGCAGCTGGCGGCTAACGCTGTCAGCACTTGGCTAGTTTGCTTATACTAATCTTCATAACGGACTGTCTGGGGCTGATAAGAGCTCATTACAGCCAGGGCTGTGTTATACAAATCTTATCTTATACCTTTTTTGTTTAACAAAACTTAATTGATGCTCTTTAGCGCTGCGCTTTAATCTAACAGCCCAGTTTGTAATTTGCTAACTTTTCCAACGCCAACTCTCTCTTTATACTTTGTCGATTTTAAGACATACTATGTAACACCAAAGGAAGCTATTTTGGCTCCACTTATACTTTAGCCGGCTTATTTGGTATCACCACTTTGTTAATATGCTTTGTCTTATTGTGACTATTATCATTGCTATTATTACTATTAGTGTTAGCAATGTTACTGGCAGTGCAACCACCATGGTTATTATTTTAACTTTGTATTTATCAATGTATGTTTATCTTACTTTATTCCTACTCTCTATTTTTCAAATTATTATTACCATCTTACCTTATCGACACTGAGTGACTCCGTCGCTTTGGGAGGCTGAGATATAGGGAGTTAAGATCGGATATCTCCATGCGGAAGCGAGGACAACGCACCTTGGTGCAATGGGCACTCAAGGTTCAGTTGAGACATGGGGGATCTCAGGTCTGGAGACTCAGGTTTGAAAGATGGTTAAATGATATGTGTTCCACTTGTTTGCTGTGTGTGTATGTTTTTGTTTTTGTTTTTTTTGTTTTGTTTTTAAATTTTATTTTGTTTCACATATATATATATATATATATATATATATTTCCCCCCCCCCCCCTCTCCACATCCCCACTCTCGGCAGCTGGCTTCGATGCGCTCTTCCGTCTCGTTTTGCAGAACTACAGCGCATTACCCATATAGCTAAATATGGCCAACACTAACGATACTCTTAGATTTGTTTCGTGGAACGTGAGAGGGATGGGAAGTCCTACCAAAACTGATAGGATCTTGGCCCATTTGCAACAGCTCAAAAGGCGATATATTCTTCATCCAAGAAACCCACCTTCGCAACAGAGAGGTAACACGGCTTAAGAGAGGCTGGATTAGTCAACTATTTCACTCGAAATTTAATAATAGGGCTAGGGGCACTGCTATCCTGATTCGTAAGAACATTAAGTTCGAACCACAGAAAACTGTGGAAGACCCTGCTGGTCACTTTGTCATGGTGTCGGGCAAACTGCAAGACACACCTGTCATATTGGCCAGCATTTATGGACCCAACTGGGATGACAGCTCATTTATAACTAAATTTTTTACATCTCTCCCAAATATTGAAAATCACCATGTCATTATGGGTGGAGATTTTAATCTGGTCCAAGATCCTATACTGGATAGATCTTCGAATAAAGCCTCTAGTTTAACTAAATCCGGTAAGACTCTGCATGTTCTTGCCAAACAACTGGGGCTCACAGACCCATGGAGATTTACATTCCCCACAACTAAATTATTTTTCATTTTTCTCCCACGTGCATCGTACGTTTACCCGTATAGACTTCTTTCTCTTAGATAATAGATTGCTTTCCAAAATCAAATCCAGTGAGTACCATAGCATCGTAATATCAGATCATGCTGCGACCTCCCTTGATCTTCATTTTCGTAAACGAACTAACCCCTTTAAGTGGAGGTTCAACTCATTATTAGCAGAGGCTCACTAGATGCAATTCTTGCACTCCCAAATCACCCTATATTTTGAGCTGAATGACTCGCCGGACATAGAAAGAGGTATACTCTAGGAAGCTTCAAAAGCCTATATTAGGGGCCAACTCATTTCCTTTGTCTCCAACCTGAAAAGAACCGAGACGTTCCAAACGGCAGATCTGTTACAAAAAATAAAGGACATTGATGACAAATATGCATCTGACCCAAACCCTAATCTCTATAGAGAACGTCTTAGGCTACAAACAGACTTTGACCTCATATCCATTAATAAAGCCAAACTACGACTGCTTAAATCTAGGCAACACTTTTTTGAATCTGGGGATAAAGCTGGAAAGCTTTTGGCCCATCAGGCCAGAACAGAGGCGACTTCACGGCTAATTCCAGCCATTAGATCCAGCTCAGGGGAGATTCATACTGATCCTCTCAGAATTAATGAAGCATTTGCTAAATTCTACACTGAACTATACACTTCTGACTATCCCCCAACTGCAGGTGACATGTTCAGTAGTATGACGTTTCCCCGAATTGACGAAGAAGCCATGAGAGACTTGGGTGGTCCCATAACTGTAGCTGAGGTCCAAGCAGCCATCACATCGCTGCAAAGCGGAAAGTCACCCGGCCCTGACGGCTTCTCTGTAGAATATTACAAAGCTTTCTCTGATCTCCTCGCACCAGTCCTGAGAGATATGTACAATGAGGCGTTTTTACATCGTCGCCTACCGCCCACCTTGTCGTGGGCTACCATCTCCCTAATTCTTAAAAAGGAGAAAGATCCCCTGCTTTGTAGTAGCTATAGACCAATCTCACTCCTGAATGTGGACCTCAAAATCCTTTCTAAAACCCTTGCGCTTCGTCTTCAACGAGTGATGCCCTCTATTATCTCGTTAGATCAAACAGGGTTTATACCTGGCCGACAGTCTTCCCATAATACTAGGCGTCTCCTTAACATCATTCACTCTTCGAGTAATGAGACCCCGGAGATGGTGGTCTCCCTCGATGCCGAAAAGGCCTTCGACAGGGTCGAGTGGAGGTACCTATATGAGGCGATGGATAGGTTTGGCCTCGGTAACAGTTTTATTCTCTGGCTGAGCCTATTATATTCGTCCCCGGTGGCCTCAGTACAAACAAACGACATACTGTCGCCCCACTTCACACTTCAGAGAGGTACCAGACAGGGTTGCCCGTTATCTCCACTCTTGTTTGATGTCGCGATAGAACCCCTGGCGGTCTGGTTACGCGCAGAGAAGGGCTTTAAAGGTATTACACGGTTTGACACAACTCATAAAGTCTCATTGTATGCGGATGACCTGCTCCTGTACATCTCGAACCCAGTCAGTTCTCTCCCTGTGATTATGAATATTTTAGAACGGTTTGGTGCATATTCTGGTTATAAACTCAACTACCAAAAGAGTGAGCTATTACCGATTAACTTACCGGCTAAGCAGCTCCCTCGCTCTTTAACCTCATTCAAATGGGCAGAGGATGGGTTCTGCTATCTCGGCGTTTTTATCACAATACCCTTATCTGATATGTTCCGCACAAACTTTTTGCCTCTGGTTGAGAAAGCCGAAAAAGATTTTGACCGCTGGTCAGTTTTACCGCTATCCCTCGTGGGCCGGATAAATCTGGTTAAGATGGTTGTCCTACCCAAATTCCTGTATCTTTTCCAGCATGTCCCCATACTTATCACTAAATCTTTTTTTGATCAATTAGAAAGGACAATATCTAAATTTTTATGGGGTAGTAAACCGGTCAGAATCCGAAAGGCGATACTGCAGTCGCCTAAGAGTGATGGCGGTTTGGCCCTCCCTGATTTTAGGCGATACTACTGGGCAGCTAACTTGCAAAAACTCCTGTATTGGATGAATGATGATTGCGACCACCCATCGATCTGGGTATATATGGAAAAGGCGAGTTCACGTCTCCCATTGCGGTCTGTCCTATGCTCCCAACTCCCCCTTTCTATAACATCTGTGGGTGCAGGCCCAATTGTCCCTTTCGGTCAAGATATTGAGTCAATTTAGGAAAAACCTCGGTTTACAGGGTCCTTCCATCTTGACCCCACTGCTTAAAAATCACATTTTTAAACCTTCAAGTATAGACCACGCATTTAAAACCTGGCATAGCAATGGCAGCAGTAGTATCTAAAACCTATACAAGGATGGCATCTTCTCGTCTTTCGCGGAGCTCTCGTCTAACTACAACCTCCCAAACTCCCACCTTTTTCGTTTTTTTCCAGATTAGGGATTTTGTGAAGAAGACATTTCCCTACTTCCCAAATCGCCCTCCTGAAACCCTGACTGATATCATCTTAGCTTTAGACCCCAACCGGAAGAGATGCATCTCTATTTTGTATAATTTGCTAGGGTCGGTTTTATTGAAACCTCATACCTCATTAAAAGCTGCGTGGGAGGGAGAGCTGAATACGAAATTAACAGACCAGCAATGGGACTCTGCCTTGGATTTGATCCACTCTTCTTCCATATGTGCTCGTCATGGCCTAATCCAATGCAAAGTCCTTTACAAAGTCCACTACACAAATGCAAGATTAGCTAGAATGTACCCAGCTGTTAATGACACCTGCAACAGATGTAATCAATCTCCCGCCAACCATAGCCATATGTTTTGGTCTTGCCCTAAGCTAGCAGCCTTTTGGAGGAGTGTTTTCGAATTGATAAGCAGAGCTTACGACCAGACTATTCTTCCAAATCCAATGTCAGCCATTTTCGGTACCCCTCCCAATACCAACCTCTCTGTTGCGGTGAAACGTGTCCTAGCTTTTACAACCTTGTTAGCCCGGAGACTGATCTTGCTTAGTTGGAGGCTTACCTGTCCCCCGACACACGCCCGTTGGATTAAGGAGGTGCTTTACAATCTGAAACTTGAAAAACTTAGGTTCTCTCTCAAAGGCTCTACCAAGACATTCCTAGATACATGGAACCCTTTCTTTGAACTGGTTAACTCTCTTAACTTGTCCCCGGACTCGGAAGAGGACTGAGTGTTCTCCATCATCGTTTTGTTCTACAGCAGCTGCTTTCCCCTTAATCCCCCCCTCCCTTCAATTAT
Organism: Malacoraja senta; assembly: GCA_038087875.1. Taxonomy (NCBI): domain Eukaryota; kingdom Metazoa; phylum Chordata; class Chondrichthyes; order Rajiformes; family Rajidae; genus Malacoraja; species Malacoraja senta. The sequence continues at coordinate 311,622,117 of CM075977.1, forward strand.
TTATTTAGATATATATGTATATATATATATATATATATATATTTTTCTTTTTTACCTTTTTTTTTCTCTCTTTATTTTTAAATAGCACATTTTGTTTCGTTTATTCTACCATTTGTGTGTGGATGTGTACGTATGTGAGTGTTGTTTGTCCCCGTTTGGCTCCGACCTGACTTGGGTGGGTTGAAGGTGGGTAAGGGTAAGGGTTTTGAGGATCGCTTACATACTGTTGTACAATTATGCCTTGACTGTTACTGTCTGTTATTATTGTATGTATGCAAATTGCTGTGAAATTCAAATAAAAAGATTTAAATATGAATAATCCAACCACATTTTTGTTTGGAAGTGGAAAGAAATAATAGAAATTGCAATGTGTAAAAAGAGTTGAGATACTGTATTATAATGTTGCTGCATGTCATTGTGGTATATATCATGTCTTGATTGGTGAATACGTTTAGTTTGTGACTTTATTTGAAGTAGAAATAATATGTGAATGCTTCATTGACCATAATTCCGACTGGTCCAAGAACATTATCGCACGTGTCATGCAAGCCATCTTAAATGACCACCTAAGCTGTCATTTGGCAACCTAAAAAGCTGCCAAGGTTGCCCGGCTGGCAACAGGGAAAAAAAGTTAAGCGAGAGCCCTGAACTAGCTTAGCAGAGGTAGAGAAGCTGGGTAAAGATTCAGAAGAGAGTAAAGGAGATATATAAATGGAAGGAAGAAAGTTGAATTGAAAGGAAAAAAACACATTTAACAATAAAGGAGAGTGTGAAAGTGTGAAATTGCATCCAAAAAACACTCAATTGCAGAAAGCAATATTTGAACAAAGATGTGGAATTAATTCAGAAAAGTTTGTGGTAACGCAGATTAGGTGTGCAACAAGTCAAGGGAACGCAGACAGGAGAATACCCAGTGAGAAAAGAATGTTAGTGTATAATGCATAAACCCTCATTACTGTTCAAAAATAACTTAGATATGAATTTAAAGAGCTATAACTTGCAAAGCTATAGGGTAGTGTTAGAAGGTGGGATTTAATTCAGTGCTTCCTCGAAAACACACTCATGGAATTGGTCAAATGGCATCTTGTGATGTAAATTTTTTGTATGACGCAAGTTTGGTTAAAAAAATTATCAGTCATGGATGAAAAAATAACCGAGCCAGTCCCAAATGTTGGCCACAGTAGAAAGCTACTAATTTTCAATGTTTCTCTCGATGTACTTATCAACTTCACCCTAGGACCATGAGACATAGGAGCAGAATTCGGACATTTTGCTCATCGAGTCTACTCTGCCATTCATTCATGCTTGATCTAATTTTCGCAAAAGTTCTTGCCTTACAGTGCCAGAGACCCGGGTTTGATCCTGTCTACAGATGTTGTCTGTACGCAGTTTGTACATTCTCCCTGTGACCGCGTGGGTTTTTACCGGGTGCTCCGGTTTGCTCCCACACTCCAAAATTGTAAAATGTTTGTAGGTTAATTGGCTTTGGTAAAAATTGTAAATTGTTCCTAGTGTGTAGGATAATGTTAATGTATGAGGATCGGAGGTCGGCGCAGACTCGGTGGACCAAAGGGCCTGTTTCCGCGCTGTATCTCTAATCTAAACTAAGAAATTAATTCCACAGATTCACCACCCTCTGGCTAAAGAAATACCTCCTTATCACCATTCTAAAAGACAAGACAGTCTCCAGACTCTGTAATCAATCAGAAACTAGCAGTTCTCTTCAAAAAAATGGAAACTTCAGTCAAATCAACCATCTATTTAGATTCCATATAATAAAATTCAAAAATCTCAATTTACATAATCATGTGTCATTGTGGTAAATCCGTTCTGTATTTCATCTAATACCAACAGAGCTTCCTCAGCTTGCAGCCAGAGCTCCTCGTGCTGCTTAAAATGTGGCGCAACAAGGATTTTAGTCATCTCAAGAGGAATTTTATCACCTTATATTCTAAGTAATAGGGTCCTTTATTTTTCTAGTCATCCTCTGCATTTGCCCATGACACTAAGAACACAGAGGTATGGATTTCACTCCAGAACATCCCCTACAGCTTCCAGCACTAACCCCCTTCTCATCCTCAACAACCACATCACTTTGGACTTTCAAAACTGTTAAATGTTAACCATTATGTCCTATCTTTTTCAAATTCAAACTGAATGACCAAAACAATTGACTACATAGAAATACAAATAACAATCTATCAATCTCCTTATAAAACTTAATTTCACTTTGCTATCTCTTCAAGAAGTTGATTGTAAATATCTTAAATTCCATGAATCCAGCCCAGATCTTTGTGGTACATCATCAGTAATATCCCCCAAAATTATTTTTTCCCAGATTAATTGTCAGATTAATAATTTGCCTCAGTTTCATGGCCTTCATTTAACCATCAATTAGGACAGGCTACATGGAAAATTTACTAATAGATTTGAAATCCAATATCAGTGTGCCTCTCTTAAAAAAACAATCGATAAGGTTACCATCACCCAATTTATTTTGGTATTACCTTCTCAATTTGCAAGTGTAATAAATGAACTGCAGATGTTCTCATAAAGCACGTCATCATCTATGGTCTACCAGGATGTAACTGACCAATGTCATTGTTTTCAAACCACACAAGGCTGTAAAATCCTCACCTGTGGCCATTGTGATGACAACAAACGGTTTTGGAGACAAATACAAACATAGCCAAGTTAATTGCTCAATTTAGTGGCTTACACTTTTTTTCATGCTGGGGCATACTATTCAAAATTAATAATGGCAGAAAGATCAACAGAGCAGCCTCATTCTAAGACTATTAATGGTTTTGTGACAGTTGACACAATTTACACATCTGAGAAAAAAAGTTGTAAGTTGAAGTCTCTCTCCAGAAATTTGAGTGGAAAATGTTGGCTGATATTTCAGTTTAGTAAATGAGGGAATGGTGCACCATCGAAAAACTTGGCGTTAACGAAGGGACTAGTGTTCTCAGTTGAAATGATCCCATGACATTATTTTGAAGAAAAGCTGGAGTTGCCTTCAACCACCATTTATCCATCAGTCAACATTATTAGGTTATTATATGGTATTTAAATACTGCTGTTTGTAGCAGCTGCTGTGCACAAACTGGTTGCCATATTTCTCATATAAAGGGTTATCATAGAAACATAGAAAATAGGTGCAGGAGTAGGCCATTCGGCCCTTCAAGCCTGCACCGCCATTCAATATGATTATGGCTGATCATCCAACTCAGTATCCTGTACCTGCCTTCTCTCCATACCCCCGATCCCTTTAGCCACAAGAGCCACATCTAACTACCTCTTAAATATAGCCAATAAACTGGCCTCAACTACCTTCTGTGGCAGAGAATTCCACAGATTCACCACTCTCTGTGTGAAAAATGATTTTCTCATCTCGGTCCTAAAAGACTTCCCCCTTATCCTTAAACTGTGACCCCTTGTTCCAGACTTCCCCAACATCGGGAACAATCTTCCTGCATCTAGCCTGTCCAATCCCTTAAGAATCTTGTAAGTTTCTATAAGATCCCCCCTCAATCTTCTAAATTCTGGCGAGTACAAGCCGAGTCTATCCAGTCTTTCTTCATATGAAAGTCCTGCCATCCCAGGAATCAGTCTGGTGAACCTTCTCTGTACTCCCTCTATGGCAAGAATGTCTTTCCTCAGATTAGGAGACCAAAACTGTATGCAATACTCCAGGTGTGGCCTCACCAAGACCCTGTACAACTGCAGTAGAACCTCCCTGCTCTTATACTCAAATCATTTTTCTATGAATGCTAACATACCATTCGCTTTCTTGACTGCCTGCTGCACCTGCATGCCTACTTTCAATGACTGGTGTACCATGACACCCAGATCTCGTTGCATCTCCCCTTTTCCTAATCGGCCACCATTCAGATAATAGTCTACTTTCCTGTTTTTGCCACCAAAGTGGATAACCTCACATTTATCCACATTATACTGCATCTGCCATGCATTTGCCCACTCACCCAACCTATCCAAGTCACCTTGCAGCCTCCTAGCATCCTCCTCACAGCTAATACGGCCCCCCAGCTTCGTGTCATCCGCAAACTTGGAGATGTTGCATTCAATTCCCTCATCTAGGTCATTAATATATATTGGAAATAGCTGGGGTCCCAGCACTGAGCCTTGCGGTACCCCACTAGTCACTGCCTGCCATTCTGAAAATGACCCGTTTACTCCTACTCTTTGCTTCCTGTCTGCCAGCCAGTTCTCTATCCACATTAATACTGAACTCCCAATACCGTGTGCTTTAAGTTTGTATTCTAATCTCTTATGTGGGACCTTGTCGAAAGCCTTCTGAAAGTCCAGATATAACACATCCACTGGTTCTCCCTTATCCACTCTACTAGTTACATCCTCGAAAAATTCTATAAGATTCGTCAGACATGATTTACCTTTCGTAAATCCATGCTGACTTTGTCCAATGATTTCACCACTTTCCAAATGTGCTGCTATCCCATCTTTAATAACTGACTCTAGCATTTTCCCCACTACCGATGTTAGACTAACTGGTCTGTAATTCCCTGTTTCCTCTCTCCCTCCCTTTTTAAAAAGTGGGGTTACATTAGCTACCCTCCAATCCTCAGGAACTACTCCAGAATCTAAAGAGTTCTGAAAAATTATCACTAATGCATCCACTATTTCTGGGGCTACTTCCTTAAGTACTCTGGGATGCAGCCTGTCTGGCCCTGGGGATTTATCGGCCTTTAATCCATTCAATTTACCTAACTCCACTTCCCGGCTAACCGGGATTTCACTCAGTTCCTCCATCTCATTTGACCCCCGGTCCCCTGCTATTTCCGGCAGATTATTTATGTCTTCCTTAGTGAAGACAGAACCAAAGTAGTTATTCAATTGGTCTGCCATGTCCTTGTTCCCCATGATCAATTCACCAGTTTCTGACTGCAAGGGACCTACATTTGTTTTAACTAATCTTTTTCTCTTCACATATCTATAAAATCTTTTGCAGTCAGTTTTTATGTTCCCTAACAGTTTTCTTACATAATCTATTTTCCCTTTCCTAATTAAGCCCTTTGTCCTCCTCTGCTGGACTGAATTTCTCCCAGTCCTCTGGTAGGCTGCTTTTTCTGGCTAATTTGTATGCTTCATCTTTTGTTTTGATACTATCCCTGATTTCCCTTGTTATCCACGGATGCGCTACCTTCCCTGATTTATTCTTTTGCCAAACTGGGATGAACAATTGTTGTAGTTCATCCATGCAGTCTTTAAATGCCTTCCATTGCATATCAACCGTCAACCCTTTAAGAATCACTTGCCAGTCTATCTTGGCCAATTCACGTCTCATACCCTCAAAGTTACCTTTCTTTAAGTTCAGAACCCTTGTTTCTGAATTAACAATGTCCCTCTCCATCCTAATGAAGAACTCAACCATATTATGGTCACTCTTGCCCAAGGGGCCACGCACAAGACTGCTAACTAACCCTTCCTCATTACTCAATACCCAGTCTAGAATAGCCTGCTCTCTCGTTGGTTCCTCTACATGTTGGTTTAGAAAACTATCCCGCATACATTCCAAGAAATCCTCTTCCTCAGCGCCCCTGCCAATTTGATTCACCCAATCTATATGTAGATTGAAGTCACCCATTATAACTGTTTTACCTTTGTTGCATGCATTTCTAATTTCCTGTTTGATGCCATCCACTACTACTATTAGGTGGCCTGTACACAACTCCCACTAGCGTTTTCTGCCCCTTAGTGTTTCGCAGCTCTACCCATATCGATTCCACATCATCCAAGCTAATGTCCTTCCTTTCTATTGCGTTAATCTCCCCTCTAACCAGCAACGCTACCCCACCTCCTTTTCCTTTCTGTCTATCCCTCCTGAATATTGAATATCCCTGGATATTCAGCTCCCAGCCATGGTTACCTTGGAGCCATGTCTCCGTGATCCCAACTATATCATACTCATTAATAACTATCTGCACATTCAACTCATCCACCTTATTACGAATGCTCCTTGCATTGAGACACAAAGCCTTCAGGCTTGTTTTTACAACACTCTTACCTTTGTAGCATTCGTAGAGCTTCGTAGCATTGAAACAGGCTTTCTGCCCCGAGTTTGTGCCTACCATCAAGCATCCATTTACACTAATTCCATTTTACATTGCCTAAATTTTACCACTCACTATACACTTGGGCAATTTACAGTGGCTAATTAACCCACCGCCTTTGGAATGTGGGAGGAAACCCAGTCAACTGCGAGAGCGTGCTAATACAGACTGCACTGGGGGGGGTCAGCAGTGAACCCAGGAAACTGGAGCTGCGAGACAGCAGCTTTACTAGTTGTGCCACTGCGGAGACAATTGTGGGAAATGCTGTTAGGATGCGTCTTTCTATTGTATATTTAGCAATTATTACGTATATTTAGGGAGATTTAATTTTATGGCTGTACTCCCAATTTCTTACTGTTCTGTGAAGGTGCTGCTGATTTATCTTTAATCCTCAGGAAATGCGTATGGCAAAGACACTTAAGGCATTGCAGAATTTTGAACCAACAACACAAAGTATAATTTACTTTAATATCATGATGCTGTATGATTAAAATATATTACTCCCATGCAATCTTCCTTTTACTTGAAGATGATGCGCTTGATAAAGACCTTAACTTATGTCTATTATGAATTTTGTACATAGTACTCTTTGGATAGAGCAGACAAATATTTAAGTTAGGGAATTAAATGTTAATCAAATGTAAACATTTCTTGGCACACTTCTTTGTATAATTTAAATAGGTGGAGTCACTTGCCGAAGAATAACTATACAAATTAGCTATGGTAATTACCTGGCAGTTCCAGCCAAATTTCTGATCAAAAGTCATCCCTGGATGCTGATGATGGGACTCTCGGCATTTTTTTTTGTATGGATGCCTTGCCCACAAGCTGCAAACATTATTTATTACTTTAGCCCAATCACTGCCGTTGGATAGCAACCATTTTATTTATTCCACTGCCATTTCCTCACATTAAGACTATGATATAATTCTCTTGGCTTGCACTAGACTTCAATAATAGCTTGAAACAACAACTACTTAATGTCTGATATAATTCTGCGTGCTGCAATAGCTCTTCCAGATAAAGACTGAAATTAGTTTTTCTAGGATTCTGTAGCATCAAGGGAAGTCACGTATACCACACCGGCATTGTCTGGATCAGACTGTTATGAGGTTTGAAACTGAGTACTGAAAATGTAAGTATCAGCAATTGGATTATTGCTGAGTAATGGCTCTCTGAATGCACTGTTAAAAACTCCTTCCATAATTTGGTGGTATTTGGGAGTAGGGGAAACAAAGTAATAATAATTTATTATATATTTTTTATCCTTTTGCGTCACGGCATGGCTAGACATGTTCTGCAAGTAAGAATTTTCTTGTTCCGTTTCAGTACATATGACAATTAAACACTATTGACCCGACTCTTGACAATTGCTGGACAACTGTCAAACTGATGCTAGAATTGTTGATGTAACAGAATTGCTTAACTAGGAGAATAGCTAATTCTTCTAGACCACCGCCATAATGTTATCAGCATTTGTAGCCATAGATGTGTCCTGTGCACTCACTGTGCATTGATATTAGAGAGTGAAGTCAACTTAAAAAATAAGACTCAGTAACATTTTTAAGTGAAGATCGTTGTAAACATTTCAGTACTGTCCTTCTCACAGGTCGGAGTGCTACTGACTGAACCATAGATGATACTCTGCTCTATATGCTTGATTACCCAAATTCCTTGGAATCATTTACCAAAAGCCTATTCTGAAGATTCAACTTTTCTACCAGCCTTTTCTTTTGAACTGAGCTATTGTAAGTTCAGTGTTGCTCATTTTGCAATTAGAATTAGGTCATTATTCATATGCCCTATTATGTAAATTTTATCCACATTACTAAGGACAGTCATTAAATTTTAATCTGTAAACTAATATCAAAATTAAGTATCATTTTATACTCTCTTAATAACAATTTATTATGTTCTATAATAATTGAATATATAGCTTTAGGAATTACAAATTATAAATACCTATCATCAGCCACATTCAATAGGTCCAGATAGTAGGGATCTTCAGTATGAATTTGCGGCGCTGATGCAATCCCTGATGGAGGAATTGACTGATCAATTTGCATTCGCTGTCGGCGAAATGGAATAGTGCGCCTTTTGCCACCTGCAAAATAAATGAAAGTCAATTGTTCTGCACCTAGGTTATTAAGATCTCACCTCATTTGTTCATGTTTGATGTACGTACGTTCCATGCTTGGTCCTAAACTAAAACCGATTTATTGTTTTTTTTTAACTTTTAGGCGCAGAATTGAAATAATTATGTCCAATAAAATAAATTAAACCAACACCAATTAATTTGGACATTTCTATCCTTTGACAACATTTTGACTGTGATTTCAATAGACCTCCTGATTACAGGAGTATTCAAAGTTCCTGGTAACTGGGTTACATAGGTCTATTTGTTCTATGATGTCATTTTATGACCTAACCTTCAGTGATGCAATATTTTTATCAACCATTTGGTGAGAGACATGTTAATGTGATGTCAGTGGCTTGAACCTTCTTCAAAAATGCCAGCAATTCCATGTAGAACAGTCAGCATTTATCTCTGTAACTGTGGAAGGTCATGAAGTTGTAAAGTTTAGTTTAGTTTAGAGATGCAACATGGAAAAAGGCCCTTCGGCCTGTCCACGATGACAATCGATCACTGTACACTAGTTCTTTATTATCCCACTTCAGCGTCCTACACAGTAAAGACAATTTACAGAATCCAATTAACCAACAAATCTGCACGTCTTTAGAATGTGGGAGGAAACCAATGCGGTCGCAGGAAGAATGTAGAAACTCCACGCAGACAACACCCAGGTTTCTGGTGCTGTGAGGCAACAGCTCTAACGCTGTGCCATTGTGCTGCTGCAAAGTCCCAAATTTATACACAGTTGATTGCTGAGAATTTCTCAATTGTGTTTCAAAGTTGGGCATCAATCGAGTTCAGGTAGTGATTGCTAATTTCCACAAGGTTCCAAAAAACATTGGGAAATGTACTGATAAACCTGTGCCAGCTTAGACATAGCTCAAGAGTTGCAAATTGTGCATTTGGAAAAGTATTGGCTCTGAGGAGGAATGGTTAGAGTAATGTAATTTACAAATTGTTACTCTTAATGTAGCTAATCTGAAGAAAATTAGGTTTGATTTATTTTAAATGTTTTCATTTTAGCTACTTTTCAAGAATACACAATAGTATGGTTAATTTTTAATTTGTACTTTTTTTTATTTTTTAGATTTTATTCCTTGTCATTTGAACCTCAAGAGGCTCAAACGAAACTCCGTTTCCACAGCCATACAAACAAAACAATTCCTACACAACACACAAACAATTCAATTTACAGAAAAACATCCATCACAGTGAATCTCCTCCTCACTGTGATGGAAGGCAAAGTCTTTTCTCTCCCCTGCACCATTTTTCTCCCGATGTTGTAGCCCCAGGCGGGCAATGTTAAGTCCCATGGCCATTGAGGCCACGCCGGTCGGTGTACGGCCTCGCTCCGGGCCCAAAAGTCACAAAGTTGGAGCCCCCGGCGGGCGCTGGAATGTCCCGCGGCCATTAAAGCCGCGCCGGGCGATTTACGGCCCCGCTCCGGGTCGTTCCAACCCCGCGACACGGGCGGGAGAAGTTGCGTTGCGGGAGCTCCGGAAAGCGGTCTCTCACCCGGACCCGCGAGCTCCCGATATCACAGTCCACAGGTCTGCAGCTGGAGCTCCGGAGTCGGGCCGCAGCAGCGAGCCACCACCGCTCCTCACGCTCCGAGGCCGGCCAGCCCCACGATGGTAAGTCCGCAGCTCCGCGACTGGAGCCCCCAGGTCGTCCCGGTCGGAGGCCGCTCCACGGAGCTAGGCCCCAACGACAACGGAGACCCGACAGGGAAAAGGTCGGGTCTCCCGTGCAGGGAAGAGATTTTTTTAAAGTTTCCCCCTCCCCCCACATATACACAGTTAAAAACAGTATATTAAAAAAACACAAACAACTACATTTAACTAGACAAAAATTAAAAAAAGACAGACAGGCTGTAGGGGCCGCTGCAGTAATCCGCGCCGCCGCACTAGAGTGCTTTTGAATGTTTCAGACATTTGCACATGTCCTGACGGTGACACAGTAAACTGGTGACAATGCTTAACTGGCTGTTAAATTAGTTCTGTGGGCCAGGCTTGCAACTGAGACAAGCATTGAGAAAGACAAGCATTGAGACAAGAAAGACAAGCATTGAGCTGTGGTGCCTTTCTAATCAGCTGAAGCTGGCCTATCCAAGATGTTTGCAATGTGGGATCTGCTATGGGTACTAACACATTTAGTGACAGATGGCTCAACAATGCATGTAGCAACCATATCTTTTAACGGCCACTATTGTAAAGTCCTATTTTTTAAATTTTTCTAGGCTATATTTTATGCTTATAATTTGTTTCTGCACTGCCTTTGCCCAGGGCTACAATCATTTACACCTCTCCCCTTTTACCACAAAACATTTCATTAAGGCAGCATTAAAATTCTATCGTAAGAAAAAGTAGGACATACCACAGATTGCCAACAATTGTGCAGTGTGGTACAAACTTTCCCAGAGGATAATCTGAGGTTGATCACGAGTGATCAATTAAATGGATATTTGGCTGAACTCGGGTTCCAAATTCTACTATCTACTTCTTTGGTGACCTTTGGACTAACCTTGATCAGACTTTGCTGGCTTTACATTGCACTAGATGTTATTCCCTTATCGTGTATCAAAACACTGTAAAGGGCTTGATTGCAATCATGCAGTCAACTGCTGACTGGATGGCACGCACCAAAAGCTTTTCACTGTACCTCAGTGCACATGACAATAAACTAAACTGAAATTCTACAGTTACCTAACAATTGAAAATATCCAATCAGCATAGAAGCAGTTTACCACTGGCCCACATCATTGCTGGACCCCTGACTGCATAGCATGATTGCTCCCCAGGCTGGCCCTGTGGTTGTACTGCCGTTTGTGGCTGTATGCTTCATGGCAAAGGCTTCACCACGGTGAGTGCCATGAATACCAAGTAAGCTTCAGACACCACCACAGCCTCCAAGATAGCCTTTGATAACATAGGCCATCAGAAGGCTATTTTAGCTTCCAAATGTCTCTGATGACAAATAGAAAAATATTTAAATAATTAAAACTCAAATTATTATGAAAAATAAAACTTCTAAATTAATTTGAAGCCACACTACACAACTATTTAACATCACAAGCATACACTGATCAAAAAGAAAAATACAAAGTTACCTTTTCAAACAAGGCCAATGACCCTGGGATCCTTCTGGATACGCTGATAGTAACTGGCATAAAGCTGAGCGACCAGGAACAAAGTATACCCAGTCCCTCAACTCAGCGCAACTAATAGATATCCCTGAATGTGTGCTCGACAGCAGCCTGTGCTTTTCTGCAGAACTAGGGGTGGCACAGCGGTAGAGTTGCAGCCTTACAGTGCCAGAGACCGGGGTTTGATCCTGACCACGTGTGCAGTCTGTACGGAGTTTGTACCTTCTCCCCGTGACCCGCATGGGTTTCCTCCCACACTCCAAAGCCGTACAGGTTTGCTGGTTAATTGGTTTTGGTAAAATTGTAAATTGTCCCTAGTGTGTGTAGGATAGTGTTAGTGTGGTGGATCACTGGTTGGCATGGACTCGGTGGGCCAAAGGACCTGTTTTGACGCTGTACCTCTAAACTAAACTATTGACGAGCTTTCCGACTGCTCCAGCCCACTGTGGAAGAATGTGCAGATCTGTCAATGTAGTGGCCATTTGGCTTATTTTGTGTGTCATTAATTATGGCATGTGTCTTTAAATTTTAGACTGCCCATTATTATGTGGGTGGGATTTATTAAATATTCTAGGGCGTGTTTGGAGCTAGGTTTCTTGCGCAGAAGCTTAGTTTTTAATTTAGTTTTGCACTCACATGGGGAAGGTTAACTCTTCGACCATGTGACGTTTAACCGAGACACGAGGAGTTTTCTAATGTTTAAGCAACATGCTGGAGTTTGACGAAGATTAAAGTGTACGAGTCGGAGTATAAGGTTGGATATACCTTATTGTTTTTCTTCAACAATAAAGAAACTATTAATCAAAAGACTGTGTTATGAAGATTTATCTGTGAAGAAGCTCTGAAGGTCTCACGGAGAGCTCACATGCGTATTACGATATTCTCCTTAACCATGCAGTTCAACTTAGTGGCTAGAGGGAGTAATCTCTTGAATGATATAAAAATCTGCCGCTATATTAAGTCGAAGAGTACCTCTGACAGGAGGCGAGAGCCAGACCCAGAGAGTTGGACAGAAGATTTGGCTAAGATCTCGAAGGAGGTTTTGGCCAGAAGACCGGTTCCAGCCGAGTAAACTGAAGACAATAGATCTCGGCCAGAGATGGCCTCGAGGTTTATCGACAGCGATACGACTTATCTGAAGATCTGAAGACATTTTAACGAACGCGAGTAGTAATCAACTATTATTTCTTTGAATTTTGAAGCTGCAAAGCTTTAATTTTAAACGGCTTCAGTAAGAGGAGCCAGATAAAGGAATGCGAGCCACTAGCTTGGAAGATAGCCAATAAAAGTGTTTTTTAAATCTGTCTGGTAAAACAGAAGAGACTGACCTTGGATTGTTTTGAAGTCTAGAATACACACATTCCTTCTGAACTAACGTCATTGTTAAGCCCGTGGATGTTTGGGAGATGTTGTCTACAATCTCAGTTTGTTATTGTTCTGATGAAGATGTTGACAAAACAAAATTAAAGCAACTGGAAGAAGACTTTGTTCATTCAATTTAAAGACTTGGCAATCTGCCAAGACCTGTTTTAAATCATGGAGGAAGAAAATGAAGAAGAAGCCACGCCAGAGGAACCACAAGGTGGCGAAGTCAAGCTCAGTCAAGGACAAGCTGCCTACCTGAAAGAAACTAAGGAGGAGGAAAACTCGATATGGGATCAAGTTAACGAGTCAATTGAAAGCTACAGAAAACTCATGTATCGAGAAGATGCAGATAATACTCGTTGCCTACCTGAAAGAAGCAGAGAAGGAGAGAAACAAGTTATGGCAACAGGTTACCAAATCAATTGAAAAACAGAAGAAACTAATGGAATCAGTACAGAACGCGATCAAAGTAGAATCTAATCTGGGTCAACTATGGAAACTCTGCCAAGAGGTTGGAAAGAAACAAAATGTGCTGCTGTGTTCACAGCCGCCTCGGGAACGAGTAAGACACATCCAGCGGTGGGAAGACAGGGTGAAGATATTCAATGGTTTCATGGATAAGGCAGATAAGTGGTTATCTGAAATTATACCACAAATTACGCACTTAACAGCTGGAGGTGCGATGCAACAAGGTGCTTGAATGGAAGATGAGATTACACCACGAGATAATATCTCTAATATATCTACACGAAGATCAGGACATAAATCTGGTTCTGTAGCCAGTTCGGTATCAAGGGTTTCTGCTCGATTGAGTTGAAGCTGATCTAGCTGCTCTCTCAAAAGAAGCGGATGCCTTGAAGAAGAAACATGAGATTGAGCGACAGAAAGAAGAGATGAGACGAGGAGAAGAACAGATGAAAGAAGAGATGACACGACAGAAGGAATAGATGATGCGACAGAAAGAAAAGATGAGGTGACAAAAGGAACAGATGAGGCGACGAAAAGAACTGGAACTAGACACAAAGATGGCGGTGGTCAAATCAAAGAAGGAGATATTGGAAAGTGAGGGTTCAAGATGCAGCTCTAGAGCATCGAAGACGATGAGTTCTGGACCAAGAGGAAAAACTGCTCCAATTGAGTCAGCAGTTGGATCATTTCCACAATCGAGGTCCACTGGATTTCATGGCTTTGAAAACCCATTGGAACAGAGTAAGATGGGTAAAACTTCATCTCAGCTAATGGGTGCTAGATCAAAACAAACTACTTATGGAGCCACTGGAGAGGCTCGGGACACACCAATAGCAGACCACGCTTTTCCGAGGCCTGGTGCACAGGCTCGAGCAGGCCAGTTTGAGTCACAGAGGCCTGTTTATCAACAGGTGGAGCATAGCCAAGGTTTTCAGGATGGACTATTGGCATTGGTGAAAAGTCAAGCTGAATTGATAGCTTGACAAAATACCTCTCTCATTCTACCACCAACAGGAATTCCTACATGTGATGGAGATCCTTTGCGGTATGAAGCTTTCGTAAGGGCATTAGAAGAAATATTAGAAACGAGAATTACGGATGAAAAGGAGCGCTTATGATTTCTGGTGAAGTACACAAGTGGAAGTGTTAAGGTACTAGAAGAAAGTTGTCAAAATGAGCCAGACAGCATGGCTATAAAAAGGCGAGGTTACTTAAAGAACGTTTTGGTAATGAACAGAGGATTGCTAACGCATACATGGAGAAGGCCCATGCTTGGAAAGAAATCAAGCCAGAAGATGGGGAGGCATTGAGTGATTATGCAATATTTCTTAGAGGTTGTTGCAGCTCGATGAGAAATCTCGCCCACATGGAAGAAATGAATCTTGCAAGTAATACTAGAGACATCATTAGCAAATTGCCCGGAAGACAGAGAAAGGTGGACATAAAGCCGGCAAAATAATGGATGAGAGGAAGCAAGTAGCCAGGCTACCAGATCTGGTGGATTTCTTGGACAAGCAAGTACGGTACATGTTAGAGCCACATCACGGGACTATTGAAGATCGTAAACCAATTGCTACTAACAAAGGTTCTACCTTTACCAAAACTGATGAAAGATCAGAATCTATGAGAAGTAGCTTTACTACCACTATGGCAGCATCTTCGGTCTGGATCGATCGCCTCAGCGCAGAGGGAGAACAAGGAGGGAAGAGACGGAGACTAAGACTTTGCCTCCATCACAGTGAGGATGTGCTTGGTGAACTCACTGTGGTGGATGTTTAATTTGTGTTTATTGTATGTTTTGTTATTATTGGTTCTGTGTATGACTGCAGGCAACATAATTTCGTTCAGACCGAAAGGTCTGAATGACAATAAAGGAATCTATCTATCTATCTATCTATTTATCTATACTTAGGTATGTTACAGTCGCGCTGTAATTCTGCCACTGGCCGTGTGCGCGATTTTGGCGCCTTTAAGGGGAGGGCGGGGTTAAAACGCGGGTTTCTCCTCCCTTGTCCTGGTTAATATTTTGTTGGAGTACAAGCCTTGGCTGACAAATCGTTCCTAGTGGCGATTTGTGTGTTTTTTATTTTTATTAAATCGTCAATGTCAGCGCTGGAGTAATTTTAAAATCAGCCCCTGAAGCGTCAACGCCGATAACGGGGACGGATTTCACACACGGGACAGGTAAACGAAAGTGCTTTATTTTTATATATAAACGTTCTCCTTAAGAGGCCTTTAATTCACATTTTTACATGCGACACGGTGATTTTATTCCCCGAATTAACGGCAGTATTTTTCATGCCAATACGGGGTTAAATTCACCGCAAATCAACGTTCCAAAAGATCGCATTCCAGAAATCCTCACTCACAAGATGATTTAAATCCCCATTAATTTACAGGTATTAAACATTCAATTCCTTCCATTTGGCCTGTAAATTCATGAAAATGAGATTTAAAAATTATGTTATATTGTGAATTATTGTGTGAATGTTATTTGGACACTTAGGCTATTTAAAAATGTTAATCTATTCTTAAGAAATTGATAGATGTTTAGATCTAGTAATTGAATTTTGTAATTAGCTACAATTAGGTAACTAACTAATTATATGCTTTACTTTCATGTCTTCTAAGTAATATTGTTTCATATTTGTTTCAGAATGCTTCAATCTATAATAACTGAAAATTTCTTTCAGTTATCTTAATTTTTAAGAAAGTTATGGGCTTTTAACTGTCCTCGATCACAGCTTTTGTGTTAAGTCAATGGAAAAGCAATAGGGAACAAGATGCTAATTTCCGAGTATGAAAATGGCCATAACTTCTTTAATACTGAAGATATGAAAGTGAATTAGGTGTCAAATTAAACTTCTTTTTATGCTTTATCTGATGGGATAAATTGCAGACTTTATTTTTAAAATCTCAAAATTTTGTAACATTGCTACTATACCACCTGTGGAAACAACAGATGGAATAAAAGGAAATATATCTGCTAGCAAGCAATTAGTATTTTGTTTGTTATGTGATGAAGTTGGTCACACATTAAGATGGTGTCGAAGATACAAGATGAAAGAATATGAAGATAAGATTGATTTCTTGAAAGAGAAGGGAATCTGTTTTGAATGTTTGAAAAAAAGGACATATAGTGAGAGTCCTATAATTTGTTATAAGTGCAGGCAATATCATCCTGAAGCACTTCACACTGCAAAGAATCCACCAGAGCATTTGGAAGAGGAAGAACCGGAACAAATAGAAGAAGAACCGGAACAAATAGAAGAAGAACTATCAAAGCAAATAGAAGAGGATGAACCGGAGCAAACGGAACAGGAGAAGCCAACTACTAGTGATGCTATCACCTCGCCTCAAGTAACTGCTCATATTGGTGCCGGGGTTGAAGCTTGTATCTTTTCTATCTTACTAGTACAGGTGAGGAATAGTAAGACGAATACAGTGTTGCAAACATATGCTTTTTTTGGATCACGAAGTTCGACTACCTTTTGCACGGAAAACCTGATGAGAAGACTGAGCATCACAGGAGAAGAAACTAAGATTTGATTGCGTACCATGACTAAAGATAAAGAGAGCATGAGTCATTACATTCCAAATATGGAGATATCCAGTTTGGATGAAGATAATTTTATACCAATATCTGAAGTGTTTACACATGGAACCATGCCTGTTGGTCGTCAAAATATACCAAGTCATGAAGACTTGAAACAATGGCCTTACCTGAAGGATGTCAAGATATCTGAAATAAATTCTAGTGTTGACCTACTTATCGGATTGTGAAGAGCCAAGGTGATGGACCTTATGCTGCGAAAACCCGACTTGGATGGGTTATCTTTGGCTCCTTTGGGAAGGAATAACAAAAACGGGAATCGGAAGAACTATCCTGCCATTGCTGTTAATCAAATATCCACTGATAAATTAGAAAAGCCGGTGATGAAGCAAAACCATCATGACTTCAATGAAAGTACCAATAAAGAATTTGAAAAAATGTCGAATGAAGAGTTGAAGTTCATGGATATTATGAACTACTCAGTAAAGATTGACGGACACTATTGTCTGGACGTACCTTTCAAACAAGAAAGTGTTAATCTGCCGAATAATCGTCGTATGGCAGAGCAACGCAACCAGACTCTGAAACGCAAGTTTGGCGAGAATACAAAATTTCATGGTAATAATCTCTTTGAAGAATAATAACTACGTGGATGATTGCTTAAAATTCAAGTCTACTGAGCAGAAAGCAATTCAACCAGTAAAATAAGGGAGGATTCACACTTTCTAAGTGGATCAGCAACAATTATGAAAGCATTCCACCAGATGATAGAGCCAAAGAAACCAGAGTTGGATTTGGACAGAGACAATCTGCCAATGGAAGGAGCATTGGGAGTTACTAATGTTGCACAATTGAAATATGTTAACACAAAAGAAAATCCTGCGGATGAAGTTTCTAGAGAACTGACAGCGAACCGCTTCTTAAGCGATAAGAAATGGATCAATGAACTAGAGTCTCTCTGTAAGCCAGACAGAGAATGGCCAAAGCTTGAGCTGGGATTTGAAATCTCTGCTAATGATCCGGAAATTGAATCAAACCTAACGGTGAACTTTATTGCTAAAAATCCTCTTATTCTCTCAAAGAATTTTCACACTTCAACATTGTTGTTACAACACATCCAGGAGTTGATCGGACATGGAGGAAGAAGTTTCATGCTATCAAAGCTATGGACTGTTATGTTTTGGACTATATATTGGGTATCATGCCTGATTTTAAGGGTTTGGTGCGCACGGTACGACTTTAAACTAAAACCAGTGTTTTAATAAGATTAATAATCAAGTTATGCTTGCTTCTAGAAGGCGAAAGTGAAGATGGAAGAGTCGATGAAGAATTCTGATTGCGGATATATAGTGCATGCCATTTTTCTCGTTAGTATAGTGGTTAGTATCCCCGCCTGTCACGCGGGAGACCGGGGTCCAATTCCCCGATTTTTTGCTTTTGATATATGTTAAGCCTTCATGGCTACTTTTTTGATGTTTATTAATAATTGTGTCGTTATACACTCGGAACAATTAGGGGCCGGTATGTAGTGGCCGTTTAGCCTTTTTTGTATGTCATTAATTATGGCATGTGTCTTTAAATTTTAGACTGCCCGTTATTATGTGGGTGGGATTTATTACGTATTCTAGGGCGTGTTTGGAGCTAGATTTCTTGCGCAGAAGCTTAGTTTTTAGTTTAGGTTTGCACTCACATGGGGAAGGTTAACTCTTCGACCGTGTGACATTTAACCGAGACACGAGGAGTTTTCTAATGTTTAAGCGATATGCTGGAGTTTGAAGAAGATTAAAGTGTACGAGTCGGAGTATAAGGTTGGATGTACATTATTGTTTTTCTTCAAGAATAAAGAAACTATTAATCAAAAGACTGTGTTATGAAGATTTATCTGTGAAGAAGCTCTGAAGGTCTCACGGAGAGCTCTCATGCGTATTACGACATTCTCCTTAACCATGTGGTTCAACTTAGTGGCTAGAGGGAGTAATCTCTTGAACGACACAGTTCCAAACAGTTGATGTTGGTAAGCCTAAGGTTTGGCTGATTTCTCAAAGTTTTATTTGTGTTTCTCAGTCTTATAATGACTTCTTTGACTTTCATTGGCAAAACATTGGTCCTCATGTTGATAAACAGCAGTAAAAGTTTCCAAAGGTGATGGAAAGACTGGAGGAAAGACAAGGTGCTGAGAGCTCTCTTGTACCTGGATTAAGGAGGCAATTAAACACACCTGAGCAATTACAAAGACATGTGAAGCCATGTGTCCCAAACATTATGGTGCCCTGAAATGGGGGGACTATGTATAAACACAGCTGTAATTTCTACATGGCCAAACCAAAATGTATAAAAATACCCTTTAATAAAATCTGACAATGTGCACTTCAACCACATGTGATTTTTTAAATTACAAATCTCAAATTGTGGAGTACAGAGGCAAATAAATAAATGATGGGTCTTTGTCCCAAACATCATGGAGGGCACTGTGTGTTAATGCACATGAATGGTATCTTGGGTGATATATATCTGAGACTACGTTACCTCTTTGAGAAAAGAAAAAAAAACATTTTCCCTAATCCTATTCTTGATAGAATACATAACAGGCCATATCACATTCAGGTTTGCTCTGTAAGTTAGCAAGATCATGGCATGTTTTAACTTAACCAATCAACAACAAAATAGTAGTAAAGCTCAAGATAGTTAGGTCAGCAGCATCTGAGAATGAGAAATGTTCTATTATTTACTTCCAAATCAAATGCTCTTTACCATGAAATGTATTGTGGAAATAAAATTCTGAGATGAATCAACAACTCCCCCCCAACTCCACCTAAGGCAGTTGGCCATGAACTGTTTCCTGACTGTGCCATGCTTCTTGTCCCATCTTTGATGCAACAAATTAGGGAACCATTATTCCAAAATGAAGGTCCAAACGTTTGCAGAGGTCTATCAAAGTGCAGATAATAGATATGTAATAATTTAGCTGAGGCAGCATTTTAACTTTCCTCCTCCTGTAGACACCAGAACTTACATAATGACATGACACATGCAAAACAATCTAATATAAATTTCATGTTACATTTTGCCGTTTGCAGCCATAATTCCAGTTCATAACAGGTAGTACATGATACCACAGCCTAGCACGCATTAATACATACTAAATTACTGCAAACTTATCAGACGTACTTTGAAAATCATGAAAACTGCAAATAGCATAATGTTACCTGGTGTTTGTACCACTGCTTGTAGATTTTTCTCTTGTAACTGCTGAATCTTTTCAGTCTTTGCTTTGCTCTCCTTCTCCAGAGATCGTACTTTGTGTACATACTGGTTATTTAAGAACTTCAAATCTGCAGTGTCATGCTCCAATTTTCTAATGGTGTATTTTAAATCTTTAATACAGAGGAAAGATAATTTAAACAAAGCACACATCACATAATATAGCTGTCAGTTTAATATTATGTTTATTTATTATGTCAGAGAACACAAGAAACAGTGGAGAAATGACATGAAAATTTGCAATCGTTTTATTAAGCATTTTACTTCGATATTCAGATCTTTAAAAAAGTCAATTAATCTGGGACGATCACACAAGAACATTAAACTGGCTACCATGACAGGAAACGAAGTACAAGGCTTTTTTACACCTTGAAACTTCATGAATGCTTCCCCAACATGTTACTCCGTAAATGTGAAGACTAAAATTAAACACCAAATATCTAGATCACTCCAGGTCTACATTGTTTTTATGAGTGGGTTTACACACTGGATATTCAAGCCCAAGAACCAGGTTGCATTATATGCACGCCAACATTAAACTGCACATGAACCATGCGTTACTGTTTCTTATAAACATCATTCAGTTGAAACCCACAAATTGTCACTGAACTAACAATGTTTTTAGATGGTAACAAGGACATTGACTAAAGGTAGACAAAAGGGGTTCGGCCCGAAACGTTGCCTATTTCCTTCACTCCATAGATGCTGCCGCACCCGCTGAGTTTCTCAAGCACTTTTGTCTACCTTCGATTTTCCAGCATCTGCAGTTCCTTCTTGAACGACATTGACAAAATCTAAATTGTGATAAATATATATGCAAAAATGTACAACTCTTACTGCATATCAGGAATTCCTGCGTAACAAGCCAGCTCCACTTAAGTAACATATTTAGCAGGCATGCCTTCTGTTGTTATTCCCATGGGAACGAGATGCAGTCAGACCTCATCACCCTAGTGTTTCTGGACTGATAGAGTTACAATATGCACATATATTTAAATAACTGCTTTTAGCATACAGTGCCCTCCATAATGTTTGGGACAGAGACCCATCATTTATTTATTTGCCTCTGTACTCCACACTTTGAGAGATTTATAATAGGAAAAAAAAATCACATGCGGTTAAAGTGCACATTGTCAGATTTTAATAAAGGCCATTTTTATACATTTTGGTTTCACCATGTAGAAATTACAGCTGTGTTTATACAAAGTCCCCCCATTTCAGGGCACCATAATGTTTGGGACACATGGCTTCACGGGTGTTTGTAATTGCTCACGTGTGTTTAATTGCTCCCTTAATGCAGGTATAAGAAAGCTCTCAGCACATAGTCTTTCCTCCAGTATTTCAATCACCTTTGGAAACGTTTATTGCTGTTTATCAACACGAGGACCAAAGTTGTGCCAATGAAGTCAAAGAAGCCATTATGAGACTGAGAAACAAGCTTAAAACTGTTAGAGACATCAGCCAAAGCTTAGGCTTACCAACATCAACTGTTTGGAACATCATTAAGAAGAAAGAGAGCACTGGTGAGCTTACTAATCGCAAAGGAACTGGCAGGCCAAGAAAGACCTCCAAAGCTGATGACAGAAGAATTATCTCTATAATAAAGAAAAATCCCCAAACACATGTCCAACAGATCATAAACACTCTTCAGGAGTCAGGTGTGGATTTGTCAATGACCACTGTCCGCAGAAGACTTCATGAACAGAAATACAAAGGCTACACTGCAAGATGCAAACCACTGGTTAGCCGCAAAAATAGGATGGCCAGGTTACAGTTTGCCAAGAAGTACTTAAAAGAGCAACCACAGTTCTGGAAAAAGGTCTTGTGGACAGATGAGATGAAGATTAACTTATATCAGAGTGATGGCAAGAGCAAGGTATGGAGGAGAGAAGGAACCGCCCAAGATCCAAAGCATACCACCTCATCTGTGAAACACGGTGGTGGGGGTGTTATGGCCTGGACATGTATGGCTGCTGAAGGAACTGGCTCACTTATCTTCATTGATGATACAACTGCTGATGGTAGTAGCATAATGAATTCTGAAGTGTATAGGCACATCCTATCTGCCCAAGATCAAACAAATGCCTCAAAACTCATTGGCCGGCAGTTCATCCTACAGAAAGATAATGATCCCAAACATTCTGCTAAAGCAACAAAGGAGTTTTTCCAAAGCTAAAAAAAAGGTCAATTCTTGAGTGTCCAAGTCAATCACCTGATCTGAACCCAATTGAGCATGCCTTTTAAATGCTGAAGAGAAAACTGAAGGGGATTAGCCTCCAAAACAAGCATAAGCTAAAGATGGCTACAATACAGCATCACCAGAGAGGACACCCAGCAACTGGTGATGTCCATGAATCACTGACTTCAAGCAATCATTGCATGCAAAGGATATGCAACAAAATAATAAACATGACTACTTTCATTTACATGACATTGCTGTGTACCAAACATTTTGGTGCCCTGAAATGGGGGGACTATGTATAAACACTGCTGTAATTTCGACATGGTGAAACCAAAATTTATAAAAATGGCCTTTATTAAAATCTGATAATGTGTACTTTAACCGCATGTGATTTTTTTCTATTACAAATCTAAAATTGTGGAGTACATAGGCAAATAAATAAATGATGGGTCTTTGTCCCAACATTATGGGGGGCACTGTAAGTGGTTGATGGTATTTAATAGAGAAATGTGAGGTGTTGCATTTTGGGACGTCTAACGGGCAGGACCTACACAGTGAACGGTAGGGCTTGGGGGAGTGTTATAGACACATCAGATTTATGCGTAAAGAAAACAGTAATATTTGGTAAATACTTTGAGAATTTGCCCATGCTGAGTTTGCAGCCCACCAATACCTTTGATCTGTTGATCTGATTCCTCTTTTAATTTCAGTAATTCCTGATGCAGTTTGTTGTTCTCCTGGACAAGACGTGCATTCTCAGTTCTGTATGGCTCAAGTACAGAGTCCAAGTTCCTGCTCTCTTTTTCTGTTTTTCCAGATAATAGCTTGGCATTGCGAAGGCTTTCTGTAGTGTGCACCAAATCACTGTAACATAATAGCACATTTACATAATGTTACACACTGATGGGAATATTCCCCGATTCAATCCACTGTACCAACTTTTACTGTGGCAGGATGCAAACATTTCTCACGGTGATGCTAAATGGCTAATCACTTACTCAGAAACAGTTCTAAACTCTCCAAGAGGAAACAACCTGTGATGTCAATCTTTCAGAATCTTTCATACTTCACATACTAATTACTATTCCTCCAAACTCCAGCAAATATAGGTCTCAATAATTTATCTTCATAGGGTGTAATGTAAGGGTTAAACAGCCAATTTCAGCTAAAATGCAAAATGGAGTTATCAGTTAAATTAGCAGCTTGCATTCCAAGCACTCCGAAAACAAGATTCAAACGCACTATCTCCCAGAATTGACCTTACATCTGTCCATGCCTGGGAATTTACAATGCCTGAGAAATAACACCATTCTATGGGAAAGCGCAGCTTTGGTGTACAAAAATACAATAGCAATAGTTGGGCGGACCATGTACGCCCCCCCTCCCCCACCGCCGCTAGTAGTGCAGAAACGTTGCAGACAACGGGGGCTTATGATTGGCTCGGGGAGGAGGCAGTGGCACAGTCTGCTCAGATTATAAATGCCATAAAGGATGGCATTGGGCGCCCTTTCGAGGAGTGAGCCCCAGCCATGCACCGTGGCGGAACGGTGCCAGGTGATCAAGAACACAAACTTGTACATCGTGCTGTACTGTGCTTGCGAGTGCGTATGGGGATATGTGAGTGTACGTAGGAACATCCTGCGCCATGCTCTGCTGTTTTCTCGGGGTTTGTGAGTGCGTACGGGGATATTCGGGGATACGTGAATGTATGTGCCTTATTTGGTTGTGTAATAAAATACTTAGTGAATCAAACTCTGTTGTCTGAATCCGGTAATTTATTGAACACAACATAGGGAAAACCACTCATCCCAGCAATCAGTCTGCTAAAGCTAAACCTCACATTTTCTAAGGAACGGTATCCTTCAATACTTGTAAAGATCAAAACGGTTATGTGATGCAATAATGTCATGAGATACCCTGAGGCAAAAGAACATAAACAATGCCATCTCTAGAATAAGAAAGTTGAAAGAGATATATTAGAAAAGGCCAAGTTCTACAGAAAAAGTACAGATGCAGAAATTCAAGAAAGCATTTTACAGTTCTAAAAAGACATAAGATTCAGCATCAATCAGTCAGAATGACAAAAACCCATGAAGAGGTACAAGGCGATGCAGAAAAGATACCTGCACCAACCCAGATAAAAGATTTCTAGAAGAACTTGCTAGTCAAAATCATACATGTACAAAGCAGGATCTTTAAACATAAATCACTCTGCAAACCCTTATTTCAGATTCAGAAGTTGGATACTCAACTGCTTCTCTAGCTCCATAAATGTTAGAAATTTAAATTACCTCCTAACACCATAATCCTACTCTGATCACCTCCTCTCTTTCTTCTAATGAGACAACAATTCCCAGCCATAAACTTCAACTCTCGCCTTTTACCCTTTCTACATTTCATCCTCCTCCCACTCAGTCATTTTTCTTATGCTTCCCTGCTACAATCCTCACCACTCCCTCTGCATCTCCCATGACTATCCTACCCCTCTTTAATCTTTCCTCGACTAAAATGTTTTTGTACTTACGATCAAGGGATATGGGGAGAAAACAGGAATGGGGCTACTAATTCTGGATGATCAACCCTGATCATATTGAATAATCAGCCATGATCAACGGTGCTGGCTCGAAGGGCCAAATGGCCTACTCCTGCACCTATTTTCTATGTTTCTATTTACTAAAATCTGTTGTAATTCTTTTCCTCCGTAGAATTAAGCTGAGAAATATGTAGTGTAACAAGGTACAAAGACTTAAAAAAATACCTGAAAAGCTTTTCCACCAGGGGGAGTGTGTCTATCCCGAGGGGCTGCCTGTATCCAAGTTGATCTAAACGTTTTCGTAGGTTTACAAACTTTCGTTCGGAAGTGGTGGTCATGTCAAGAAACGTTTCACTGCAAATTCAGATAAATTTCCTAGATAAGGTATAAGGTAACAGTGACCAAAATAGATGGTGGCAAAACATTACAGTAATATGAACCTTGTGGAAGAATTCCATACTGGTGTGAGGTATAGCTAGTAGAGACACCACATTCTCCATGTTCCAGCCTAACCACCATAGAAAGAATTAACAAATTACAGTAAGGACATGACATTAAACTTGCAACAATGGGAAAGGTCTACAGAACAAAAGGCGAGTCTAGAACAATGGAGTCAGACAAAAACAATTGTCTCCAGAAAACTATATTCATTTATTAACTGCTCATTGGCTAAGACCATAGATCAAATAAAAGGAGATTGCTAACTTTTATATTCATCAAACCAGTCTGTGACAATACCTTAAATGCACAAAGGTTGGTGGGGACGCAAGAAACTGCAGACGCTGGAATATTGAGTAAAAAAAACAAACATACTGGTGGAACTCTGAGTCAGTCGGAATAAATGGTGGGAATGGACAGATGGCTTATCTATAATAGAACTTTATTTATTTATATATTGCCAATTTATATAAAACTTTAATAGTACGTTATCAGATTATTTCCCTAATGGCCAACTCCCCTTGAATACTTTTACTTGTTACCTTAAATCTATGCTCCAACCTTTTGACCTCTCTGTTAAGGTATGTTTCCATTCTTTCTGGCTTCATACATAATTTCAATACCTCGATAAAATATCCTGGCATGTTCAAATGACATAAATATCCATATGGCCAAACTTACATTTAAGTTAAACTTCGCCAGTCCTGATAACATGCTTGTAAGTCTCTTCTGTTCTATCTCCAGAGTTAATAAATCTTGTAATATGATCATTATAAATGGATGCTGTACTCAAGCTGCTGTCTGGTGTTTTATACGATTCTTGCATAACCCCACAGATCTTTCTTTTTATGCCTTATTCGATAAAGGTCTGTCCTGCTACCTTCAAGAATCTGTGAACATACACCCCAAGGCTCATTTTCGAAATAATTTATCATTTTGTATATGGCCTACTTGTCCTGCAAAATTGATTACCACATGCTTGTCTAGATTGAATTCTTTGCATCATCTTTCCTTCCATCTAACCGATCCAATGATTGCTTCCTCGGGTCTACAACTCTCATCCTTGAAACTACACTACCAATTTCATTAACACTCAAATTTCTTAACTCTGCCCTTATATAATAGAACAAAAAGCTGCCTACCTAGGTTTGTCCATATTACAAATATATTCTGCATCGCAGATAGCACAATAGAAACATATTGAGATTCATAATTCAAATTGTAGCAAATGGAATTCAATACAAGCAGAAATGAAATTAGAAAGAACTTTATAAATGATGAAAAGCTGAAAAGCCGATGCTAGTTTACAAAACCTTTGGGTTTTCTACCAAGATACTCTGAATACTTACATTCACATACAATAAATTATGTAATTCACATGCTACACAAAAATGCTGGAGAAACTCAGCGGGTGCAGCAGCATCTATGGAGCGAAGGAAATAGGTAACGTTTCGGGCCGAAACCCTTCTTCACTATGTAATTCACATTATCTATATGCAATTATTGTAGGCCTCTGTGTCCCTTCTATCAAATAAATACTCTTAACGTTTCGAGAAAAGTTAATGAAGATAGTAATAAATGGCAGCAGATCACAGAGCAGAAAAACAGGCCCTTCATTCGAACTCATCCATACTGTCCATGTTATCTATCCATGCCAATTCAATTTGCCTGTTTTTGGCCCATATTTCTCTGAACATATTTTATCCAGTTACCTGTCTGAATGTC
The DNA here is from genome assembly GCA_038087875.1 of Malacoraja senta. Lineage (NCBI taxonomy): Eukaryota > Metazoa > Chordata > Chondrichthyes > Rajiformes > Rajidae > Malacoraja > Malacoraja senta. The sequence goes on from CM075977.1 coordinate 311,649,013, forward strand.
TTTTAAATGTTGTGATTATACCCATCTCTACAGCTTCTACTGAGTTTGTTTCACATACCCACCACCCTCTGAGCAAAATGCTGCCTATCAGGTCCCTTTTAAATCTTTCCCCACTCACTTTAAATCTATGCCTTCTAATGTTATGCTCCCCTAGCCCATGACCATCCACCCTGTATATGCCTCTCATAGATTTACAATAAGATGACCCTCTTCAGGTTTCTACATTCCAGGGAAAAAAATCCCAGCCTCTCCTTATAACCCAAGCTCTCCAGGCCCAGTAACATCCTTGTGAATCTTTTCCACATCGTTTTCAGCCTAAGGACGTCCTTCCTATAGCTGGATGACCAGAACTGCGCGCAATACTCCAAGTGTGGTCTCACCAATTAATAAAACAGGTGCAAGATGACATTTCAACTCCAATACTCAGTGCACTGATCAATGAAGGCAAATGTCATGTTCACCACCCCGTCTACCCGTGTTGCCACTTTCGGAGAATTGGGCACCTGTACTCCGATGTTTGTATTTTATAACACTGCCCAGGGACCTGCCATTTACTGTGCAAGCCCAGCCCTGGTCTAACTTACTACAATGCAACACCTAACACTTGTCCAAGTTAAATTCCATTTGCCATTCCTTGGCTCACTTCCCCAGTTCATTTACATCTTGTTATGATCGTATATAACCTTCTGCACTGTCGACTCACCACGACACTGCCAACTTCAGTGTATTTTACAAATATACCAACTTCAGTGTATTTTACAAATATACTAACCATGTTAACAACACTGGGTATTGAGTATAGTTGGGATATGTTAAAGTTGTATAGAATGCTGGGGAGGAGACATTTGGTGTACTATGGTTTTTAATGTTTCTTTGTGTCTTGTGTGGGGGGTGGTGTGGGGGGGTAAGGGGGAAACCGTTTCGGTCACCTCCTCCATGGAGGCGACTTTTTCCAGGTCGCCTCCCCCCGTGGCCTAACATCGAGGATCGTTACGGCCTTTCTTGGAGACGCGCCCGAGGCTTCAGCGGCGGTCGCAGCGTGTACTCTCGGCGTGGAGCGGGCGAGCCCTCGCTGGGGCTCGCCGGAGGGGAGCGCTCCGTTTCTGCTGGCCCGCGGCAGCCCGAGGCTCCAGCTGGCGCGGCGTCCGCAGCCCGGGATCCCGTGTGGGGGACCCGGGGGAAGATACCACTGCCGGCCCGCGGCCTACTTCTACCGCGGGCCCGGCGTGGACTTACCATCACCCCTGGAGGGGAGCTTCGATTGCCGGCCCTGCGGTCTGCGGTGCTTCTGGCTGCGGTGCGGCGGGAACTTTAAATCACCGACCGCCGGCCTGCGGCCTACACCAACCTAAAGCCGCGGTCTCCGGTGGGGGAGGCACCGTTTTTCAGGACTTACCTGGACTTTCACTCATCTGGATGCCCGCAGCGACGGCTGCGGAGGGTTGAGGTCCTGACCACGGGGAAAAATGGAGGACTGGCCAAATTTTGTGCCTTCCACCACAGTGATGAATGCTGCGGTGGATGTTTGTGTTAAAATTTTATTGTGTATTGTGTGTTCTTTATCATCGTACCGCTGCTGGCAAATTCATTTCACTTGCACTTTATGTGCAATGTGACGAATAAAACCGTATTGTATTGTGCATATTCAGTTTTAGTCACTCTGGATGTCATTAAGCTGGAAAGAGTGCAGAGAAGATGCAAGCTTGTTGCCAGAATTATAGAGGCTGAGCTAGAGGGAAGGCTAAGACCTTATCCCTTAGTGCGCAGGAGGATGAGGGAGATCTTATAGAGGTGTATAATATCATGAGGGGAATAGATAGGGTGAATACACAAAGTCTTTTACCCAGAGCAGAGGAATCAAAAACCAGAGGACATAGGATTAAGGTGAGAGGGACAAGATTTAATGGGAACCTGAGGGGCGACTTTATCACTCACAGGGTGGTGGGTATATGGAACGAGCTGCCATAGGAGGTAGTTGACAAAGGTACAATAGCAGCATTTAAAAGCTGCTTAAGATAAGATACAAAAAGCTGGAGTAACTCAGCGGGACAGGCAGCATCTCTGGAGAAGGAATGGGTGACATGGATACAAAAGGTTTAGCAGGATATACGCCAAACGTGGGCAATTTGGATCAGCTTAGATGGGGCAACTTGGTCAGCAAGGACATGTTGGACCAAAGGGCCTGTTCTATGACTCTATAACAACACAATCATCCAAATCGTTGATGTAGATGACAAACAGAGCACCCAACACTGGTCACAGGCCTCTAATCACAATAACAACCATCTGAATAACTACATCTTCTGTGTCTTCCATCAAGCCAACTTTAGACCCCTGCTTTACGGAACTTATAGAAATGACACAAGTGTATACTTATCCAAATCACTTTTTATTCTGCATAACTGCAGTGATGTACAATTTCACTATTTCTTTAGACATAATTATATTAAAGTGAATCACTGAATAAAACGTTCATTATAATACAGCGTGGAAACAGGCCTTTCGGCCCAACTTGCGTTTGTGGATTTACTCCTCCACCCTTTGCCGTAACGGAGAAATGTTTCCATACTCCTGGAGAGTTTTTTCCTCCTCCACATTTTGTTTGGAAAATTAGAAAATTTGGTTATTAATTTCCCCGCTTTTTTTTATAGTAAAAAACATCAAAACAATTTAAAATCAAACTGCTGCATAAGTCACAAGGCCATCTCACAGATGTCCAATCACAATGGATCTCATTTACATATGATATCAGTGTGAGATTGGAACCTTCACGTGGTCCCACGAATGCAATCAACCTGGCGTGCACAATCAAATAGAGCAAGTTGTCCTACCCCCTCCCTATCTACCCCATCCCCACATCTCCCCCTCCCTCTCTCCACTTCCACCCCTCCCCTTTCCCCCTCCCCCACCCATCTCTCCCCCTTCCCTTCCCCCATTCCCTCTCTCCCCCTTCCTCTCTCCACCCTCCCTCCCCCTCCCCAGCTCTCTCTCTTCCCCCCTCCCCTCCCCATCCCCCGCTCTCTCCCTTCCCCTCTCTCCCCCCTCCCCAATCTCCACCCTTCCCTCTCTCTCCTCCCTCCCCCCCTTTCCTGCCCTCTCCTTCTTCCCCTCTCCGCCCCTTCCCCGCTCTCCTCCCCCTCCCCCTCCCCCCCTCTCCATATCCCCCCCTCTCTTCCCCATCTTCTTCCTGCCTCTCCACCCCCCCACATTTCCCTCCCCCTCTCCCTCTTTCTCTGCCCCTCGAGATAGGGTGGGGATGGGGTAAAAGGAGCCAATGAATAATATTAATATAATATCAAGGGGGGTGGTTAGTGTGTGTGTTGGGGGGTGGGTGGTTAGTGTGTGTGTTGGAGGGAGTGGTTAGTGTGTGTGTGTTGGGGGGGGGTGGTTAGTGTGCGTGTTGGGGGGGTGGTTAGTGTGTGTGTGGGGGGTGGTGGTTATTGTGTGTGTGACGCCGCAACCTCCCCCCCCCCGCAACCGCGCGTTGAATGGACAGCACTCTCCCCTCCCCTCCAACCTCCTTCTCCCCTGCAACCTCCTTCTCCCCTCCTCCAACCCCCCTCTCCGCTCCTCCACCCACCAACCCCCCTCTCCCCTCCTCCAACCCCCTCCCCCTCCTCTCTTCCCCCCTCCTTCCCTCTCTCTCCCCCCCCCTCCTCCCCTCTCTCTCCCCCCATTTCCCCCTCCTCTCTCTCCCTCCTCCCCTCTCCCCACCCCGTCTCCCCCTCCTGTGCGTGTGGGAGGTGGTTAGTGTGCGTGTGAAGCCGCAGCCCCCCCTCCCACCGCAACCGCACGTTGAGGGGACGGGACCCAGCGGTCTCCTCTCCCCACCCCGTCTCCTCCTACCCCCCTCTACCCCCTCGTGTGTGGGGGGTGGTTAGTGTGCGTGTGAAGCCGCAGCACCCCCCCCCCGCCACCACGCGTTGGGGGAACAGACCCAGCGGGTCTGCACTTGGTCTAGTATCCTCTAAACCTGCCCTATCCATGCACCTATCTAAATGTTTCTTAAATGCTGCAATAGTACCTGCCTCAACTACCTCTTCCGGCAGCTCATTCCATACACCCACCACCCTTTGTGTGAAAAAGTTAACCCTCCTGGTTCCTCCTGGTTAAATTTTTTCTCGCCTCACCTTAAACTGATGTTCTCTGGTTCTCGATTTCCCTACTCTGGGCAAGAGATTCCTGATTTATTCCTCTCATGATTTTGGACCTGATTTTGATGCTTGCAAGTTTTCTGCACATCATAGAGAATTGTCTAGCTTCTGAATACAATACAATACAATTTTATTTGTCTTTTGGACAAATTTGTCATTTGGACCCCTTGAGGTCCAAACGAAATGTCGTTTCTGCAGCCATACATTACAAAACGAAAAAAGACCCGAGACACAACACAATTTACACATACATCCATCACAGCGCTGTGATGGAAGGCAAAAAAAGTATCTTTCCACTGCACTCCCCCCCCCCCCCGATGTCAGAGTCAAAGCCCCCGGCGGGCGATGGTGATTATCCCGCGGCCATTAAAGCCACGCCGGTTAATGCAAGGGTCGCGCACCGCGTCTTGGTGTTAGAGCCCCGGCGCGCGCTCGCAAAGTCTGGCGGCTATTCCAAGCCGCGCGGGGGGATAAAGCCCCGCTCCAGGTGCTCTTCAACCCCGCAACTCGGGCGGGAAAAGTCGCCGCTGCGGAAGCCCCGAAAAGCGGTCTCCCACCAGGGACCCGCGGGCTTCCGGTGTTGCCGTCCGCCAGACCGCGGTTGTAGCCTCCGAATCTCCGGGGGTCGGGTAGCAGCAGCGATTGTCTCCACCACAGCTCCACCCGCTCCGGACTCGGCCAGCCCCGCGACGGTGAGTAGTCCGCAGCTCCGCAACTGGAGCCCCAGGTCGCTCCTGCTGGAGGCCGCTCCACGTTGCCCAGCCCCAACGACAACGGAGACCCGACAAAGAAAAGGTCGGGTCTCCCGTGCAGGGGAAAGATTTTAAAGTTCCCCCCCCCCACCCACATACCCCGACAAAAAATAAATAAAAAACTACATAAAAACGAGACAAAAATAATAAAAGACAGACGGACTGCAGAGGCCGCAGCAAACAAGAATCGCGCCGCCCACCGAACCACACTACCCTTACACACTGCATGGGCAATTGACAAAAAAACATTATTTTGCTGGGCCAATGAGAGCATGCTGGTGAATGGGCATTGATCTGAAACTAGCATTGCTTTTCTCTCCATTGATGCTGAGGAATCTCCATTCCAACACTTATTTCAGACTTTCAGTTGGAACCGCTCTGTGCATCAATGATGGCAAGCTGCCCTGGGGAGATGACTGTGAAGTTCTTCTTTACAATTGATTGATTCAGCAGACCACTTAAGACAACACTAGGAGTTGTCCATCGGAAGCAAAATCAATTTTTAAATTTTCCATCTTTACATCTGCTTCGCACTGCTGAAAGTAATATCTGTAAAATATTGTTAGAAGGGAGCAAGGCAGCTGGTATACAAGCACTTGCTTCTGTGTGACTGCAGCTGCCCTAACATGGAATTTGTTTTTTTCAAATAGTTTGATGAAACAATTCAGCTTCTGTTCACTGAATTCCTGTGTCTGGCAGTATAATATGGGGAGTGGCAACACGAGTATGAAAGTTAATATTTGTGGCAGTGCATGTAATGTACAAAATTATAAAAACACCAGACAGGCACAAAATGCTGGAGTAACTCAGCGGGTCAGGCAGCATCTCTGGAGAAAAATAGGTGACATTTTGGGTTGAGACCCTTCAACAGACTTCATCAAACCAGCATTTGCAGATCCTTCCTACTCATGAAAACATCACGTTGCTTCTAATCACAGCTGGGCCAAAGATCTTGCACATACATATTCACTGATGAATTGCACAATAAAACCTGTTGATGTTCTACCCTTCTTTCAATTACAGTTTAAAATTCACACTTGTCCAGGTTAAATTTAACCTGCCATTTCATGTTACATTGTCAAACAGCCTATCAACGCTTTGGTCCAAAACATTTCTATACATCACAAACAGTAGAGGTCTTAGTACTGATCCCTTGTAACACCGCTGCTCACAGATTGGCAGTCAGAGAAACATCCCTGCACCATTAATAAACACAAAAAGCTGGAGTAACTCAGCGGGTCAGGCAGCATCTTTGGAGAAAAGGAATAGGTAACGTTTCGGGTCGAAACCCTTCTTCAGACTGATTCAGGGGAGAGGGAAACAAGAGATATGAAAAGGTACATGGAACAAATACATTAAAGATATGCAAAAGAACAAATCAAAGCCAGCAACAATGATCAAGGAAAGGTGGAGCCCACAATGGTCCATTGTTCACTGTGGAGAAGGCGATAACGAGTGCCCATATCTTCCTATCTCCACCCCTTTCTGCAGAGACCGTTCCCTCCTTAACTCCCTGGTCAACTCGTCCTTTCCCACCCAAACCACCCCTTCCCAGGTACTTTCCCCTGCAACCGCAGGAGATGCAACACCTGTCCCTTTACCTCCCCCCCGACTCCATACAAGGACCCAAACAGTCTTTCCAGGTGAAGCAGAGGTTCACTTGCACCTCCTCTAACCTCATCTACTGCATCTGTTGTTCCAGATGTCAATTTCTCTACATCGGCGAGACCAAGCGCAGGCTCGTCGATCGTTTCGCTGAATACCTCTACTCAGTCCGTCTTGACCAAGCTGATCTCCTGGTGGCCCAGCACTTCAACTCCCCCTCCCAATCTGACCGTTGGAGGAACAGCACCTCATATTTCGCTTGGGTATTTACACCCCAGGGTATGAACATTGATTTCTCTAACATCAGGTAGCCCTTGCTCTCTCTTCAATTTCCCCTCCCCCCCATGTCAGTTCTCCCACTAGTGCCAGTCTCCGCCTACATTCTTTCTCTGTCCTACCCCCTCCCCTGACATCAGTCTGAGAAGGGTCTCGACCCGAAACGTCACCAATTCCTTCTCTCCATAGATGCTGCCTCACCTGCTGAGTTTCTCCAGCATTTTGTGTCTACCTGCGATAACGAGTGATACAAACAGTGAAACTCAGCAGGACAACAGTGAAACTAGTACGATGACTAGGGTGGGGAAGGGACGGAGAGAGAGGGGATGCATATTACTTGAAGGTAGAGAAATCAATATCATACTGCTGGGTTGTAAGCTGCCCAAGCGAAATATGAGATGTTGTTCTTCCAATTTGTGGTTGGCCTCACTCTGACAATGAAGGAAGTCCTGGACAGAAAGGTTAGTGTGGGAATGGGAAGGGGAGTTAAAGTGTTTGCCAACCAGGAGATCGTGCAGGCCAAGGCAGGCTGAACAAAGGTGTTCTGCGAAATGATCACCCAGTCTTCGTTTCGTCTTGCCAATATATAGGAGTCCACTCCTAGAACAGCGGATACAGTATACGGAGGAGGAGCAAGTGAACCTCTGCCTCATGTGAGAGGACTGTTGGCGTCCGTGGACACAGAGTTGAGTTGGGAGGTATAGGAACAGGTGTTGCATCTCCTGCGGTTGTAGGGGAAAGTCAGTTAGTGTAATGTTTAACCTGTCAGATGGGTATAGTCGGTTTTAACAGCTATTATCATAAAATGCCTTTAGAAATTTCCTTGCAACCTGTATATTTTGTTATGGATAAATTATGTGGGAAGCCAGAGTGTTTCTGTGCCAATAGCAATAACGACCCATGCTATGGCCATGTCATGGTAATTTTCGGTCCTTCACAGAAAACATGCTTGCATCAATCTGTAGTGTGCATGGTTAAGCATATATGTTACAATGGTCCAGGATTTATTGACACAGGTTGATCATATGCTGAATAATCCAACCACATTTTTGTTTGGAAGTGGAAAGAACTAATAGAAATTGCATTAATTGCAATGTGTAAAAAGAGTTGAAATATTGTATTATAATTTTGCTGCATGTCATTGTGGTATATATCATGTCTTGATTGGTGAATATGTTTAGTTTGTGAGTTATGTGAAGCAGAAATAATATGTGAATGTAGACAAAAGTGCTGGAGAAACTCAGCGGATGCGGCAGCATCTATGGAGCGAAGGAAATAGGCAACGTTTCAGGCCGAAACCCTTCTTCAGACTGATGCCTATTTCCTTCGCTCCATAGATGCTGCTGCACCCGCTGAGTTTCTCCAGCACTTTTGTCTACCTTTGATTTTCCAGCATCTGCAGTTCCTTCTTGAACATAATATGTGAATGCTTCATTGAGCATAATTCCGACTGGTAACTACGCACTTCGTCCGAGCACATTATCGCACGCGTCATGCAAACCGTCTTAAATGACCACCGAAACTGTCATTTGGCAACCTAAAAAGCTGTCAAGGTTGCCCGGCTGGCAACAGGGAAAAAACGTTAAGCGAGAGCCCTGAAAGTGAATTGGCCAGTGAATTGGCCTCCACTGCCCTCTGTGGCAGAGAATTCCACAGATTCACAACTCTCTGGGTGAAAACATTTTTCCTCATTTCAGTCCTCAATGGCCGACTCCTTATTCTTAAACTGTGTGTCCCCTGGTCCTGGGCTCCCCCAACATCGGGAAATTTTTTCCAGCATCTAGCCTTTCCAATCCTTTAATAATCTTATATGTTTCTATAAGATCCCCTGTCATCCTTCTAAATTCCAGTAAATACAAGCTCAGTCGACCCATTCTTTCATCATATGTCAGTCCCGCCATCCCAGGAATTAACATGGTGAACCTACGCTGCACTCCCTCAATAGCAAGAATGTCCTTCCTCAAATTAGGAGACCAAAACTGCACACAATACTCGGCGAGAAGCCGAAGCAAAGAAGTGGAAGCCAAATAATCAAATGGAAACGAAGCCGAAATGCCACAATATCCAAAAGCGTACGAAGCCGAAACGCCAACTAACCGAAAGGCTGTGTCGCCTAAAAGCAAACTTACCTAATGGCCGCTCTGCCGAAACGCCACCTACCCGAAAGGCGGTGTCGCCTACAAGCCAACGAACCGAATGCCGCTCAACAGAAAAGTCAAATAACGAACATGACGTTGCCGGGGGGCGGGACTTGTCAGCGATTGGTCCAGACCCCCGCGTCCATCACATCACTGTGGAGGGATGAACATTGTCCCACACCTCCACTCCACCCGACCCACAGCCCGTCACAGTGCGGCCGCACGGGGGAGAAGAGGCGGAGGGTGGCCGTGGGAGAGTGGGGGGTGTCCTGAGGGATGCGCACCTTCGGCCGCTTACAACTTGGTGCTTGGGTTGAGATTGCCCAGTCACCTATGGCATGTGTGGGAAATTGACCCCCACCCTCCCGCCGGTCTCCCAGCCCGACCCCCAGGTCTCGTTGCACCTCCCCATTTCCTGATCTGACACCACCAGGTCCTCAGGAGGAGATGTATGGGAGATGGGAAGGTGTATGGGAGATGGAATCCCTCCACAATTATCCTGTCTTTCATGGCCAAGCCAATTTTGAATTCAATCGACCAAGTCTTCATATATACAGCACTTGCGCAAAAATAACCAATTGCACGTAACAATAAATTGGTTTATTTGGATAGTTTTTGGCACCTCCAAACTAAATCTTATTCCACATCCACCCCCCAATAAACTGGATATCCGAATTTCTTGTGCCCCATCCTCTAACTCATACTAGGTATGTTACAATACTTACCTTCAGCAGCGCTGTAATTCTGCCACTGACCATGTGCGCGATTTTGGCGCCTTTAAAGGGGGGGGGGGTTAAAACGCGGGTTTCTCCTACCTTGTCCTCGTTGGAGTGCAACCTTTTGCTGAAAAATAGTTACTACGGGCGTTTTGTGTCTTTTTTATTTTTATTAAATCGACAATGTCAGCGCTGGAATTATTTTAAAATCAGCTTCTGAAGCCGTCAACGCCGACAACGGGGACGGATTTCACACACGGGACAGGTAAACGAAAGTAGTTTATTTAAATGTATAAAAGTGCTTCTTAAGAAGCCTTTAATACATTTTTTAAAATGCGAAACGGTGATTTTCCCCCCCGAACTAACGGCAGAATTTTTCATGCCGATACGGGGTTAAATTCACCGCAAATCAACGTTCCAAATGACCGCGTTCCAGAAAACCTCACTCGCAAAATGATTTAAATGCCCATTAATTTACAGGTATTAAAAATTCAATTCCTTCCATTTGGCCTGTAAATTCATGACAATGAGATTTAAAAATTATGTTATATTGTGAATTCTTGTGTGAATGTTATTTGGACACTTAGGCTATGTTAATCTATTCTTAAGAAATTGATAGATGTTTAGATCTAGTAATTGAATTTGGTAATTAGCTACAATTAGGTAACTAACTAATTATATGCTTTAATTTCATGTCATCTAAGTAAGATTGGTTCTTATTTGTTTCAGAATGCTTCAATCTATAATAACTGACAATTTCTTTCCGTTCTCTTAATTTTTAAGAAAGTTATGGGCTTTTGACTGTCCTCGATCACAGCTTTTGTGTTAAGTCAATGGAAAAGCAATAGGGAACAAGATGCTAATTTCCGAGTATGAAAATGGCCATAACTTTTTTAATACTGAAGATATGAAAGTGAATTAGGTGTCAAATTAAACTTATTTTTATGCTTTATCTGATGGGATAAATTGCAGACTATATTTTTAAAATCTCAAAATTTTGTAACATTGCTACTCATACCAGATCGTTTTCAACCTCTTCTGACCAAATCGGCCTCTGGTCAAATAATTTTAGAACAAATCTTTTGACTTTTCCAAATCCTCCCTGTGGCCATGGTTGCCGTTGCCTGTGATCTCCTCCAACCCATTTATACATCTGTGTAAGTAGGAACTGCAGATGCTGGATTAAACCGAAAATAGACGCAAAAAGCTGGGATAACTCAGCGGGTCAGGCAGCATATGTGAAGAAAACGAATAGGTGACATTTCGCGAATAGGTGATGTTCAAGAAGTGTCTCGACCCTAAACGTCTCACCCAATCCTTTTCTCCAGAGATGCTGCTTGACCCGCTGACTTACTCCAGCGTGTTAATATTGCAGGGATGTTGCTCCGACTGTCAATCTGTGAGTAACGATGTTCCACACGGATCAACACTGTCCAGCTTTTTATATTAATCTTCCATTTATACATCTGCCAGCGCCCTAAACACGACGTGTTTACATTGCTGGAGTATCTTCGACTCCCGAAGCCCCGGCATTTCCTGCGGAGGTCCGTCCGCCTGTGACTGACTAACCTGGGCGGCTTCGGCTACGACAGTCCGGCGCTTCTCTCCCCCCTCGCTGCCCGGACTGAGGCCCCGGACCCTCCGTCCCAGTCCCCCCGCCGGAGGGGAGCGGCGCTCCCGCTGCGCCAAACCCGGGTGGGTGGGGGGGTGGGAACGGGAGTGTCCAGCTGCCGCAGCGAAGGGCCGACAGCCAGCGGAGCCCCGGGATAGAACCGCGGTCACCGCCCCAACCCCAACCCCACCCCGAGATCTGTCCGGGGAAGAGAGGGGGTGGTAGCCGAGCCGTCCCGTCTGTCCCCTCCCCTCCGCGGTTTCAGCAGACACCTCACCTCACCTCACCTCACCTCACCTCCGCCGCCGCCGCCGTTGTCACCGGTCACCTACTCCGCGGCAAGACGTTTGAAAATGGCGCGCACCGCATCCGGGCGACCGCGGAACCGCGCCGCAGCGCCGCCCGGCGGAGGCGTGGGGGAACTACACCCGGTCCAGCGCCACCCGGCGGTAAAGGGGGAACTGCACACGACCAGTGGCGCCGCCCAGTGGTGTAAGGGGAAATTACACCCGGGGGCAACGACGCTACACACAAATAAAAACATTTCTTCCATCGAAAGACAGGCAGCTCGATTTGTTACAAATACCTATGAGAGAGAAGCGAGTGTTAAAAAGCCCCTGTCCCACTTAGGAGACCTAAACAGCAACCTCTGGTGACCTTGCCCGCCACCCAAAGTTTCCATTAGGTCACCGGAGGTTTTGGTCACTCTCCCTAATGGTCGAAAGTGGTTTCCGTGTGGTCGAGGCTTCATCTAGGTTGCTGCTATTTTTTCATCATGATTAAAACCGGCCTCGACTAAAAATAGGTTGCTGCTATTTTTTCATCATGATTAAAACCGGCCTCGACTAAAAATAGGTTGCCGTTTTAAAAATCGATAATTTTTTAGTCACAGGTCTAGTCGAAGCCGCTTTTCTTCATAGTCGAGCAAGGTTTTCAACATATGCGTGGGAAGTGGTAGGAGGTTGCAGGTCACCTCGACCTTGATTTTTTTGGGTGGTCGGCAAGGTCACCAGAGGTTGCTGTTTAGGTCTCCTAAGTGGGACAGGGACTTTACCAAACTTCTGAATTCACTGGGGTGGAACCCTCTCCAAGACAGACGTAACAGCTCACCGTTTGACCTGTTTTTACAAAATGTTAAATCAGGGCTGCCAACTCTCACGCATTGAGCGAGAATCACGCATTTGGCCAAATTCTCACGCTCTCACGCTGATCACAAATTTCTCATGCTGTGTCGTGAGAAATTCTGTGATCAACGAAAATTTAAAAACGCATATCAACTGCATGGGCCGCGGGTGTTGGAGAGCCGGGGCTGAGGGAGGGATGGAAGCAGAAGCACCGGCAGGGGCAGATGCGGATGGGGAGCCAGGGCTGGCGAGTGTTTGCCGGGCTGGCGAGTCGCTTGCTGCAGCTCCGGCCATGGAGCAGCCTCATTGCAAGAGCCACGGGCCTTCGGAAGCCTTGCACCGCAGCCGTGAGAGGCTCTGTGCCGAATTCGTCCTGGTGACCGGAATGGACCAGGCTGTGGCTCGGTGCATCCTGGAGGACAACCAATGTCTGCTGGAAGTAAGTACCAAGCACTGGGTAGAAACGTGTAAGATAGTGGCCTTCAAATGGGGGTGGTTGGAGAAAGCATCCAGCTTGCCTGCTAGATTTTCACTTACTGTAACTGCAAGAAAAATGTTCCCGATGTTGGGGAAGTTCAGAACCAGGGGTCACACAGTTTAAGAATAAGGGGTAGGCCATTTAAGACTGAGATGAGGACAAACTTTCTTCACCCAGAAAGTTGAGAATTTGTGGAATTCTCTGCCACAGAAGGCAGTGGAGGCCAATTCATTGGACGTTTTCAAAAGAGAGTTACATTTAGGTCTTGGGTCCTAGCGAAATCAAGGGATATGGGGGAAAAAACAGGAAAGAGGTACTGATTTTAGATGAACAGCCATGATCATATTGAATGGCAGTGCTGGCTCGAAGGGCCGAATGGCCTATTCCTGCACCAATTTTTATGTTTCTATGCTTGAGTATATGGCAATAAATCTCGACCACTTGATTTTGAAGCATTCATGCATAGTGGAGGTATAATGTAGTCATAGAGTGATACAGTGTGAAAACAGGCCCTTCGGCGCAACTTGCCCACACCCGCCAACATGTCCCAGCTACACTACCTGCTTTTGGTTCATATCCCTCCAAACCTGTCCTATCCATGTATCAGTCTAACTGTTTCTTAAATGTTGGGATAGTCACTGCCTCAACTACCTCCTTTGGCAGCTTGTTCCATACACCCACCACCCTTTGTGTGGAAAAAGTTACCCCTTAAAATGTTACCTCTTAAAAATACTTCAAACAAAAAACATTGAAATCAGACTTCTACAATGCACTAAAACATGATTTTAATACATCAAATTTGAAAATGTCCCTACCGTGGGAGGGGGAACACCCCCCTCCCACACCTTCCCCCCACTCAGTTGCTCCACTCCCTCACCGGGTAACCCCAAGGCCAGTGATCATTGATCGCTCAACCCCCACTTTCAAAAACGCTTCCTGGCCCCTGGTTCAGACAGAGTGCACTGACAGATGTTAGTGGGGAACTGAGGCCAGTTGTCCATGATGTCTGGATCCCAATGCTCAGCGCTTTGTGTTTCGGAGTTGGCTAATGTTATTGATTTGTAATTAGTTGCCAAAACCTTAATTTATTCATCTGGAATATACAGGGGGGGTGGGATAAGTGTAATATTAAAATGACATGCAAGGTGTCAGGCTGTCTGTCACAACATACAGTCCCAATAACCCATTATTTCCTTCAGTTAAATATTGGGAAGGTAGCACTATTGTCATTTTCCACTCAACTATTATGTTTGTTTACCTCACTGACTATTTCTAAACCCCCCCCCCCCCCCAAATTCCTTTGGCAGGTTGAATAGAAATGTCCCCAATCTCGTTGTTTTATTAATTGAACACGTAGATGAACATCCTCAAGGAGTGTAATCAGATGGAAACTGATTCAGATGCGATGTTTAAGAGCTTGTTCAAAGAAGGGGCATATTTTAAAGGAGTGACAGAGATACTTGCAGGGGAATGTGTGAGGAGATTATTATTTGTCTTTAGTTTTAGCTTAAACCAGGACATCTGAAGATTCAAAGTTTAATATAGTAACTGTGCTGATACTGACTCCAACCAACCATGTAATGAATATCATCTATTCCAGAGGTTTTATTTTTCTGATGCCATTTAAACTTCACTTGGATTTCAATCACTTCAATGTAAAAGTAATTGGGAATGGGAGCATTGGAACAAAAATTTGCCCTCGGTACATATTAACTGTAATATAATAATGTATGCATGTTGGTAGGTGCAATCAAAACAAAGATTTTTTTTATCATTGTTGTGTTATGAATACCACAGAAAATATTATGTACTCTCAAGATCACATTTAATAGAATGATATTGTATAAATATATAATTATTGGACTTTGCATTTTGGAAAAGTCCCAGCTGAGAGGAAGAGCAAAATACTGAAAATATTGGGGGTGAAAATGACTTCAGGAGTTTGTTAGGAAAATGAAGGAAATGGTAACAGAATACTTATACAGCTGAGTGAGTATAATTTTATGGATGAGAAATTGTGTTCAACCAACTGATTACTTATTTGACAAAGTAACTAGCATGTTAGAGAACAAGGAAGCCAATGGATGTAGCAAATTTTGTTATACAAAATTTGGTCTGTGAAGTGCCCCATAAAAGATTACCGCATTAGATAAGCACCTGTGGACTTGAACGTAATAGGTTAAGTCCAGGGGGTCCGTTATGGGCATTATGTGTGGGCCATATATATCGTCAGTGCAGAGGGGCTAGGAGCAAGGCCAAGTGTGCATCCAGAGTCAAGATCTGGAATAGTACTAGGTGTGCAGTCAAAGCTGGGACAATGGGAGTGTTCAGCACTGGGAACCTAAGCAGGTAAGCAGCTATGATCAGGGTAGAATAATGGGCCAGGTGTAAGGCTGGATTCAGGGTCAAAATGAGAGACGGTATGCAACTGGAGTCAAGGTCAGGAGTAGTAACAGGTGTTCAGTGAGACCCAGGTTGGTCAACATGGGCCAAGTGTTTGATTATGCAGGCGGCGCTGGGTTTAAACACCGCTGAACCTGGGATCTTTCGTCGAGATCGCCAGTGTTGGAGCTCCGACCAGCGCGGCCTGTGGACTTCGGATGCCGCGGTCTCCGGGGAGGAAGCGGCCGTTCCAGACACTCCAAGCCGCTGAGAGTGTTCTCCCGACGCCGGCGCTCCATCATCCGGCGAGAGGGCCTATAACATCTGTCCGCCGTCGCAGCGACCGCAGAGGCCTCAATAGGGCCGACCATGGGTGAACAAGAGGAAGAGGACTGGACTTTGTTGCCTTCCCTCACAGTGGGAACCATTGTGGGGGGATGTTTTTACGTCTAATGTTAAATTATTTAATGTGTTTTATTTTTATTGGATTGCTGCAAATGGCAACTCAAATTTCACTATACCAATTGGTGTATGTGACAATAAATGTCCTTTGTCCTTTGTCCTTTAATAATCTGATTTCCATACATGAATATACTAGGATCATTCATGTGCTGCACCTGTTGATCAGAGTCTGGCTCTACTGTGGAATGTAATTAGGAATGTAATTTAGTCTAACCTTATTCATAGCTAATCCAATTGAATGCATAAATATTGCATTCAAGTGTAAGTTAAAAGACTCGCAACAGAATGCACCAGATTGCACAATTTCAAACAGAAAATGCAAAAGCTCTGTATCAATGGGAGGGGGGACACCTCGGGCTTGCAATTTCTCACTCCCAACTCTCACCCAATGTTGGCAGCCCTGTTAAATGGTCAGCTCGACATAGATCACCAAACCTACATCAAACCCAAACCTATTTGGAGCAGACAAGGACATTCGATCCAATTTGAGATACCAGCTACCAATACAGATGTGTTCAGCAATTCATTCTTCCCCCGCACAATTAAAGCATGGAATAGTCTTCCACTACCATAGTTACTCAACCAGATGCAACTAAATTTAGGGTAGCTCTTCTTCTCCAAGAATCCTTTTTTGCTTAAGTCCACCCTCCGCCACATCCAGTTTAAATTCCATTTGGAATATTTTGGAGGACCAAGAACCAAGAGCAGCACCTGATCACCGGCGCCGCCCGGCAGTAAAGGGGGGGGAACGACACCCGGAGGCAACGCCACCCAGTGGTAGAGTGGGGAATGACACTTGATTGTGCTAGACTCGCGGGAAATAGCAGCGGGCGAAAAAACCTCTCGGGGCTAATTTGGGCTTCGTTATGTAATATTTCTTTTGAAGAAGATTTCTGCACTTTAGGAGATGACAGTTGAGGCAGACTCCATCATAGAAACATAGAAACATAGAAATTAGGTGCAGGAGTAGGCCATTCGGCCCTTCGAGCCTGCACCGCCATTCAATATGATCATGGCTGATCATCCAACTCAGTATCCCGTACCTGCCTTCTCTCCATACCTTCTGATCCCTTTAGCCACAAGGGCCACATCTAGCTCCCTCTTAAATATAGCCAATGAACTGGCCTCGACTACCCTCTGTGGCAGAGAGTTCCAGAGATTCACCACTCTCTGTGTGAAAAAAGTTCTTCTCATCTCAGTTTTAAAGGATTTCCCCCTTATCCTTAAGCTGTGACCCCTTGTCCTGGACTTCCCCAACATCGGGAGCAATCTTCCTGCATCTAGCCTGTCCAACCCCTTAAGAATTTTGTAAGTTTCTATAAGATCCCCTCTCAATCTCCTAAATTCTAGAGAGTATAAACCAAGTCTATCCAGTCTTTCTTCATAAGACAGTCCTGACATCCCAGGAATCAGTCTGGTGAACCTTCTCTGCACTCCCTCTATGGCAATAATGTCCTTCCTCAGATTTGGAGACCAAAACTGTACGCAATACTCCAGGTGTGGTCTCACCAAGACCCTGTACAACTGCAGTAGAACCTCCCTGCTCCTATACTCAAATCCTTTTGCTATGAAAGCTAACATACCATTCGCTTTCTTCACTGCCTGCTGCACCTGCATGCCTACTTTCAATGACTGGTGTACCATGACACCCAGGTCTCACTGCATCTCCCCTTTTCCTAGTCGGCCACCATTTAGAAAATAGTCTGCTTTCCTGTTTTTGCCACCAAAATGGATAACCTCACATTTATCCACATTATACTGCATCTGCCAAACATTTGCCCACTCACCCAGCCTATCCAAGTCACCTTGCAGTCTCCTAGCATCCTCCTCACAGCTAACACTGCCCCCCAGCTTAGTGTCATCCGCAAACTTGGAGATATTGCCTTCAATTCCCTCATCCAGGTCATTAATATATATTGTAAATAGCTGGGGTCCCAGCACTGAGCCTTGCGGTACCCCACTAGTCACTGCCTGCCATTGTGAAAAGGACCCGTTTACTCCTACTCTTTGCTTCCTGTTTGCCAGCCAGTTCTCTATCCACATCAATACTGAACCCCCAATGCCATGTGCTTTAAGTTTGTATACTAATCTCTTATGTGGGACCTTGTCGAAAGCCTTCTGGAAGTCCAGATACACCACATCCACTGGTTCTCCCCTATCCACGCTACTAGTTACATCCTCGAAAAATTCTATAAGATTCGTCAGACATGATTTACCTTTCGTAAATCCATGCTGACTTTGTCCAATGATTTCACCACTTTCCAAATGTGCTGCTATCCCATCTTTAATAACTGACTCTAGCAGTTTCCCCACTACCGATGTTAGACTAACTGGTCTGTAATTCCCCGTTTTCTCTCTCCCTCCCTTCTTAAAAAGTGGGGTTACGTTTGCTACCCGCCAATCCTCAGGAACTACTCCAGAATCTAAAGAATTTTGAAAGATTATTACTAATGCATCCACTATTTCTGGAGCTACTTCCTTAAGTACTCTGGGATGCAGCCTATCTGGCCCTGGGGATTTATCGGCCTTTAATCCATTTAATTTACCCAAAACCACTTCCCGACTAACCTGGATTTCACTCAATTCCTCCAACTCCTTTGACCCCTGCTATTTCCGGCAGATTATTTATGTCTTCCTTAGTGAAGACGGAACCAAAGTAGTTATTCAATTGGTCCGCCATATCCTTGTTCCCCATGATCAACTCACCTGTTTCTGACTGCAAGGGACCTACATTTGTTTTAACTAATCTCTTTCTTTTTACATATTTATAAAAACTTTTGCAGTCAGTTTTTATGTTCCCTGCCAGTTTTCTTTCATAATCTATTTTTCCTTTCCTAATTAAGCCCTTTGTCCTCCTCTGCTGGTCTCTGAATTTCTCCCAGTCCTCTGGTATGCTGCTTTTTCTGGCTAATTTGTACGCATCATCTTTCGCTTTGATACCATCCCTGATTTCCCTTGTTATCCACGGATGCACTACCTTCCCTGATTTATTCTTTTGCCAAACTGGGATGAACAATGTTTGTAGTTCATCCATGCAGTCGTTAAATGTCTTCCATTGCATGTCCACCGTCAACCCTTTTAGAATTAATTGCCAGTCAATCATGGCCAATTCATGTCTCATACCCTCAAAGTTACCTTTCTTTAAGTTCAGAACCATTGTTTCTGAATTAACAATGTCACTCTCCATCCTAATGAAGAACTCAACCATATTATGGTCACTCTTGCCCAAGGGGGCACGTACAACAAGACTGCTAACTAACCCTTCCTCATTACTCAATACCCAGTCTAAAATAGCCTGCTCTCTCGTTGGTTCCTCTACATGTTGATTTAGATAACTATCCCGCATACATTCCAAGAAATCCTCTTCCTCAGCACCCCTGCCAATTTGATTCACCCAATCTATATGTAGATTGAAGTCACCCATAACTGTTTTGCCTTTGTCGCACGCATTTCTAATTTCCTGTTTGATACCATCTCCAACTTCACTACTACTGTTAGGTGGCCTGTACACAACACCCACCAGCGTTTTCTGCCCCTTAGTGTTTCGCAGCTCTACCCATACCGATTCCACATCCTCGAACCTAATGTCCTTCCTTTCCATTGCGTTAATCTCCTCTCTAATCATCAATGCTACCCCACCTCCTTTTCCTTTCTCTCTATCCCTCCTGATGCTACAGGTGTTACTGGGTCAGTAAAGTTTCCAAACCAGTTGTTTATGGTCCAAATCTATTAACTTCAAGTGATGAGCCGACTACCCCCGTGCTTTGATTAAGTCGGAGGCCAATAACTCTCATGAGTTACTGAGGTTGCAATTACATGGGGGTCTTGTATGATTGCATCTGGAATCTTGTTTCGAGATCTGTTCTCCATGCCTGAAGGACAAACATTTCATCAGAACGTTCCAGAAGATTTTTAGTCCAAAACATGAACTGTTTTTTGAGCCTGAAGGATCCCGACCCGAAACGTCACCTACCCACTTTTTACCGAGTTCCTCCAACTACTTTTTCTTTCAATAAATGCTGCCTGACTTGTTGACTGTTCTCAGCATTTTATACATGAAGCAAAACAAATCCCATCTATAATTACAGTCCGTCTCTTCGTAATCTCCAAAGTAATAGAAGGTATAAGTGACAGTTATTTCAAGCAGCAATTAGCAATAATAAAAAATATATACATTTTCCTGATCAATGCCTGTGCGAATACAGCATTTCGTGTATTCTGGCTACTACGCCAAACATTTTCAGTTTCAAATAAATGTCCGTTGCAAAGGCTAAATAAAAACAGGCTAAAGTAACACTTACGTTCACCTTATTTTATTGAGGTTTATTGAGTGTTTTAAATAGTGATAAATTGTCGAAGTCAATAAAAATCTGCTTTTTCACAAGGTAAATAAATGATAGAGCGTATTACATAGATTGACAACATGATGCAAGTCTGCTGAGGAAAGCTATCAACAATAAACTTTAAAGGTTTAAATAAAGTAGAAGTTATGCATCAATAAGGTACAACATTTTATATTGTAAGGCAAGCCGAACATGATAAAGACACGGGCAGTATCAATAATATGTGAACCTTAATGTAAATATTTCAGTATTCTTTTCAGTGTTACTTAATTCATTTCCACGATTCATAATGCTGATAAAATTGGTTATTTTCTGAATGCATTATTTAATGGACTGGAGATCATTTAAATCATCTTTAGTGTTCACCTGACGTGTTAGTAAACGTATCCATTCACGTGATTGCAAGATAAGGTACTGTCTACATACAAAGGTTATTAAATGATTTAAATAAATGTGGCATATTACAAAAAAACACTTGTTTCATACATATCTTAAACAAAAGTATCTCACTTTTATGTGAGAGGGCCTTACTGAGGAAGAATTCCATAGGTTAGATCTAGGATACATCTTATACATCTGTCATGAGATTCGCACTAACATCTGAATTGCTTAGTCCAGTAAATGGGCTGAAATTCAATTACAACCTCTTGCTGTTTTGACATCAATGTGCAATAATTATTACACATTTTAAATGTTAATGCACTCATTCAGAATAATGTACAAAATCAAATCAGTTAGTATATTTTGCAACATGATTAGTGTTTATAATTGATTAGTGCAGGGGTGCCCACTTCAAACATCACGCAATACAATATCTTAAATGTTAAATAGGAGACAATTTTTATCTTTGTAATATCAAGAATTACCATGTGTGAGTATATTAATGCATCTGTATTTCCAGTGTTAGTTTTAATTTATCCTACTCTGCTTAGCATTGCAAATTAAATAATAGCTCATTAATGGCTTTGGAATCCCCTCAAGTGATGTGAAATTCAATGCTTAATTCCAAAGGAAAATTGTATTCCAAATTTACTGTATAAGTTTACACAAATATTTTGAAACCTGTGTTCAGAATTTCTGTAAAATTAATTTTTAAGTTTCTCACGGGTGACATATTCTGTTAAAGCTTGTTCTCTATTGGGTCAATTTAAATTTTCTTTAAAAATATTAGCTTAATGTTTAATAGATTTCCACAGAAAATTGAAGAGAAAGATAATTAACATATTGGAGTTAAGTGTTCGACTGCAATTTATTTTAAACTAAATCGGCTTTTGGTTGTATTCTGGGATATGGTAGGCATTTTTACAATATGATTTTATTATATGATATCCAATTATTATGTTAGAGGAAACAATCTTAGTTTGGTTCGTTCCGGTGGGCCGAAGGGCCTGTTTCCGCGGTGTATCTCTAAACTAAAACTAAATCTTACTTAAATTCATTTTGAAAAATGCAATCAAGCTCAGTAATTTTCCAACAGCTATGAACCTTTCCTTAAAATTACAGAAAAAAAATATGGCCATCAACATCTCTTTACTCAAAGGTTGTGATAGGATTAACTATGTATCGGCAAATTGCCGCTTGATGTCGAGCCAAAAAATGTATTTTGTTTAAAGAATAGCATAATATTTGAAAATATATTACAATTTTTTTTAAACTGGAACCTCTGATCCTATGAAGTAGCACACCATCTGCATCCCTAATTGGCACATATATTAAATAATGCATACAAGTTAATAAGGCCAGAAAAACTGGTTACAGTACATCTCAGCCTTGGGGTGCTAGAGAGAACACGGACATTGTTAAGGTAACATTAAATGACAATTCCACCAAAAGGATCCTCTTTCAGGATTTAGTAAAGAGCATTTTATGAAAGTTGGGTAGGGCACACTTATCATTCACAACCTTGTTTTAGTGAGACTGAGCAATACTAGAGAAATATTCCAGAATGTCTTGAATGGTGAACTCCATTGTAATCCCAGATCCAGGATAACAGCGAGCTATCAGTCCCTCAAAGTGCTTGTACTGACGAATGAATTCATCCTGCATTGAATGCCACATAACCTTTGGGGGAATTTAAAAACATCAGAATGTAACAATGAGGAAAACAAATCTTTGCACATGCTGAAATCAAATACTTCATTGATGTTTTTCCAGACACAAATCCAAACACATTTTTTTTTAAAATGCCAGTATATTGTTTGCATAATAAATCTCTATGGTTCTTTTCCCAACACCAACTCTCAAATAGGAAATATGTCAAGGTGAGTCCCACATGATTAGATAACAAAGCACAGAAGGGATGCACGTACTGAACAGACGGAAATCTTAACACAACTGGATCAAGGTAGATGCAAAATAAACACAAACATGCAATTTAACTTTCAACATTAGGCACTTGAGGTCAAGAGGCAGAAAAGGTAGAGAGAAGGTAAACCCTGAGAATTATTCCTCAACTCTGGGCAAGGGCCCACGAGCATAAACAAAAGAAAAACATTTTTGAGATGGAAATGAAGAATTATTTATGTAAAGAACCATCAATCAACAGTGCAAATGATAAATAGCAGGTGATGTTATGATGAAGAAATATGATGAGTATTAACATAATAATGGACGTTCAGGAGCAAGAGGAAGTAACATTCTTCCAAATTACCACTGAACTGTATTCAGCAAGGGAAAAATAAGTGCTTTCCAGAAATTCAAACTGCAAAACCAGGACACGTGCATTTTTTGTACACAAGACATACACAGAAGCAGACATTCAGATATTCCACCAACACTCACCTGCAGCAGGTTTTCCTCCTCACAGAGATGCTTGTCCACCTTTTTGTACAGGTTATCCAGTCCTTTCTTCACTTCCTTTCCAGGATATTCTTTAATAACTTTTCTTAGCTCTTGCTTGTTGAAGGCCAGCTGATAACTCACTTCCTCTTCCCTGATGCCCTGTGCTACACGCGCTTCAATTCCCTCAAAGAAATGCTGCATGGACAACAAACTAGTTAGTGACACAACCACTGTATACTAAAAAAAACTCAATGTTCCAATGCCTAAATTTGTCAACATTTTCTTCTCAGAACAATAAATTATATTTAGGAAAATAGTCGTAGGAACCACAAGGTTAATCATGCAGAATATAATTTGCAGCAAATGTGGTTTGACCAATACAAATTGTGGACCTGATGTTTGAATAAACAATTCATTCTTGTTTTTCAGCACTGAGACTGCATACTGTGATTTCTTCTCCCAAAGCAAACTCAAGTTGATACTCCACAATTTCTTTTTAATTGGTCACTTTTCAAACACATCTATATATGTTTCTGTTTTACACTAATAAATGTTAGTTATTCAAAAAATATTTTAACCAACATTTTGTCCTATTAGAAGCTCTAACTTTACAAAATACAAAAATGTTAAAAATTTGAATTTTTAGTTACATTCAGGTTTGCCAGCTCTATATATATATTTCTGAATTTTAATAACATTGTAAAACACCATATTCCCGTTGCTCTGTATCGGAATGTAGTACTGCGACAATAATGATGAGAATTGAAATGAGTCTTGTATATTGAGGTTTGTCACCTGTACATTGTTTTAAGTCTCGAAACAATTACTGTGTAACATCCCACGGCAAATGTTTGTGTTCATATTTGAGAGAGGAATATTTGAAACCATCATTTGGCTTTCAAGTGTTCTTTTTGAAGAACAGCACTTTTTCTCCCACTGTTAATAACAGTTGATATTTTGTAAATCAGTAAAGTTTATGGTTTTCCAGGTGTTTCTCCGGTTCATTTTGGAATACTCAACTTTATCGAGAATCAAAGCATTTTGATTTCTTACGATTCTTAAAGTCCCACATGATTAACAGCCAGATTCCTTTGTTGTGATGCCACAAGAAATAAGGAAAATTGTAGCATTTAAGATGATTCCATATGGCCTAAGTTAACGCTAAAACAATACTCTGCTATTTTGTTTTACTGTTATTTTTAGAATATCCTTCTGAGGCTTTAAGGTCAAGGTTAATGCTTTCTCCTCGAGTGAAATGTAGAAAACTTACGTTAAGTTTCTCAAGAGGTTGTCCGAGAGAGTATATCACATAAGATTGCAGATGCTCTGTATATTTGTGCTTGGCTTCTCTCCTTTCAGTCTCTAGACATGCAATTTTAAGGCGAGAGAGTGTTGAAAAAATGTGGTGGAAGTTTTCCATCATCACAACATCACGAGGAGTTTTCTGACTTTCATTAGCCACTTTTTCCACTGATAATAAAAATACATCCGAAGTTATTAAGAAAGGAAAATATTAAATATATAGATATTAATTCTGTGAATTCAGTTCACATTTTAGCAGCTTATCACCATTGTTGTAAACTGCCCGGATGAGTTTGGTGTAGGCTTTGTCCAGGTCCCCCCTGCGTTCTGCTGATCTGAAGATGGACTCTGCTAGCTCAGCAAACTCTTCAAACCCCCTTACAAATGGTAAAATTCCCACTTTACTCTTCTTCGATATCTTCACTTCTTCCATCTGCTTCATTTGATTCCACTAAAAGAACACACAAACAAGCTAATGCAGCATTGTACATATTATAACTATGACATTTAAAAGTCTAAACTCTACAATCGAAAACCACAGCACAAGTGTTATAATTTATATTTTAGTGGAATTACTTTAGCCCTATTAGAAATATTGGATGGTATATTTTTGAGGTGAAACAAAGGCTCATGATAAATATAAGCAGAAACTTGAATATGTACTTTCTGCTGTTTAATGAGCCCATCATTTATCACAAAAATCATATGCTGCCACTAACACAGAACTGTGTCCTACCATGAACTGTTCACCTGTTAAGAGTCATAGTCAGAGTGATACAGTGTAGAAACAGGCCCTTCGGCCCAACTTGCCCACACCGGCCAACATGTCCCAGCTACAATAGTTCCACCTGCCCACGTTGGGTCCATATCCCTCCATACCTGTTCTATCCATGTACCTGTCTAACTGTTTCTTAAATGTTGGGATAGTCGCTGCCTCAACTACATCCTCTGGCAGCTTGTTCCATGCATCCACCATCCTTTGTGTGAAAAAGTTACCCCTCAGATTCCTATTACATTTTTCCCCCTTCATCTTAAACCTATGTCATCTTGTCCTCGAATCACTTACTCTGGGCAGGAGACTCTTTGCATCTATCCGATCTATTCCTCTCATGATTTTATATACCTCTATAAGATCACCCCTCATCCTCTTGCGCTCCAAGGAATCGAGTAGCCTACTCAACCTCTCTCTATAGCTCAAACCCTCTAGTCCTGGTAACATCTCGTAAATCTTCTCTGTACCCTTTCCAGCTCGACATCTTTCCTATAACATGGTGCCCAGAACTGAACACAATATTCTTTTTTTTTAATTCTTTTATTTATTTATTTATTAGAAATATTTTACATTACAGTAATCTGCAATAACATAAATTTATACAGTTTTTGTACCACTTCTATTTTTCAACTTTAATAGAAAAAAAGGATAGAAAGAGCTAGCAAGGACAGTCAGTGAGTGAATGAAAAAGTGGCCCAGGAACACACATGTGAACCTAAACCACAAGAAGTAGTTAAAGAAGAAAAGAAAAAAAGAGAAAAAAGAAAATAAGATAGGACAATATGAAAGGGATGTACCTACTTCTTATCTTTACTCACCCCTCGCCAGGTCCTAAAACCATTTATTATCAACATTTTGTTGCACCCTATGTTTGTAATAAGTCGATATATGGAGACCAAATCTTTTGGAATTGGTCTTGTTTACCTGCTAGGAGGAATCTCATATCTTCTAGATGTAACAATTCCGACATATTAGAAGTCCACATTTTTATTGTTGGCGTAGGAGCATTTTTCCAAAATTTCAGTATTCATTTTTTTGCCGTTATTAAGCTGAACACAATATTCTAAATGCAGCCTCACCAACATCTTATACAACAGCAATATGACCTCCCAACTTCTATACTCAATACTCTGACTGATGAAGGCAAATGTGCCAAAAGCCTTTTTGACCACCTTCTCTACCCGTGACTCCACCTTCAAAGAATAATGCACCTGCACTCCTATATCCCTCTGCTCTACAACACTCCACAGAGCCCTAACATTCACTGTGTAGATCCTGCCCATGTTAGACTTCCCAAAATGCAACACCTCACATTTCTCTGTATTAAATTCCATCAACCATTCCACAGCCCACCTGGCCAATCGATCGAGATCCTGCTGCAATTTTTCACAACCATCTTAATTATCTGCAAAACCACCAGCAAACTTGCTAATCTTGTCATGTATGTTCTCATCCAAATCATTGATATAGATGACAAACAGTAACGGGCCCAGCACCGAACCCTGAGGCACACCACTAGTCACACTAGGCCTGCAGTACGAAAAGCAACCTTCCACCATCACCCTCTGCTTCCTTCCATGAAGCCAATTTTCTATCCATGAGCTATCGCTTCTTGAATCCCAATGCGATCTAACCTTCTAGAGCAGCCTTCCATGCGGAACCTTGTCAAATGTTTTGCTGAAGATCATATATACATCTATAGCCCTGCCCTCATCCACCTTTTTGGTCACATCTTCAAAAAACTCAATCAGATTTATGAGACACGATCTCCCACGTACAAAACCATGCTGACTATCCCTAATCAGCCCTTGTCCGTCTAAATGCCTGCATATCCTATCCATCAGAATACTCTCGAGTAACTTTCCAACTACAGATGTAAAGCTCACAGGCATATAGTTCCCAGCATTTTCTCTGCAGCCCTTCTTGAATAGAGGCACAACATTTGCCACCCTCCAGTCTTCCAGCACCTCTCTTGTCTTTAAAGAGGACTCGTAAATTTCAACCAGGGCTCCTGCAATTTCCTCTCTGGTTTCCCACAATGTTCTCGGTTATATCTGATCAGGCCCTGGAGATTTGTCTACCTTCATACACAATAGTACCTTCAGCACCTCTTCAACCGTAACACTGACTGCTCTCAAGGTACTTCCATTGACTACCCCAAGTTCCCCCATCCTCCTGTCTTTCTCCTCAGTAAATACAGAGGTGAAATACTCATTGAGGACCTTGCCCATCTCCTGTGGCTCCACACAGATTTGACTGCTTTGATTCCTGAGGGGTCCCATTCTCTAGTTACCCTTTAGCCCTTTATGTATTTATAAAATATCTTTGGGTTGTCCTTAATGCTATCTGCCAGAGCTATCTCCTGGCCCCTTTTTGCCCTTCTAATTTCCTTTTTTACTTTGCTCCTTGGTTCCCAAAACTCCTCCAAGGACACACTTGATCACAGTTGCCTATCCTGTCCCATGCGTCTTTCTTATTCTTGACCAATGCCTCAATTTCTCTAGTCAGCCAAACTTCCTTACGTTCGCCTGCCTTGCACTTCCCTCTAACAGGGACGTTTTGTCAGAACACTTTTAAAAACATCCCACTTGGCCGATGTTCCATTCCCCTCAAACAAACTGCTCCAATCAACGAGCAAGACTTTCTCTCATATCCTCAAAGTTGGCCTTACACCAATTTAGCAATTTAACACGTTGGCCTTCTCTGTCCCTATCCATAACTATCTTCAACCTAATCGAACAGTGGTCACTGATTCCAAAAGGCACCTCCACGAACACTTCATTCACTTGCCCATCCAATTTCCCAAGACTAGATCAAGTGTTGCCCTCTCACGTGTGGGTCCCTCTACATATTGCTGGAGAAAATTCTCCTTAACACCTTTGAGAAATTGCACCACATCTAAACCTTTCATGCCATGATTTTCCCAGTCAATATTGTGAAAGTTAAATCCCCTACTATAACAACCTTATTTGACCTGCAGGTGTCTGCAATCTTCTGGTACATTTGTTCTTCTAATTCCCGTTGACTATTTGGGGGGGTGTAGTACACCCCCAACAAGGTGATCATCCCTTTTTTATTCATCAGCTTCACCCATATAGCCTCAAACCCTATAGTTGTTCACTAAAGCCTTGCAAAATTTTATAATTTCTTTATTGAATGCAATATCATAAACCATAATGTTCAGTTAAAAAACTCCCCAAGTGTCATTCCTTATTGATGTGTTACATTGTTCATTGAAAAGTTTTCTATTCCTAGTTTTAAGAGGGAACTTTGATCTTCAACAGGACACTAGAGTTTGCACATCATAAAAAACAAACAATTGACTTGCTTGTACTCAAATGCTATGAAAATCAGCCTAAACTAATAGAAGATCTAAACCAATTAAATAGACCTGCACTCTGCCATGGCTTATCATGTTACACTAATGAACAGTCCATCCCTGCAATCATAATTCCCAAACAATGCTGAATAAAGCTAAGTGGGAGTGCCCAGGTTAAGGTCAGTATTGCTGAGGGATGGGGAAAAACTGACGAGCGTTCAGACTCTTAAACACTATCTAGTGGTTCGTTCTGGAAATGCGTGTAGTCTTTCCGCTGACTGGTTGGCACGCAACAAAGGCTTTTAACTGTATAACCATATAACCATATAACCATAACAGCACGGAAACAGGCCATCTCGGCCCTTCAAGTCCATGCCGAACATTTAAAAAACATTTTTTTTTTAAATTAAAAATAAATACTTCCCCCTAGTCCCATCTACCTGCACTCAGACCATAACCCTCCATTCCTTTCCCGTCCATATACCCATCCAATCTATTTTTAAAGGATAACATCGAACCTGCCTCCACCACTTCCACTGGAAGCTCATTCCACACAGCTACCACTGTCTGAGTAAAGAAGTTCCCCCTAATGTTCCCCCTAAACTTCTGTCCCTTAATTCTCAAGTCATGTCCCCTTGTTTGAATCTTCCCTACTCTCAATGGGAAAAGCTTATCCACGTCCACTCTGTCTAACCCGCTCATAATTTTAAAGACCTCTATCAAGTCCCCTCTTAACCTTCTGCGCTCCAAAGAATAAAGACCTAACTTGTTCAACCTTTCTCTGTAACTTAGTTGCTGAAACCCAGGCAACATTCTAATAAATCTCCTCTGTACTCTCTCTATTTTGTTGACATCCTTCCTATAATTAGGCGACCAAAATTGTACTCCATACTCCAGAATTGGCCTCACCAATGCCTTGTACAATTTTAACATTACATCCCAACTTCTATATTCAATGCTCTGATTTATAAAGGCCAGCACACCAAAAGCTTTCTTTACCACCCTATCTACATGAGATTCCACCTTCAGGGAACTATGCACAGTTATTCCTAGATCCATCTGTTCAACTGCATTCCTCAATTCGCTACCATTTACCGTGTACGTCCTATTTTGATTTGTCCTGCCGAGATGTAGCACCTCACATTTGTCAGCATTAAACTCCATCTGCCATCTTTCAGCCCACTCTTCCAAATGGCCTAAATCTCTCTGTAGACTTTGAAAATCTACTTCATTATCCACAACACCACCTATCTTAGTATCATCTGCATACTTACTAATCCAATTTTCCACACCATCATCCAGATCATTGATGTACATGACAAACAACAGTGGACCCAACACAGACCCCTGAGGCACCCCACTAGTCACCGGCCTCCAACCTGACAAACAGTAATGCCATTACTCTCTGGCATCTCCCATTCAGCCACTGTTGAATCCATCTTGCTACTCCACCATTAATACCCAACAGTTGAATCTTCTTAACCAACCTTCCATGAGGAACCTTGTCAAAGGCCTTACTGAAGTCCATATAGACAACATCCACTGCTTTACCCTCATCAATTTCCCTAGTAACCTCTTCGAAAAATTCAAGAAGATTAGTCAAGCATGACCTTCCAGGCACAAATCCATGTTGACTGTTCCTAATCAGACCCTGCTTATCCAGATGCTTATATATATTATCTTTAAGTATCCTTTCCATTAATTTGCCCACCACTGACGTCAAACTAACAGGTCTATAATTGCTAGGTTTACTCTTCGAACCCTTTTTAAACAACGGAACAACATGCGCAGTACGCCAATCCTCCGGCACTATTCCCGTTTCTAATGACATTTGAAATATTTCTGTCATAGCCCCTGCTATTTCTACACTAACTTCCCTCAATGTCCTAGGGAATATCCTGTCAGGACCTGGAGACTTATCCGTTTTCATATTTTTCAAAAGGGTCCGCACCTCCTCTTCTTTGAATCTCACAGTTTCCATTGCTACTCTGCTTGTTTCCCTTACCTCACATAATTCCATATCCTTCTCCTTCGTGAATACCGAAGAAAAGAAATTGTTCAATATCTCCCCCATCTCTTTTGGCTCTGCAGATAGCTGTCCACTCTGACTCTCTAATGGACCAATTTTATTCCTTGTTATCCTTTTGCTATTAATATAGCTGTAGAAACCCTTTGGATTTACTTTCACCTTACTTGCCAAAGCAACCTCATATCTTCTTTTAGCTTTTCTAATTTCTTTCTTAATATTCTTTTTACATTCTTTATACTCCTCAAGCACCTCATTTACTCCATTCTGCCTATAATTATTGTAGATCTCTCTCTTTTTCCGAACCAAGTGTCCAATTTCCCTTGAAAACCATGGCTCTTTCCATTTTTTACTATTTCCTTTCAACCGAACAGGGACATAAAGATTCTGTACTCTTAAAATTTCACCCTTAAATGTCGTCCATTTTTCTTCTACATCCTTCCCATAAAACAACATGTCCCAATTCACTCCTTTTAAATCCTTTCGCATTTCCTCAAAGTTAGCCTTTCTCCAAACAAAAATCTCAACCCTAGGTCCAGTTCTGACCCTCTCCATAATTATATTGAAACTAATGGTATTGTGATCACTGGACCCGAAGTGCTCCCCGACGCATACCTCCGCCACCTGCCCTGTCTCATTTCCTAACAGGAGGTCCAGCACTGCCCCTTCTCTAGTAGGTACCTCTATGTATTGCTGCAAAAAACTATCTTGCACACATTTTACAAACTCCAAACCATCCAGCCCTTTTACAGAATGTGTTTCCCAGTCTATGTGTGGAAAATTGAAATCTCCCACAATCACTACCTTGTGCTTACTACTAATATCTGCTATCTCCTTACATATTTGCTCTTCCAATTCTCGCTCCCCATTTGGCGGTCTATAATACACCCCTATAAGTGTTGCTACACCTTTCCCATTTCTCAGTTCCACCCAAATAGCCTCCCTAGACGAGCCCTCTAATCTATCCTGCCAAAGCACTGCTGTAATATCTTCCTTGACAAGCAATGCAACACCCCCACCTCTTGCCCCTCCAATTCTATCACCCCTGAAGCAACGAAATCCTGGAATATTTATTTGCCAATCACAGCCCTCCTGCAACCATGTTTCACTGATCGCCACATCATACTTCCAGGTGTCAATCCAGACTCTAAGCTCATCCACCTTTCTTACAATGCTCCTAGCATTAAAATATACACATTTAAGAAACCCACCACCACTTATTCTTTGTTTATTATCTTTTTCTTCTTTCTCACCTACATTTTGGGTCCGAGTGCTTCCCTTCTCTGCCTCCAGCCTCCCACATTTTCCACTAGCTTTCTCTATTTGAGTCCCTCCCCCCAACCGTTCTAGTTTAAAGTCTCCCCAGTAGCCTTTGCAAATCTCCCCGCCAGGATATTGGTCCCCCTCGGGTTCAAGTGCAACCCGTCCTTTCTGTACAGGTCACACCTTCCCCAAAAGAGGTCCCAATGATCCAGAAATTTGAATCCCTGCCCGCTGCACCAGTTCCTCAGCCACGCATTTATCCTCCACCTCACTCCATTCCTACTCTCACCGTCGCGTGGCACAGGTAGTAATCCTGAGATTGTTACCTTTGTAGTCCTTCTCCTTAACTCTCCTCCCAACTCCCTAAATTCTCCTTTCAAGACCTCTTCTCTTTTTCTACCTATGTCATTGGTACCTATATGTACCACAACCTCAGGCTCCTCTCCCTCCGATTTCAGGATATCTTGGACGCGTTCAGACACATCCCTGACCCTGGCACCAGGGAGGCAAACTACCATCCGGGTCTCCTGACTGCGTCCACAGAATCGCCTATCCGACCCCCTAACCATAGAGTCCCCTATTACTATTGCCCTCCTCTTCTTTTCCCTACCCTTCTGAGCAATAGGGCTGGTCTCTGTGCCGGAGGCCCGGCCGCTGTTGCTACCCGCAGGAAGGCTGTCCCCCTCAACAGTACTCAAACAGGAGTACTTATTTTCAAGGTGTACAGCCACCGGGGTACTCACTAGTCCCTGCCTCTGCCCCTTGCCCTTCCTAACCGTGACCCGCTTGTCTGCCTCCCGTGGTCTTGGAGTGGCCACCTCCCTATAACTCTTTTCTATGACCTCCTCACTCTCCCTGATCAGACAGAGGTCATCGAGCTGCTGCTCCAGTTTCCTAACACGGTCCCTTAGGAACCCCATCTCTACGCACCTGACACAGATGTGAACGTCTGGAGGGGTATCAGACTCCATGACCTCCCACATCTGACATCCGTACCTCAGTAAATGTGACAATAAACTAAACTGAAACTGGAATAGATGAAGCGTGGTCGAGGGCAGGATCAGCTTGAAAGATCTAACTCAGTGAGATGTTTGAGGATGTGTCCTCAAAACATGCTCAGCAGAAAGAATTGACAGCAAAAAGTATCAGGGAGTAAATAAAACAGGAATAGTTCTGTATGTACTGGTGGGACCAGTTTCCCCCCTAAAGACTTTGAGATGACTACCTAATGTTAAAGCATGCTTTACTAATAAATTAATTTAAACCATGAGAGTAAGCCACATTTAGTTAAATGGTTATTTGCTACATATACAACTTCAAAAGAATTACTTACAATGCACTTGTCAAAATTCCTCTTGACTGTCACAAGAACATTTCCTAACGTCGTACTAAGAAAAGAGGCAGGGTCCACATTCTCTGCCGTCCAAACATGATGGCTCATCTTTACCAACATGTACAATGAGTTAAAGCTGTCGATCTTGTCTCCAAGTGAAATGAGGTTGTTCAGCTCTGGCTCAATGCAGCGGAAAACTTTAATCATCATTGATCGAATAATGCTGGCCTCCTCTTTCCTGCAATCATAAGTGACATGGGTTTTAAACACATAATTAAACATTTAAAACATCTTTTGGCCTTTTTGACACCCCAAATTCCATTATTAGTCTGCAGTTCAAAGTAAAAAGATATAGAACATTACAGAGGCTGGAAGTTGTGTTTTGTTTAGAGATACAGCATATAAAATGGTTCTTTGGGCCACCGAATCACGCCAGCCATTGATCACACAATCTAGTTCTATGTTATCCCACTTTCACATCCATTTCCTACAGATTAGGGGCAATTTTACATAGGGCAATTTACTTACATATCCACACATCTTTGGGATAAAGGAGGAAACTGGAGCACCCAAAGGAAACCCAGGTTTACTATACGGCACAAAAGTACTCTAATCACTGTAGTAGAATAGAATCTGAAAAACGACCAAGATGAACTGCAAATCAAATCCAAAAAAGTACCCTATCAGAGCACCAATCACCAAATTCACCAATTTAAAGATATTATGTTTGCCGATGAGCTAGAATTATGAAAAAATAAGAGTTTGCTTCAGCTTTCAAATATTTTAAGATGTACAGAAATCTGGCAGTCACATTACATTTTGTTGAGTGTCAGTGTTCTTAAAATACAAAAGATACTGCAGATGAGTTTAAGGATGTTGTTTTCCTTTAAAAGCGATGGTTGGTTAAAAATATGGACCTGGAAAATAGAAACCGTCGGCAGAATCTGCAAATTGTTGGATTGCCTGAAGGTCGGGAAGGTGACAATGTTATTAAATATGTTTTTAGAATGCTAAAGGAGATTTTTGGCGCCGAGCAGTTTGGAGATCTGCCGATTTTGGATAGTGCACCGGGGATGGGAAAAAACCCGGTCCCGGAGACAAACCGAGACATTTGATTGTTCGGTTCCACATTTTGCAGATGAAGGAAAATACCCTCCGATCAGCAAGAAGATTGGGCATGATCGAATTCGAAGACTGCAAGTTTCGTATTTTACCTGACTACAGCCGCGAACTTATGGGACTAAGACTGCCTTTCTATAAGGTAATGTCTGAGTTATTTAAGCAGCAGCTACGCCCTGCCCTTCTCTATCCAGCCAGATTGCGAATACAACTCCCTGATGGTACCATTCAGTTCTTCAACAACCCACAAGATGCTTCCTGCTTTCTGGAGGTCTATCAAGATCCTGTATAAGCTTTATACCTTCTGAACCTTCTGAATTTTGTAGTCGGCAGGGCAGTACTCTGCATATCACCAACTTGGACAATTTTACATTTTTATCAAGCCAATTAACCTACAAACCTGTACGTCTTTGGAGTGTGGGAGGAAACTGAAGATCTCGGAGAACACCCACGCAGATCACGGGGAGAACGTACAAACTCCATGCAGACAGCACCCGTAGTCAGGATCGAACCCGGGCCTCTGGCGCTGCATTTTGCTGTGAGGCAGCAACTCTACCGCTGCGCCACCATGAACGGTTTTCTCTGCCGGTATCTGTTGAACTTATAGTTTATTGATTAGTTTATACATTGCTGCCGGCAATGCTGTGACTGGGGGTGGACAGTGTTCACTGTGTGTCCCCCCCCCCCCCCCCCCCCCCGAGCTGTGACGGGGAGCTGCTGAGAGCCAGTTGAGTTACAATCCAAGATCTCTTATTCCTAATTTAACATAATGCTTTCTCATTCTTGGATGTTTATTACGATTTTACATTTTAGTTTCCTCTTTCTCTTACTATTATAGTTATCCTTTTTTTTTAATTGTTTGATTTTGTAAATGATTAAGAATTTAACCTGATGAGTTATTTTAAATTATTTTTTGGAACATTAACATGATGGTATCATACCTAAACTTTTAAGTTTTCTAAGATATTGTTATTTTTTGGAATATTAATATGATGGTATTATACTTTAACTTTTAAGATTTTTAAGATATTGTTTTCTATTTTTAATGACCCGCTTTTGGGTTTTTAGAATAAGTAAGAATTTATTTTGGTAACTGATTTTTTGAATAATACCACGACTGCTTTAGATCTTATTTTGTTCGATTTTCCATTTTCAAAATGTCTTCCGAAGGCGTGTTTTCTCTTTCTTTGGAAAAACAATACGGAGCAGTCCTTGTTTTTCACAGCTTGCATGTATTTTCTAACCATAATATTAATTTGTTTTGACTATTGAGTGGTAAATATACCTTTCCTCTACTTATGGAGCTGTTGCTAGAAAGTCGGGGTTAGGGGAGGGGTTAGGTAGCGTACTGACTGCCTACTGGTCAGTTTCGGGCTTTGCGTGGGTGGGGGTCGGGACTTTTGCTTTTAGTTTAGTTTTTTCTATCTGGGCTGTATTAGAACTACAAAAATTTTTGAAATGTCGGAACTTCCGGTTCCTCCATAGATTCTTTTCCTTCCAGTCTCATGAATTACTGTGGTCTACGAAATTAACCCTTTACATTCCACATGATTTTTACAAGCAATATGGATAAAGTTATTAATTTTCTCTCATGGAATGCTAATGGTTTGAACCATCCCATTAAGAGGAAAAACATCTTTAAAGTTTTTCGTAGACTAAATGCTCAGATTATCTTTGTTCGGGAAACTCATGTGAGGAAGGAAGATAATCAACGTTTTTTTAAGTTTTGGAGAGGACAGCAGTTCCATTCAAATTCACAGGCGAAAGTGAAAGGAGTCTCTATTTTTATTGACTCCTCAAACTCGTTTGTTCATTATGAAACAATTTCTGATCGATATGGTAGATTTT
Source organism: Malacoraja senta (assembly GCA_038087875.1). Classification (NCBI taxonomy): domain Eukaryota; kingdom Metazoa; phylum Chordata; class Chondrichthyes; order Rajiformes; family Rajidae; genus Malacoraja; species Malacoraja senta. The sequence goes on from CM075977.1 coordinate 311,684,818, forward strand.
TGATGATTACTGGTTTACTTCATAACCAAAAAGTTGTTATGGTGAATGTTTATGCACCTAATACTGATTACCCTGAGTTTTTTAAACAGTTAGTTGCATCCTTTCCTAATCTAAACAAACATCTTTTGATAATGGGTGGAGATTTTAACTGTTGTTTCAATCCCCCGATGGACAGATCTGCATCTAATCATGCACCCCCAAATAAATCCGCTAGTTTTATTAATTCTTTTTTACTTGATTCTGGAATGTTAGAAGTTTGGAGATTCTTACACCCAAATGATAAAGAATTTTATTTTTTTCTCTCATGTATATCATAGTTACTCCAGGATTGACTACTTTATTATAGACTTCCGGTTAGTCTCATCGGTCACTGCGTGTGAGTATGATGCAATTGCCATCTCTGATCATGCACCATTAAAACTATCAAATTATCTGATTCCAATTCTAGTGCTAAACAATGGCGATTTAATACTACTTTGCTTCAAGATTTGAATTTTGTTAATTTTATTTAAGAACAGATTGCCCTTTTCTTTTCAACAAACTCTACTGAAGAAATATCCAATGGGGTAGTCTGGGATGCTTTTAAGGCCTTCGTGGACAAATTATTTCATACTCCGTGGGATGAAAAAAACAAATTAAAAAAGAAATACGTATATTGGCTGATGAGATTAAAGAAATTGATAACAAATATTCCAAAGCTCCTAGTTTAGAGCTTTAGAGCTTTATAAGAATAGAGTTGAACTTCAAATGAGACATGATTTGTTATTAGTATCACCGATTGAGAATCAGCTACTTAAAACCAAAAGTCAATTTTATATACATGGTGATAAATCTGGCAAATTACTTGCCAATCAGTTGAAAGCTGTCAGATGGTACTCCGACAGTAGATCATGATGAAATTAATAAATCCTTTCAAGAATTTTATACCTTGCTATATCAATCAAAATTTCCTACTGATTCCAATATAATGCATGAGTTTTTAAAGAAACCGAACTTGGCAAATTTATCATATAGTGAGTCTGTTGTTAGATGAACCCATCACGGAGGAAGAAATACAGAAAGCAATCCTTTCGATGAACTCTGTTAAAGCTCCTGGCTTAGACGGGTATACGAATTCTTTGAGTATTTCTCGTTTACTGTCCCCCTGGCTATGCAAAGTTTTTAAAGAAGCCCTTTTAATGAATAAATTACCACAATCCTTTTATGAAGCATCTATCTCTTTAATTCTTAAAAAAGATAAAGATCCTACTGAATTGGCATCATATAGACCTATATCATTGTTAAATGTAGATTCTAAAATTCTTTCAAAAATATTAGCTATGAGATTGGAAAACATTTTACTGCAAATTATTTCTGAGGATCAGACAGGGTTTATTAAAAATCATTATTCATACTTTAACATTAAGAGATTAATGAATATTGTATATAATGCTTCAAATAAGATTCCAGAATGTGTCATCTCACTTGATGCTGAGAAGGCATTTGATAGAGTAGAATGGGAATACTTATTCAATTAACTTGAAATTTTTAACATTGGTCCAAAATTTATCTCTCAAGCTGATATATCATATACCTCAGGCTTCTGTACTTACCAATAATCAGATATCCCCTTTCTTTAGGCTCTTTCGAGGTACTAGACAGGGCTGCCCTTCAAGCCCTTTATTGTTTCATATTGCTTTGGAACCTTTGGCCACTGCTCTTGGGGAATCCCCCAATATTGTTGGTATTGTCCGTGGGAATAAGACATATAAGCTATCTCTCTATGCAGATGATCTGTTATTATATATTTCTGATTCAGAGAAATCTATTCCTGCAATAATAGCTTTACTTAGCCAATTTAGTAGTTTTTCTGGTTATAAATTAAATCTTAGTAAGAATGAGCATTTTCCACTAAACAATCAAACTTCGAATTATGGGTAGTTTCTATTTAGATTGACTACCGACTGTTTTACTTATTTAGGTATTAAGATTACCAAGAAACACAAGGACCTATTTAAAGCCAATTTTACGCCCTTAATTGACCATGTCAGACAACAGTTTACTAAATGGTCACCAATGTCCTTATCCCCAATCGGCCGAATCAGTGCTATTAAAATGTTTATTCTACCTAAATTTTTATATTTATTTCAGATTATACCTATTTTTATTTCTAAATCTTTTTTAGAGTTATTGATTCAAAAATTTCTTCATATATATGGCAGAATAAAAATCCCAGACTAAGTAAAAAATACTTACAGAAATTTTAAAAAGATGGTGGTTTGGCATTGCCGAACCTTAGATTTTATTATTGGGCAGTTAATGCTCGTTATTTAACATTTTGGACAAAAGATTTAGAAGATACCCAATGCCCAGGATGGATAAATCTTGAACGTGATTCTATGCAAGGGTTATCATTGGCTTCTATCCTAGGGGCCTCGTTACCTTTTACAATTACGAGATTGAATAAATATACGATTAACCCAATAATAAGACACACATTGCGAATATGGTTTCAATTTCGTAAGTTTTTTGGATTGAATGATTTTATCTTATCGAGTCCTATCATATCTATTTTTTTTCTTTCAACCCTCTAGTACTGATCAAGCCTTTCTGTTATGGAAGAGGAAGGGATTAGTATTTTTTCATGATTTGTTTTTAGACGGTTGTCATGTCTTTTGAACAACTATCCAATAAATATCATCTACCTAATACACATTTTTTTAGATATTTACAAATTAGACATTTTTTTAAGGCTACTTTACCCTCTTTTCCATTATCACATCAAACCGAAATCTGAATTTTTAAAAACATTTGAACCCTTATCAGAAAGGTTTAATAACGACTATTTATGAGTTGATTTTGAAATTACAAGTAGGTACATCTGATAAAATTAAGAATGATTGGGAAAGAGAACTTCAAATGTCCTTACCTATAGAGAAATGGGAGAGGATTCTTCAATTAGTCAATAACCTCTTCAATGTGTGCAAGACACACTCTGATACAATTTAAGGTAGTTCACAGAGCACATATGTCAAAAGATAAGTTAGCTCATTTTTATGGTCATATAAATCCTACCTGTGACAGATGTAATTCTGAAGTGGCTTCGCTGACTCATATGTTTTGGAAAAATATTGGAAAGAAATGTTTGATACTATTTCTGTAGTTTTAGGTATTGATTTACAACCTCATCCTATTACTGCAATTTTTGGGCTACCAATGTTAGATTCTATTCATCTGTCCCGTTCAGCCCATCGGTTGATTGCTTTTACTACATTAATTGCCAGAGATCTATTTTATTTAAATGGAAAGACTCTAATCCTCCTACCACACTCCATTGGTATTCTGAAACGATATCATGTTTAAATCTAGAAAAAATTAGGAGTGACGTTGTTGAACCCTCGGTTAAATTTGATAGGACTTGGGGAAGCTTTATTCAATATTTTCACATGATATAAATTGTTCCCTCTCCAACCGTCATAATAATTTTTTACCTTTATACGGTGGAACAGATTTGACGACAAATAGGGGTAGGGGTCTAAACTGTTGAAATTTTTTGCAGCCCAGATTCTTTGTTTTGTTTTGCTTATTTTAGTTTAGGGGGTTTTGTTTTTTTTCTCTCTTTTTTTCTCATGTTAGTTGAAACTGCGATTTTGTTATATTTCATGGACTGTTTTACTCAACCTTAAAAAAGGTCATCAAGAAACGGCCAAAGAATGCAAGACTGAAGTAAAGCAGAAGTAATATAGATTTTTAATTGCAGATTTGTCTACACTGAATATGGTTTTCAGTTGTCTGCACAAAGTAGTGCATATTGAGGATAGTCGCATGAATGGAGCTGATTATTCAGCTTCAGTCAGTGTGAGGTCAACTTTTAAACTAGTTTGAAACCCTAGTTTGTAAATTCCAGCCCTTCTGTAAGAAATACCAGAAAAGTGGCCTGTGATGGCTTCATTTTGCCAGTTATTTTATTATAATTCAACAACATCTGATCTAGGTCTTCAAGCTTCTGAAGTTAAAATTACAACATTGATTGTGATAGATACATGTTATTTTAAAAAACTAGCCACATGGCAGATTGCTAAACTTTCAAAAAGCCAGTAACTAATTTGCACTTTAGTTACAGATTAGGAGCAATTTTACAAAGGGCAATTTACCTATACTCTTACAATCATGGGCCTGGGACTATTATAAAAGTTTTTTTACAAATTAAAGGAAATACGTGCTTGTAAAGAATCAAATTATTACAATTAATAAGATGTTTTGGTACTTCTGTTTAATGAGGTACATGAAAATATTAATTCATTGTGGCCACTTTAAATATTTTACTTCTTTATCAGCCTAATATACGTGGTCTCTAAAAATTGTGTTCAATAAATCACCAGTCCTGGATATTTTTCAATAAATTGCATAACTTACTCAGATGGTACCGAGAACTTGTCTCCTAAAAGATTATGTGGCCGAGACAGAAATCCTCCATCCACCTCATTAGAGTCTGTCTGCTGTAAAGAATACAACACAAATTAACCTTAAGATGCCACATCTCATTTCAATTAGACTAATTTTAATAGAATTCAAGTCAGTGCAATACAAACAATTGTAATGAATTGCTTGCTAATTTAACAAATATATAATTAAATCTAACTTTTTTAACTTTCTGAAAATGATGAAATATATTCCCCAATAGGAACTAAACACATTTTATCCCACTGTATGGTTACTTTCAATTTTATATGCAATTGCAGTTGACATGGAATGAAAACCAAATTTTAGCAGATGCTGCAAATTTGAAATAAAACAGAAAATGCTGGAAACACTGAGGCAGTCAGAGAGGCCATTTCAGATTGTAGGCCCTTGAACTGAGAAAGTGAACAATTATGTTAATATTGTGTTGTATGAGGGGTGAGGAGGCTTTCAATGGTACAGGGAATATCTCAAAGGACAAGGTCAGAGTTACTGTGGGATACGCTGAAAAACAATTTCATTTGGGTTGATGAGTTATTGGGGGCAGCTAGGGAAGGAAAACATGGCACTTTGTTCATTAAAGCTCTGAAGTGAGGGCGCCTAGAGAATGAGAACTCAGACGTAGGAATGTAGGAGTGGTGAAATGCAGGGGTACAGGACATGCCCAGCAAGTCATCTTGTGCTAAGACTGAGCCAGTATCACAGATGAACAGGCTCACTCCCAAGAACCTCCATTGACTTTCCATTTGCTCAATTATCCATTTGTATTAACATTAGTCACAAATAAAGTGCATATTTAAAAACTCCTGATGCTTTGTATTCATCCAATGCAAACCAATTAATACCACTCAGATCAATGCAAGCCAGTTAGAATCAGAAGTCTGAATATAGTACAAGAATTTTGAATGGAGAAATGCTTCAAACCAATTCTGTTTCACTGACCTGGTCTTCCAACACTTTCATTGACACAATCTGGGAAGATTGTCAGTATTTACAGCTAAACAGATGTGAGCGGGGAATGGGGGGTGGAGAATGATATGAACAGTAAGATCACAGAAAGGGATAATTTGCCCTTGGACTCTGCACCGGTTTAATGCAAGTGCAGTACATCTAGCACCCACTCCATTGCCATGTTCCTATAATTATGCAAGTTCTTTCCTTTAAAGCATTTATCCAATTTTCTTCTGAACACAACAGTTGAATCTACCTCCTGTCCAAATCCGGGCATTGTATTACAGTCTCAAATCACTCATTGCATAAAAAAGGTTTGTTCTCACAGACTAAGAATTAATTGTCTTGTCAGTTCATATGATTAAATATAAGGTTAAAAATTTGGGCTGATCAAACATGCTAAAACTGACTCAAGTATAAAGTTGGTAGCACATATTATTCTCCTTTTCCCAAGTATTTATAACTGGTGGTGTAACATCAGTTTAAATGTCTCAACCGAACTTCCAGTAAGGCTTTATTATTCATAGGAATTATTACATGGCGCTATCTTTATCGACAAGCAATGCAATTTTAATGGTTTCAAACAACTTTTATAATAGAGGAAATACTTTGTCCATACAAGCCAAAATCACTAAACTCTTTTTAAAAGGAAATGGAACTTATTAACTGTTAAAATAGATTCTTTATTCATTCATTCTTTAATAAATTCTTAATTCATTCCAGACAATCCTGAAGAATTCAAGATACACAGTGACGAACAAAGTGCTGCTTTCAACACTTCCTAGGTTGCACCATCTGATGTTGGGAATCTGACTTGGATAGATTCAAATAATATCCTTGAATCAACTGCTCAGCCTCATCCTCCCACTACCCCTTGTCCAGCAGCACTTTCACATCCAACCCAATGGTTACAGATCAACCATCCAAGCATCTCCCACACCTGCCACCCTCCAACAAAATATTTCTAATCCTTTCATCCATTTCCCCACTACCACACCTTCACTTATGCCACTCAATTTCCAGTCTGGGCTCTCTTTACAGTTACAGATAAACTTATTTACGTATGTAGAATATGAACATTATACCACCACTGATCCCGGTAAAGCTGGACTTTGTTGTAACTTGAAGAATTTGCTGATGAAGTCTTGTTCAGCCAAACACAGAGGCTCTAACTCACTCAAGACCTGCTCAAAAATCTGCATAAAAGGAAACAGTATTTAGTTGCATCCTAAAGATTCATAACACACTACATCTTTTCAGCCGTGCGAGTCATGTAATCTGAATAGAATTTACTGATCAATGATAATTAATATCAAATATCATCTTTACTAAATCTACGGTTTGAAAATAATAATTTTCTCCACATGGCAGAATTTTTCTGATCTTCAGAGCAAAGTATTTATTATTACTACAAATAAATTCAGGTTGAATGTCATTCCACATGCATCATTGAAACAAATAAAATGTATGTCCCAGATGAATGCCATCCTTGCAAAAATTATCTGTGAAATAAGTTGCATTTTTCTACATTGCAACAATGACAATAGTTCAAAATATCTTAATTGGCTATAAGTGTAGGAAGGAATTGCAGATGCTGGTTTAAACCGATGATAGACACAAAATGCTGGAGTAACTCAGCGGGGCAGGCAGCATCTCTTGGAGAGAAGGAGTGGGTGACGTTTTGGGTCGAGACCCTTCTTCAGACTGCCCCCGCTGAGTTACTCCAGCATTTTGTGTCTTTTTTGGCTATAAAATACCAAGGTTTTGAAAGATACATAAAAGTGTATTCTGAGAAGGCTATGTTCTACAGATTGTACCATTTGGGCAGCCTGATGTTGCAGTTTTCCAGTCATGCAAGTCAAGTGTCTTAGGATTTCCTGTAGACAAACACAAATTGCTGGAGTAACTCAGCGGGTCAGGCAGTATCTCTGGAGAAAAGGAAGAGGTTTTCCTGAAGTTTTGAAAGTTTGATGGCCTACTAAGCAACTTTGGTGAAGTTTATCATATACTTTTACAAGTACATTTTGACAGATGCAGAACTAGAGTTGAAAATCATCTCTCTTCAGAAAATTGATACAAAAAACCTCTCTCAACCTCCAGAAATCCAAAGACGCTTTACCGCTAATGAAGTAAACAGCATTAACTATTCACAACAGCTGGCTATATTGTAATAAGCCTGCCATATAAGCAATAAACATTGCAAAAACGAGCTTCATGTACATTTTAATCTGGCTATGCCAAGTACCTATTAGAATGGGATAATGTATTTTGCGCTGTCCCACTTTACAATATGAAAGTATTCAAAATTCACATCTTGAACAAGACTGAGAAAAATTGCAATTAAGTACTCAAATCTGGCATCATCAGTAGAGAGAGAATTGTTTAAGGTCTTTGATTTTCTTCATATATATCCAGCATTTGTTTTTATGTTCTATGTACAGCTAGGACTACGTTTTTCTTTTAAGAAATCGTGATCTGTATTTATTCTTAATGAAATTAGCTTATTCATGAATAACCAGTGCACGAGGGTATATGAAATATTTTGCTTATTTATATGTGCAGGTGCAGGACTGGTGCAGAAGGCAGGGATTCAAATTTCTGGATCATTGGGACCTCTTTTGTGGAAGGTTCGACCTGTACAAAAAGGATGGGTTGCACTTGAACCTGAGGGGGACCGATATCCTGGCGGGGAGATCTGCAAAGGCTACTGGGGAGACTTTAAACTAGAATGGTTGGGGGGAGGGACACAAATAGAGAATGCTATTAGACAGTGTGTGAGGCAGGAGGCAGAGAAGGAAAGCACTCAGACCCAACATGTAGGGGGGAAAGAAGAAAACAATAATAAACAGAGAATAAGAGGTGGTGGGGTTCTTAAATGGGTGAGCAGAGAAACAGAGGGGTGTAAAATGTGGGCGGAAGCAATAGGTAGCAAGGTGAAAAGTAAAAATGGCAGGCAGACAAATCCAGGGCAAAAATCAAAAAGAGCCACTTTTCAACATAATTGTATAAGGGGTAAGAGCGTTGTAAAAACAAGCCTGAAGGCTTTGTGTCTCAATGCAAGGAGCATTCGTAATAAGGTGGATGAGTTGAACGTGCAGATAGCAATTAATGATTATGATATAGTTGGGATCACGGAGACATGGCTCCAGGGTGACCAAGCCTGGGAGCTGAACATCCAGGGATATTCAATATTCAGGAGGGATAGAGAGAAAGGAAAAGGAGGTGGGGTAGCGTTGCTGGTTAGAGAGGAGATTAACGCAGTGGAAAGGAAGGACATTAGCTTGGAGGATGTGGAATCGGTATGGGTAGAGCTGCGAAACACTAAGGGGCAGAAAACGCTGGTGGGTGTTGTGTACAGGCCACCTAGCAGTAGTAGTGAAGTTGGGGATGGCATCAAACAGGAAATTAGAAATGCGTGCAACAAAGACAAAACAGTTATAATGGGTGACTTCAATCTACATATAGATTGGGTGAATCAAATTGGCAGGGGTGCTGAGGAAGAGGATTTCTTGGAATGTATGAGGGATAGTTATCTAAACCAACATGTAGAGGAACCAACGAGAGAGCAGGCTATTCTAGACTGGGTATTGAGTAATGAGGAAGGGTTAGTTAGCAGTCTTGTTGTGCGTGCCCCCTTGGGCAAGAGAGACCATAATATGGTTGAGTTCTTCATTAGGATGGAGAGTGACATTGTTAATTCAGAAACAACGGTTCTGAACTTAAAGAAAGGTAACTTTGAGGGTATGAGATGTGAATTGGCCAAGATTGACTGGCAATTAGTTCTAAAAGGGTTGACGGTGGATATGCAATGGAAGGCATTTAAAGACTGCATGGATGAACTACAAAAATTGTTCATCCCAGTTTGGCAAAAGAATAAATCGGGGAAGGTAGTGCATCCGTGGATAACAAGGGAAATCAGGGATAGTATCAAAGCAAAAGATGATGCGTACAAATTAGCCAGAAAAAGCAGCATGTCAGAGGACTGGGAGAAATTCAGAGACCAGCAGAGGAGGACAAAGGGCTTAATTAGGAAAGGGAAAATAGATTATGAAAGGAAACTGGCAGGGAACATAAAAACTGACTGCAAAAGTTTTTATAGATATGTGAAGAGAAAGAGATTAGTTAAAACAAATGTAGGTCCCTTGCAGTCAGAAACAGGTGAATTGATCATGGGGAACAAGGATATGGCGGACCAATTGAATAACTACTTTGGTTCCGTCTTCACTAAGGAAGACATAAATAATCTGCCGGAAATAGCAGGGGGCCGCGGGTCAAAGGAGATGGAGGAACTGAGTGAAATCCAGGTTAGTCGGGAAGTGGTGTTGGGTAAATTGAATGGATTAAAGGCCGATAAATCACCAGGGCCAGATAGGCTGCATCCCAGAGAACTTAAGGAAGTAGCTCCAGAAATAGTGGATGCATTAGTGATAATTTTTCAAAACTCTTTAGATTCTGGAGTAATTCCTGAGGATTGGAGGGTAGCAAACGCAACCCCACTTTTTAAGAAGGGAGGGAGAGAGAAAACGGGGAATTACAGACCAGTTAGTCTAACATCGGTAGTGGGGAAACTGCTAGAGTCAGTTATTAAAGATGGGATAGCAGCACATTTGGAAAGTGGTGAAATCATTGGACAAAGTCAGCATGGATTTACGAAAGGTAAATCGTGTCTGACGAATCTTATAGAATTTTTCGAGGATGTAACTAGTAGAGTGGATAGGGGAGAACCAGTGGATGTGTTGTATCTGGACTTTCAGAAGGCTTTCGACAAGGTACCACATAAGAGATTAGGATACAAACTTAAATCACACGGTATTGGGGGTTCTGTATTGATGTGGATAGAGAACTGGCTGGCAAACAGGAAGCAAAGAGTAGGAGTAAACGGGTCCTTTTCACAATGGCAGGCAGTGACTAGTGGGGTACCGCAAGGCTCAGTGCTGGGACCCCAGCTATTTACAATTTATATTAATGATCTGGACGAGGGAATTGAAAGCAACATCTCCAAGTTTGCGGATGACACTAAGCTGGGGGGCAGTGTTAGCTGTGAGGAGGATGCTAGGAGACTGCAAGGTGACTTGGATAGGCTGGGTGAGTGGGCAAATGTTTGGCAGATGCAGTATAATGTGGATAAATGTGAGGTTATCCACTTTGGTGGCAAAAACGGGAAGGCAGACTATTATCTAAATGGTGGCCGATTAGGAAATGGGGAGATGCAGCGAGACCTGGGTGTCATGGTACACCAGTCATTGAAAGTAGGCATGCAGGTGCAGCAGGCAGTGAAGAAAGCGAATGGTATGTTGGCCTTCATAGCAAGAGGATTTGAGTATAGGAGCAGGGAGGTTCTACTGCAGTTGTACAGGGTCTTGGTGAGACCACACCTGGAGTATTGCATACAGTTTTGGTCTCCAAATCTGAGGAAGGACATTATAGCCATAGAGGGAGTGCAGAGAAGGTTCACCAGACTGATTCCTGGGATGTCAGGACTTTCATATGAAGAAAGACTGGATAGACTTGGCTTATACTCGCTAGAATTTAGGAGATTGAGAGGGGATCTTATAGAAACGTACAAAATTCTAATGGGGTTGGACAGGCTAGATGCAGGAAGATTGTTCCCGATGTTGGGGAAGTCCAGGACAAGGGGTCACAGCTTAAGGATAAGGGGGAAATCCTTTAAGACCGAGATGAGGAGAAACTTTTTCACACAGAGAGTGGTGAATCTCTGGAACTCTCTGCCACAGAGGGTAGTTGAGGCCAGTTCATTGCCTATATTTAAGAGGGAGTTAGATGTGGCCCTTGTGGCTAAAGGGATCAGGGGGTATGGAGAGAAGGCAGGTACGGGATACTGAGTTGGATGATCAGCCATGATCATATTGAATGGCGGTGCAGGCTCGAAAGGCCGAATGGCCTACTCCTGCACCTATTTTCTATGTTAACTAACTATGTTACACACTGTTAGGTATGTGATAATTAGCATATGTAATTAGTATATGTGATGTCTTGTGATGTCTTGTGCAAGTACGCATGTGCAGGGGAGACTCAAGGTGGCGTCCTGGAATAAAGAAGCTTGTTAGATTACTCCCGTGTCCGAGCCTTATTAAAATCTGTGCCAAGCATCCAAATACACAACAATTGGCGACGAGGATAAAATAACTAAGGAGATAAGAACAAGGACAGCCAAGAAAAACGAAAGCAAGTTAAAAATAGAGGTAGTATTTGGCAACAAAGTTGGAACAGCACCAAGCAAAAAGATTTGGGGCCAAAGGGTTTTGAAGAAAGAAAAAAAAAGGTCGGAACGGGCTGAGAAGAAAAGCGGGGCAGTAAGGGTCACCGAGCACAGTGTCCATTTACCTGAACCTGCTGAAGCAGCAGCCACAGACGTCGGGTGATGGCCTAGTACCGTGAAGGCCACGGACAGGTCCAGAGAAGCCACCGACGAAAGAGGACCGTGTAGCCCACGGCCAGCCCAGTAGCAGCCACAGACGTCGGGTGAGGGCCTCGTACCGTGTAGGCCACGGACAGGTCCAGAGAAGCCACCGACAGAAGCTGAGTCTTCAGCCCGGCCGGGAACAGTCAGCCCGGTGGGGGAAGAAAGCAGAGAAAGTCCGGTCGGGAGCAGAGTCAGCCCGACCGTGAGCAGAAAAACAGACCAGGCCCGCGAGAGAAGCGGAGAGAAGCCGAGAAGCCGAGAAAGCCCGGTCGCAAGGGACGGCCAAGAGCGGGGAAAGCCCGGACGTGAAAGGAAGTCCGACCCCGAGCAAAGAGTGGGTCCGCGCGAGAGAAGCAGGACACAGCACTCAAGCACGTCAACCCGGTCGGGAGCAGAGTCAGCCTGGTCGGGGGAGAACGCTGAGAAAGCCCGGTCGCGGGAGACGGCCGAGAGTGGAGAAAGCTGGTCGCGGGAGACGACCGAGAGTGGAGAAAGCCGACCACGAGAGAGGAAGGCCGCGCAAGAGAAGCGGGGCACAGGGAGTAGCCAGCCCCCGACAGCGGGGACCAGCAGCAGAAACTAGAAGCGACTTACCTCCCGCAGGGCGTCCAAGGGAGACAGCAGGCAAGTCAGCGGAGCAGCGGGAGTCGACTTGGCAGCGAGCCAGCGGAGGCAGCCAGCCCCGGCCGTGAGCGCAGCCAGCCCCCGCCAGCGAGACACAGCCAGCCCCGGCCGCGAGCACAGTCAGCCCGGCCGCGAGACACAAGTCAGCCCGGTCGCAAAACACAAGTCAGCCCGGCCGCGAGCACAGCCAGCCCCCAGCCGTGAAGCCAGCAAGCAAGCAAGCCAGCAAAGCAGCAACAGCCAGCCCGGGAAGCCAGCAACAGCCAGCCCATAAAGACAGCGAAAGCCAGCCCGTGAAGCCAGTCCGTGAGGACAGCCCGAGAGGTCGCTGAGGCTCCGGAGTCCCGGACTGTACGAACTTAATGTATTGGTCACTGTTATCAATAATTTAAGTAAATCTGTGTGCATAGAAGGAATATGTTTAAAATGTTTTAGTTGCCTATTAACAGAAAATGTTGGTTAATAGTATAAATCTATTATTATAAGATTAAGTAATAGACAGTGATTGTTTCTAAAGCTAATTAATACAGAACTGTGTTTTCTTATCCTGGAAAAGTCCGTGTTTTGTCTGTACAGGAGATATGTGTTTTCTTATCTTGAGGTAATCAGTGTTTTGTCTGTACAGGAGCACCTGAATAGTGCACCTGAATAGCAGCAGGTAGCATGGCTATTCAAATGGTAGGAAAGTTGCCCCAGTTAGATTCTGGGTGTAATTTTGAGAAATGGACTGAAGACTTGGAGGCTTCGTTCATTTCCAATTATATCACTGCAGAGGAGAAGAGAGCATGGTTCATATTAGGCTTAGGAAGAGAGGAGTATCACACCTTACGTACGTTACTGCGGCCAGCAAAGCCCACGGATAAAACGTATGAGGAGTGTAAGGAGGCATTAATGGCTCATTTCTCGCCAAAACCTCCAAGGGCATCCAGAGGCAAGGAGCCTGAGCTAAAGAGGGCAGGTAGTCCCTCAAATGACAAAAGTCAAGTGCAGTGACAAAAGTCAAGTGCAAAGTGACAAAGGTCAAGTGCAAAAGGACAAAGGTCAAGTGCAAAAGGACAAAGGTCAAGTGCAAAAGGACAACGGTCAAGTGCAAAAGGACAACGGTCAAGTGCAAAAGGACAAAGGTCAAGTGCAAAGGGACAAAGGTCAAGTGCAAAGGGACAAAGGTCAAGTGCAAAGGGACAAAGGTCAAGTGCAAAGGGACAAAGGTCAAGTGCAAAGGGACAAAGGTCAAGTGCAAAGGGACAAAGGTCAAGTGCAAAGGGACAAAGGTCAAGTGCAAAGGGACAAAGGTCAAGTGCAAAGGGACAAAGGTCAAGTGCAAAGGGACAAAGGTCAAGTGCAAAGGGACAAAGGTCAAGTGCAAAGGGACAAAGGTCAAGTGCAAAGGGACAAAGGTCAAGTGCAAAGGGACAAAGGTCAAGTGCAAAGGGACAAAGGTCAAGTGCAAAGGGACAAAGGTCAAGTGCAAAGGGACAACGGTCAAGTGCAAAGGGACAAAAGTCAAGTGCAAAGTGACAGGAGTCAAATGCAATGGGAAATTGCCATCCAAAGGGCAACCCTAACAATTCAAGCTGCATTCAGGGATATGAAGGTATGGAGAGAGATCCGGAACAAACAGAAGGCAGCAACGGTAATACAAGCAACATTTAGAATGCACAGAGTATACCGTCAATACAAGGCAATGAGATTGGCAGCTATAATAGTACAAACCCATTATAGGGCACACCTTCAAATGGAAAGTGATCACAAAACTTACATGAAGGTACGCAGCAGCGTTGTGCTGCTTCAGGCTGCCTACCGAGGAATGCTTGTTCGAAAGCAATTGCGGTGCATGCACAAATCTGCCAAGGTCATACAGACTTATTATCAGATGCATAAACAGCATCAGTATTTCAAGAAACTACGCTGGTCTGCCATTGCGGTACAGCAACGATACTGAGCATGCCAGATAAGAAATGTCCAAGTGAGACATTATAAGAGTTTGAGAAAAGCAGTGGTTTGTATTCAGGCCTCATACTGCGGGATCAAAGCCAGAGTATTGGTTGAGAAAATCAAGGCAGCACGCCGTATTAAGTCAGTCATAAGGATGTGTATTACAAGAAAGCATTTATTGATGCAAAAGACGGCTGTAGTCACTCTGCATACCGTGGTTACCGATTAAGGGTACGCTACAGAGCTATGCAAAAAGCAGTCATTGCGATCCAGAGATGGTACAAAGCATGCAAAATAGGGCATTCCAAGTTTGTGCAATGTCAGTCAATGAGGGATGCAACTATTACCATTCAGGCTGCCTACAAGAGTATGGTTAGGCAGTGGGTTAAGTAAAAGAGAGCTACTAATAAAGTGCAGTCAGTACTCCATATGAGTTGGCATAGGAAAGACTTAAGAAGACAAATAGAGGCACAACAGAAAAGGCTGAAACGATACAAAAGGCTTAAACGATATCGGAAAGACTTCCTCAAACTGAAATATACAACAATTGTAGTGCAGTCTCACTACCTTGCTTATGAAGCAAGAAAACTAAGAGCACAAATCAAAGCCACTGTTGTATTGCAAAGACAATATAGATCCTACTTCTTGATGAAGAACCAGAAAGGTGACTTAAGAAGACAAATAGATGAACAACAGAAAAGGCTTAAACGATTCAAAAAAAGGTTAAATAAATGTGTGACAATGAGTGGGAAGCTCCTAATAGAAAAGTCTAAAGAAGAGGCTTGTTGGTCAAGACAAAAGTATGCAGGACCGATTGCAATTAGGACACTTCAGTATAGTCCAGCATGGACTATACTGAATAATGGACAAATGGTTATGCATTGCAGAATCTAATGAAACAACAAGAGCAGATAAATAAGCAGAGAATGGAAATTGAACAGCAGAGGAAGCTGCTAGAAAATGAAAACTTGCGGCCATGGGTCAGATCCCACCTACAAAGAGGAAAACAAATAAATACATGAACCAGAAAATGATAACACATTAAGTAAGGGGTAATGTATTTGGTTTAAGTAATAATACCATTGTGCAACAGTGTATTAAACAATGATATGTAGGAAAAGAGCATATACCGTACAGGTGAAATTGACTTAAAAGGGGAGGAGTGCAGTATATGTAATAGAAATGGTGTTACCTGCCTCCAAGTTAAAGGGGAGGAGTGTTAGGTATGTCATAATTAACATATATAATTAGTATATGTGAAGTCTTGTGATGTGTTGTGCAAGTACGCATGTGCGGGGGAGACTCAAGGTGGCGTCCTGGAATAAAGAAGCTTGTTAGATTACTCCCGTGTCCGAGCCTTATTAAAGTCTGTTCCAAGCATCCAAATACACAACACACACCTTATCAAATTTGGTTCTATCAGCTACATCGAGGTCTGAGGCAGACATGTTCCCCATGTCAAGCAGCGAGGATGACTGAGAGCGACGATTTCCTGATCCCTGAACAGACAACTTGTTGAGACTTGAGGTAGAACCTGTAAGCTTTCCAGAACTTCCATGAAGACCTGCAGGCCAATAAATCTAAGTTAATGATACCAACATTATACTGCACTCGGGTCTCAAAATGTGCCGTATTCAAACATTAGTCGTGTGTTTCGAATATCAGACATTGAAATTCCGTGTCACAATTTTCATTGAAATTTTAGACGATAATTCAACACAACCCAGTGGCCCAGGTTTGTTCAGCATGCATGACTGCTCATTGCCAGCTACTTAAAATTAGTACAGCTACATACGATATATATATTTCTGAGGGATAATTTAAAAATAACTCAAATGAAGTGGAAGATATTTTTTCCTAGACAATATTAGTTTTATGCAGAGTTTATGGTTTTTAGTAAAATGTATTAATTAATCTTAGAATAAAGGGGAGGCCATTTAAGACTGAGGTGAGAAAAAACTTTTTCACCCAGAGAGTTGTGAATTTGTGGAATTCCCTGTCACAGAGGGCAGTGGAAGCCAAATCACTGGATGGATTTAAGAGAGAGTTAGATAGAGCTCTAGGGGCTAGTGGAATCAAGGGATATGGGAGAAGGCAGGCACGGATTATTGATTGGGGACGATCAGCCATGATCGCAATGAATGGCGGTGCTGGCTCGAATGGCCGAATGGCCTCCTCCTGCACCTATTTTCTATGTTTCTATATTTCTATGTAAGTCATTGAACCAAAATTAAAACCACCACCACTCAATGTTGAGAAAATCCCATTCATACAAGTGAAACTGATCTTTGCCGAAGAACTGAGAATAGACAATAGGTGCAGGAGTAGGCCATTCGGCCCTTCGAGCCAGCACCGCCATTCAATGTGATCATGGCTGATCATCCCCAATCAGTACCCCGTTCCTGCCTTCTCCCCATATCCCCTGACTCTGCTATCTTTAAGAGCCCTATCTAGCTCTCTCTTGAAATTATCTAGAGAACTGGCCTCCACCACCCTCTGAGGCAGAGAATTCCACAGACTCACAACTCACTGTGTGAAAAAGTGTTTCCTCATCTCCGTTCTAAATGGCTTACCCCTTATTCTTAAACTGTGGCCCCTGGTTCTGGACTGCCCCAGCATCGGGAACATGTTTCCTGCCTCTAGCAGGGTCCAACTTTGGTCTTAACTAATTTTTTCCTCTTCACATACAGTGGCTTGCAAAAGTATTCATACCCCTTGAACTTTTCCACATTTTGTCACGTTACAACCACAAACGTATATGTATTTTATTGGGATTTTATGTGATAGACCAACACAAAGTGGCGCATAATTGTGAAGTGGAAGGAAAATGATGCATGGTTTTCAAATTTTTTTACAAATAAAAAACTGAAAAATGTCGCGTGCAAAAGTATTCAGCCCCCTTTACTCTGATGCCCCTAAATAAAATCGAGTGCAACCAATTGCCTTCAGAAGTCACCTAATTAGTAAATAGAGTCCACTTGTGTGTAATCTAATCTCAGTATAAATACAGCTGTTCTGTGAAGGCCTCAGAGGTTTGTTAGAGAACATTAGTGAACAAACAGCATCACGAAGCCCAAGGAACACACCAGACAGGTCAGGGATAAAGTTGTGGAGAAGTTTAAAGCAGGGTTAGGTTATAAAAAAATATCCCAAGCTTTGAACATCTCACGGAGCACTGTTCAATCCATCATCCGAAAATGGAAAGAGTATGGCACAACTGCAAACCTACCAAGACATGGCCGTCCACCTAAACTGACAGGCCGGGCAAGGAGAGCATTGATCAGAGAAGCAGCCAAGAGGCCCATGGTAACTCTGGAGGAGCTGCAGAGATCCACAGCTCAGGTGGGAGAATCTGTCCACAGGACAACTATTAGTCGTGCACTCCACAAATCGGGCCTTTATGGAAGAGTGGCAAGAAGAAAGCCATTGTTGAAAAAAAGCCATAAGAAGTCCCGTTTGCAGTTTGCCACAAGCCATGTGGGGGACACAGCAAACATGTGGAGGAAGGTGCTCTGGTCAGATGAGACCAAAATTGAAGTTTTTGGCCTAAATGCAAAACGCTATGTGTGGCGGAAAACTAACACTGTACATCACCCTGAACACACCATCCCCACTGTGAAACATGGTGGTGGCAGCATCATGCTGTGGGGATGCTTTTCTTCAGCAGGGACAGGGAAGCTGGTCAGAGTTGATGGGAAGATGGATGGAGCCAAATACAGGGCAATCTTGGAAGAAAACCTGTTAGAGTCTGCAAAAGACTTGAGACTGGGGCAGAGGTTCACCTTCCAGCAGGACAACGACCCTAAACATACAGCCAGAGCTACAATGGAATGGTTTAGATCAAAGAATATTCATGTGTTAGAATGGCCCAGTCAAAGTCCAGACCTAAATCCAATTGAGAATCTCTGGCAAGACTTGAAAATTGCTGTTCACAGACGCTCTCCATCCAATCTGACTGAGCTTCAGCTATTTTGCAAAGAAGAATGGACAAAAATGTCAGTCTCTAGATGTGCAAAGCTGGTAGAGTCTTACCCCAAAAGACTTGCAGCTGTAATTGCAGCGAGAGGTGGTTCTACAAAGTATTGACTCAGGGGGGCTGAATACTTTTGCATGCAACACTTTTCAGTTTTTTATTTGTAAAAAAATTTGAAAACCATGTATCATTTACCTTCCACTTCACAATTATGCACCACTTTGTGTTGGTCTATCACATAAAATCCCAATAAAATACATTTACGTTTGTGGTTGTAACGTGACAAAATGTGGAAAAGTTCAAGGGGTATGAAAACTTTTGCAAGCCACTGTACCTAAAGAAGCTTTTACTATACTCCTTTATATTCTTGGCTAGCTTACCTTCATACCTCATCTTTTCTCCCCGTATTACCTTTTTAGTTATCTTCTGTTGCTCTTTAAACATTACCCAATCCTCTTGCTTCCTGCTCATCTTTGCTACGTTACACATTAATTACACTTTGAAGAGAGCTGTTCTTGTTAAATTTACAAACCTAATTCTAGTCTATTCTTAATATTCAGAGTTAAAAAGATTTTCTTGATGGAAATAAAACAAAAAAACGCAGATGCTGTAAATCTGAAAGGAAAGCAGTAAATACTGAAAATACTCGGCATGTCAGGCAGTATCTGTGAAAAGAGAAAGTCTCAGGTTTAAGATCCTTTGGCAGAACAGGGAAAGAGGGGAAGTAAGTTGGTTGAAGTGGCAGATAGGAGAGCCAGATAGGAAAATAAAATTATAAAATGTAGGAACTATGGGGAAACATCAACCCTGTTTCCCTTTTCATAGACGTTGTCTCACCTGCTGAATGTTTCTACCATTTTCTGTTTTATTCCAGATTTCCTGCAAATGCAGGTTTCTTTTTAAATGTTTGTAAATAAAACAGAAGCCTTTAGGAACTTTATCTATGGATTCCTAAGCATCTAACAATTCATACTCTAAGTATCAATTATTTTCATAAACCTGAAGGCATACATTGCCAGCTTTTCTCCTAATTCAGTGTAATCTATACATCCAAAATAAACATTACCAGTATAGTGAATCTTGTTAAGAAAGGCACGAGGCCGTGGAGGCATACAAAAACAATCTTTATCGGACACTGTTGTACTGAGGCTCATCTCTACGAAAGCTAACAGATGTTTTTACAAAATGGCAACCATAAAGACAAATTAATTTGAGCGGAATAAAATAATAAAAGACTCAATGCTAAAGGAAGGGTTGGAAAGTCAATGTTTATGGAAGTTGAGGCGGAGTAAAATATTACAGTATCAAAGACAAAATAGCACATCAGAATCTCGCTCTAATCTATAATCATGGTTTGAGAATCCAACACACATTTTTAAGGTACATTTCTCTACTGGGTCGTAATTTATTCTGGTGATGCTTACTTACGAATATATATCCTGCAAGATTTGGAGAGTTAGATCACTTTTTTTTTTAAAGCAAGGCCTTCAGACCCTTTGCATCCATCCAAAATGACAAAATAAAGCCTTGGCTTAACACCTTTCACAATAAGGTGGTATGTCAGCATTGTAGCACTCCTCAATACTGCAGAGACAGAGCCTGGATTATGTATTCACATCACTGCAGCAAAGTTTAAATGCTCAGCCTTTTGACTCAAGTGAGTGGAGTACCATAACTGAGCAAACGTGCATTAAATTGCCTTTTTTATTTTTTAAAAAAGATGGGAATATGGACATTGTATTGATAACATGCAAAAGACAAATGGATCTTTTCAGAAATCAAAAGAAAACAGAAATATTTAGAATGATAGATAGTATTGTGGCATCATTTGGCTCAAAAAACCTACACAAGATATCTGCAAGAACAATGTAGCCAGTCCCAGCTCCCCATAAGCATCATTGCATGCAAATGATAACATGTGACAGGTAATGGAACATTTTTCACCAATTATTGATAGCAAAATTGTGATCTTTTGTTCAATATCATAAGTAGTATTTATATTTTCTCTAATAAAAGGGAACACTTCAAAATGGAAATGTGTGTGTGCGTCTGGCCTAATGTGTTGTGAATGCGGGTTGGAGATCTCCGTCTTCTAGTTAGGAATTATCTGTAGAATCACCTCAATTGTCTTCACTGACAATTTCACAAATTCATCTAGTCCTCTGTTTGGAAGTTTTAAATCCAAGATATTTTTTATACATAAGAGTGTGATGTAAACAAATTGCTCTAAAAAGATCATCCACACATTTATCTCCTCCCGCCTCGATTACTGCAACTCCCTTTACACTGGCATCAGCCAATCTTCCCTGTCCCGCCTGCTACTGGTCCAAAACGCCGCAGCGAGACTCCTGACAGGCACCCGAAAAAGGGACCACATCACCCCGATTCTGGCCTCTCTCCACTGGCTCCCTGTGCGGTTCCGATAAATTTCAAGATCCTTCTTTATGTTTACAAAACCCTTAACGGGCTCGCCCCCACCTACATCAAAAGTCTGCTTACCCACCACACCACCTCCAGGTCCCTCAGATCGGCTGACTTGGGGTTACTGAACATCCCGCGGTCTAGGCATAAGCTCAGGGGCGACCGCACCTTTGCGGTTGCAGCTCCTAGACTGTGGAACAGCATCCCTCTTCCCATCAGAACTGCCCCCTCCATCGACTCCTTTAAGTCGAGACTTAAAACTCATCTTTACTCTCAAGCCTTTCTTGACGTCCCCTGAGGGACGGCTATATGTATGTATTTTATGTATGTACTTAATCTATGAACCAATGTTGTATAACGTTAGTACCTCCACCAATGTAAAGCACTTTGGTCAACGAGAGTTGTTTTTTAAATGTGCTATAGAAATAAAAGTGACTTGACTTGAATATGGGGTGGATATAACCAAAGATAAATGTTGTATTAAACAGAGCATTAACAGGTACAAAAGCTCTGTTGTATTTTATAAGACCAAGTGGGATTAAAACCAATTTCAAAGACACAAAAGCAGTGCATCATTCATTCCACTTTTAAGTGCTTATCTGAGATATTTTTAATCTTCTAATGTTTAAAACTTGGCTCATGCCAGGAGCATTACTGTTCAACAAGACAGGCCAGAGAACATTAAAACTAATTTACTCTTTACAATATTCATTTAAAAGATTTGGAACAGCCTGATTTTAGTTGTAAATTAATTCATGAAATATTCAAACATACCTTTAATAATCAAATACAACTGTCAATACCAACCCCCCCCCCCCCCCCCCTCCACACACACAATTTCTGTATAATTTAGTACAATAGCAATAACATTTTGTGATCCAACTGTTTTTTAAACCTCTAAATTAGAATCCACAAGGAACTGATTTTTTTCCCCCAAATGTTTTTAACAAAGCCCTTTTTCCATTGAAAAATAGATGGTTATTTTAAGTTTATGGTTAACTGGTCATTAACATGTTTTGGGTTAACTATGAGAAATATTTACACTAAATATTATTCCACCAACTTTCAGAAGAAAGCTTCCATATCTAATACCATAACAATTTTATTTTCCATTTACCAAGAATCAACTTGGGGTCCATGATTATCAGAAATTGTGCTTAGTTTGTTCAATTCATGCAAGATTATTGCAAGGCACAGACATACACAAAAATATAGATTTGCTAATTGCCTTACCACATTGTAAACCCAATGTGCAAATTTCTTCCTGCACCATGGTAGACCAATAAAAATAGCTAATTTACATGCAATTTAACATGGGAGGAAAGTGGAGTGGCTGGATTGAAATAATACACCACATATTAAAAAGCCAACATTTTCATTGTCCAAACAAGAAAGTGACAGCATAATTTATTTTTAAAGATAGTGAACTTTCACAGAATTACTTTAAATCAAGTATGTAAACCTTCAATTTAGTAAAGCAATAGTGAATATTGTTAAACATGATTAAGTTGTTAATGTCTCCATTGAGGTTATTAGGCAGCAGCTTGCAAAGGAAACAATAC
The DNA here is from genome assembly GCA_038087875.1 of Malacoraja senta. NCBI lineage: Eukaryota > Metazoa > Chordata > Chondrichthyes > Rajiformes > Rajidae > Malacoraja > Malacoraja senta. The sequence goes on from CM075977.1 coordinate 311,707,148, forward strand.
TCACTTTCTATATCCTGTTTGACAGCACTCTCTTTTCGAGGTAGTGTGGCTGCACAGGATTAGATTGCAGGCATCAAAACACAAAGATAGGTTAGGATGTATGCTTTTGGCAGAAACGGTGCAGAAGAATCACATTTGTTAGCTACTGGGCAGAAAGAGATGCACATGCTTGCAAGACATATTGTATATTACTTTACATATCAGCAAAGCACACCACGGTACAGATGTACTAATTCACTCATGTTTACTTTTAACAGATATTATCCTGACAAATTCAATCTGACATGCACATTACTTATATTACAACTATCCTCAGGGAAGACCTGGGGTACTAAACTAAAGATCCCAAGGGAGATTTTAAAAGAGGTTTTCAAGATGAATATGGGTTTTGGAGAAGTGAATTGTGAAGATTTGGAAAAACACGCTATTGTCTAACCAAAGACAAATTAATATTAAACAACACTCTTCACAGTATTTCCTAATAAATCTGATCATTTTATAAACTCTGTAATGGTTTTCAATTTCACGATCACCAGCTCTTGTTCTTATTTCAATTGCTACACCCTCACACATAATATATACATATTTCTTTTGACTCCTTTACTTCCTTTGTACCAAACTGCCAGTCTGGCTTCTGACAGATTCACCTATGGTACTGCATGAAGATATCCATTTATTGTGTAAGGAACTGATTTGTTACAATTCTGAGAGCTATATTTTGCACTCTGAATCTTCGCCTTTGTTTTATCAATTGTACTCGAGTTCAACCTGACTACATTTATATATAGCATATCTGATCTGTTTGAATAGCATGCAAAATAAAGATGTTCACTGTAACACACGACAATAATAAACCTAAACCTATCCCTTAAAATCATGACTACCTCCTACAGCTCTCCCTTCAGCAAGATGCCCATCAACATTACTTTAATCAGTCTTGTGATTCTCCTTTCAAATTTCTATAATAATTCTGCTTTTTTTTTTGCAATGGAGATGAAAATGAACACAGCAGTCTGAAAATAGCTTCATTCCAAATCAGAATCATTAGAATTACAACTCATTACTTCACTTGCTTTCTTGACCTTCTGAAAAGATTAAGTGACCCAACAGCTTTATCTCCTATAGATGAAAACTCCCAAAATTCCTGCCGGCAGTACAACCTCAGACATATTTCAATATAATAAACCCAACGGTTTAACTCTTCCACTTGATATCTGAGGGAACTGCATGGTGTTGATCACTAGGCTAATGGTGGGAATAAGAAAATGAGTTACAGATGAGAATTGGGGTTCTAAATCCATTTTCATTGGACCATTTTGACAATATATTAAAAACGTTGCAGGCCTTTGGCAAAATTAATTTATACAGAATAATCAGCAATAAGGACTAGGAGGATTATTATCAATTTAAAATTATTATCAAGAGAGTGATTAAAAAAAAGAGCTGAGAGAATATTTGTTGTTCTAAGGGCAACAATGCGACTTGTTAAAGTTTGGTAGTTAGGTTTTAAGCTGATAAACATATAAAGCAGAGGAAGGCACATTACTATGAAAAGCAAGCAGGCCATGGGGAGTAGGTACAAATGAGCCAGCAAAGAGAACAGGACTTAAACCAAGGCTATAATTCTGAGTGGTTAGCATCCTATTATCTTGGAAACAACTCCTAATCAAATTAGCCAAAACATTCTTAACATTACTTAATTACAAATCTTAGAAACATGTAATTACAAACATGTCTGATATTGATTTTCTTCAACCACTGAAACCTAAAAGGCAACTAATTTGATAAGAATAAAAATACAATTTGTAAGGTCAAACATTTTTACATCAAATTCAATTTGGTTCAATATCAACTTGCTGAATTTCATTCTTTTTTTCTTCTTAATAAATCTTTACAATTTTAACCCAAATTAAGCAAAGTCCATTGCACCACCAGTCAAATTCAGAAAAAAAGACAAAGACTTATAGAAATCATTGGAACTGTAGCAGAATTACACTGCTGCAAAAATCATTTGTTTATTCACAATCTACACAGGCAAACGATTATAATGAGAAATTAGAAATAATATGACCAAATGTCCTGAAAGTTTACACTGATTTGGCTTCACACACAAAGAGTTGAATCATATCATATTAATCTACTTTGATTCATAAATAAATAAAAGATGATGTGACAGATCTGCAACATCTAATTAAAGATAACCATATACAAAATTACTATTCTATTTCTCCGTTTTGCTACATAAACATTACTCAATATTTGACTATTCAGCTGAATCCATATCTAATTTCTAAACTTGCTTTTATTCAGTGACAGATTTTAAGTCAATTTAAACAGATATTGTAAAACCTGTAAGTAATCAAGAAAAAATACAAATATCAGCATAACTAAACAATGAAATCGCATCACTCAGCAAAAGGAAGAATTATAAAAACATAAATGTCACTGAAGAAACATCTGCCTTCTTACAAGTCTCTTCACTTTGTAAGATTTGGAGGCAAGATTTGTTTCCACTGACAAAGGACTTCACTTCTTGAGACCATTCCTTCCAAGTGGAAGATTCAACTTACCAAACTTTTTTCCTTCTTTTGATGTTCCAGTCATTTTGATCTTTGCAACCTCAAAGAATTCCTTAATTTCCCTTTCATACAGCCTGGAAATATAATCTACATAGTTCTGCAAAGAAAAAGAAAAGCAGACAATATATTTGCACTCAGTTTTACAAGATAATATGTAAATATAGATGCAAGTATATGAAGGCACAACATTTTCAAGTTGAATAAACAATTCAGGTCAAGCAATAAGAGTTAAGAATTAACCTGTAGAATAAAAATAAATGTTTTGGTTGATGTAATAATGTAAGCTGCCACCTTGCAGTGACAAATTCCATTTAACCACATTCGGTGCGCTGAAGTGCAATTTGTTGACTTATTATGGAGGTACAAAAACTAAGCAGAATTATAAATCTTGCATCTCACTACATTCTTGCCTGAACAATTCCATCTGATGAAGCAGTGACTTCCAATATTTGCTGGAACTGCATGCAAAGAATTCCATCTCTGTCTCAAGACTCCTACTCCAAATTTCCAATGTCAAACCAACTAGTTATCAGAACCCAAACTCTGCCTTGGAAGGCTGACTCAAATTAAACATTCCATTGTCAGACACTTCACCTGCACGAAAACTGAGGTTTACTTTCCATATTTGCTCATTTTATCAGTAGCCTCTCTGTTGGATTTGAAAATTATCTTTTTGATGCAAAGGTCTAAGGAATAAGATATTAACTAAATCTGCAAGCAATGTAGGAGCAAGTAATAATCCCCAATACCTGAATTAGGAATCACAGAACAATGGAAGAACATGATGCCTTATCACTAAAGTAAAGACAGTGACAAAAGAAGGTGAATGACGCTGTGAAAGTCCCACATGAAGTGTACCCAAGCCTGAGAAAGACCCAATATCAAATAAAATGAGGGCTGAATAGATAAAATAGCTTAATAGACTATTTTTTGCTTTATGATCAAAGAAAATAAAGCAGTTAAAGGCTCTGTCTCACGGTGTTGCGGTCATCGGCGGTGAAGCGCGGCGTCGCCGGTAGAGGGGACCGCACGGCAACGCCGAGAGCGCCGAGCCTATGCCACGGGAGCGCCGCACAGGTGCTGCGCGGGGGCCGAGTGATTTAAGTACGGCTGGTCGCACGAGCTTGCGGTAAGTAAAAACAAAGGGCGGGCTGACTGCGATGACGTCATTTCGGATCTGCGGGGCTGTGGCGGCGGCCGTGCTGATCGCGGCGCTGTGGCGGTGGCCGTGCCGCACACGTGCCTCACTGGCGGAGGCTGTGGCGGCGGCTGTGGCGGCGGTCGTGCCTCACTGGCGGAGGCTGTGGCGGTGCAAGTTCAACGCACGGCGCTCGTGCCACACTGGCGGCAGCTGTGGCGGCGGCCGTGCCGCACTCGTGCCTCACTGGCGGAGGCTGTGCGGTAGGAAAAGTTTTTTGAACAGTGTTGGTTTTATTTTAGCACCGTGCGGTGTTGGGAACAACGCCGCACGGCCCCGGAATTGTGCGTTTGACCGAGTGCGCGGTCTATGGCGGCCCAGGAGCGGTAGATTCTTCCTGTTTCGCCGCCAATGACCGCAGACTCGTGAGACAGGCCTTTAAGGAGACTGAGAGAAGGCACAATTCAGCAGGAAGAGAAATTGTAGTCAACAGAACACAACAGGAAGAGGTCATTGCCACTTGGACGTCAAGTCTCCGACTAACAGATGGTGACTAACTTTTTTTAACAATTGCTTCTTTGTATTGGATGCAACTAATTTAGAGCAGCTCTTGTGCCTATAACCAATAATACCATGTGGTCATCAATCTTCAGATCAATTAAATTTGAAGTTTTACATCATTCGTCTTGCCATGAGTCTTCTGACCTACATTCCTTGCTAGGAGGAGAAATCCTTCCTTACTTTGCGGTTGCATTTAAATTCTACGTCTTAAATCTTTACCACTGCCAGCAAGTCTTACCAGAAAATATCCATCAACTGGCTATGCCTAATGGTCATTATGCACAATTGCCTCATTCATGATGTACAACAATCAGCCTAATCCTTAGCCCAATGTAGCCTTCACCTGGGATTTCCGTGGTTTATTTTATCCCAAAGAATACATATTGTGTGTCCATTAATGTGCAAAAACCCATTTTTAAAATTTAGACCCAAGTTCAAATCATAATGAGCATCACCTTGGGTGCCTGCTGATGCAATTTTTCAAATTAGCTTTACAATTCCATGCAACGTTACATCTATATTAACCGTGGAAAGTTCATACATTGAAAAGAAAAATTATATTTACTTCCTGTTCAAGAACCTAAAGGATGTCTTAATTAATCTTTGGGAGATAGTATGTTTTCAGCAAGCTAAGGTGAATAAAATATGACAGAACATTGATGGGAGTAGTTAGCTACCATTATTTAGCCTTCTTTTGCTTTCCTATAATATTCTTATTATTTCCATTGCAAATCTGTATGATTCATCACCTGTGCATGTAAATTAATCAGCATTTCTGCCATCATTAATTCAAAATGCCCAGAGGCTGTCCTCAGCCCTCTTGAATTATGCTTTTAAATGTTACATTGAATCATCTTAATCTTAAATCAACAACAAACCAATTACTTGTTAATCTGAAGTCAGCAGTTCTTTATCTGCCTGTCACAATGCCGTTCGGTGGATTGCACAAAGAGGGGGAAGTGATATGAATGGGAGATGGACAAGAGTCCAACAATGTGCCACACCCTTTCCAGCAAGGCTGCTAGCTGGCACATTCTGCCAGGGTACAGAAGGCGCTGCCAATCTGAGACTTCAGGAAGAGCAGGAGATTTCGTGCCCAATCCTGCCATGCAAGCCCATGAAACAACTTTGTTTTTGATGTAATTCAGGGCTTATCAAAAGGCTCACTGCTGACTAGCAAAAACAAAAATACAATGTTTAATATATCAGCTGGTAGAAAAGAGATCAATATCAATATTGGCACAATTTAGACTGGTCATCTTAGATATATCACCAAATATATTTAAGCGATGAGCAAGGAGGAAAAATAAATGCACTGCCAAATTATTGTACCTAGAGGGCCTGTCCCACTTGGCCGTCATTTGCGCGCCATTTGCGCAACCTCCAAAAATGTGGTCGTCACGTTGTGACGCCCGGGTAGTGTGTGGGTAGCGCGGGACGGGTGCATGGAGAGGCGTGGAGTGTGGAGTTGCGCGCGGTATCGCGCGGCGCTCCAGGATTTCGTGCTGCACAAAATCCTCGCACGCCACCATCGTGACGCATCGCGTACGCACGCTGACGCATTGGGTATGCACGCTGACGCATTGGCGTCGCACGCTGGCGTCCCAACGTATCGTGTGGTGACGCATGGTTACGTCACCGTACGCACGCCGAGGCATTGGCATCGCCGCGCGCCGCAGGGTATTCTAATGACGTCACGCGCACCAGACGGCATGATGACGCGTGATTTGCGCGCGATGTCGCGCGTAACGACGCATCGACCTATTTTACATATGACGCGTAAATGAGGCACAAATGATGGCCAAGTGGGACAGGCCCTTTAGTTAACATCCAATAATCAAAAAAAGATGGCAAAAGTTCATTTCAAGTCCTACCTTATTCAAGCCTTCATATTTTTCACGATCAGTATTCTTTAACCATTCCATTAGTTTGGCATATCTAAGTAGATCTCGATGAAATGGAAGGTGTTTGGGGAGAGTCAGTTCAATTGAGTGCTGAGCTAAGGATGAGCTTTGATCATGCCCCTAAAAACAAAAATACTGCAAGTCATGGTTGTGTTAAAATCTGAAAACCCTCACGAGGTTGTAGAAAATATGTGCAAAAGCTAGAAATTAATCTGGTTCTTTTCTACAATGCTATAATAACTCAAATCGTTAGACTGTGGAAATTATTGTGGATATAAATAAATAAATAATAAGAACTTTATGCAGTGACAAGACTATTACAAGAGTTATGCTATAGGTTTACAAATCAAAACATATAGTAACAAATAAAAGACAAATTTAATCTACAGAAAGCCATTAAAGAAAATCAGACAATATCAACAGAAAATGAAAACAGCTCAAAATACACAACAAAAAATTATGAACTATATAATCCTATCATTTAGCGACTTGAATAGTCAAAAATGTGTTTTTTTAAACTACCAGTAGTTATATCTACAGTTAATTTTAATGTCAATTATCTTATCTGAAGAAAAGGCGTGTCATTTTACAATAGAGACCTCACTATGAGTTTTACCATGGATTACTAATGTGAATTTAATTTCTTATTATGATTAAATATGAGGGCTTGGATTTTGTTGAGTCGATCTGCATGCAGTCTACTTCATTGATATTCTTCTGAAGCTAGGTACTAGTCTTATCTTCAACATGATACAAAGCACTCTTCTTGGAATATTCTGTTTCTGAGTCCCAGGCATATAAACTCTACCTCCCATTTGTGAAATCAGGAAATAATTTTTCATTGAAAATATGATTCTAATCATTAGCCAGCCAGAGGGCATAACATTGTAAACAACTGGGTACACCATTCCAAGGAAATGTTTTAAACTGTTGGAGTAAATTTTGACAAAATGGGAATTTTCATTACAAGTACTTCTGCTATAATGGGATTGTTGTGTTTCTAAGACACCTTGTGTTATAGAAAACCGCATTATTAAAAACTATAGTATCAATGAAGAAAAGTGAGTTTGAGGCAAGAGTTTTAGACTCAATTTTGTTTTCTGCAGGATTTTCAAAAATAAAAAGGGTCTATAATAGCTACAAATCATTTTTTGTTAAAAAAATACCAATGGTTATATGTTACATTGTTTAACAGAGTATAATTTTGTACGTGTCAATAGAAATGATTGCCTGTCAATTGTAGATAAGAGACATTGAAGTCTGATAACTACAGGGAGTATACATGGAAACTGTTATTTTCTCCAAGACAGCTTTCTTTTTCTGCTTGTCTATTTCTAAGGTAACTTTTATGCGATTCCCTCCTTCTTGATGGAAATCACGTTCTAGCCAATTAGACTTGCATAATACAAATAGAGCTCCTTAATTCATCAATTGCATTATATCCAATTTGGAAACACACATTATAGCAGAATTCCTTTCACAAAGTATTCTATTGATATACCAAATTAATAATTTATTATTAAGAAAGGGGTTCTATATACCAGCTGTTTCTAAACTTTAAAACTTGTTAGTCTGAGGCTGTTTGGGAGAAACTGCCACAGATGAACTAGCATCAAAAAACTGTATTCAGGCAACACCTTTAACATAGAAAAAAAAAATTTGCAGCTGTGAAACTCCATCAAGGGTGAGTTTTAAAAAACATTCTTTGTCAAAAACCATCAATATCTCATGCAAAATATTAAACCAAACTCAAGGACATTGATTTAAAATTCAAAGTTTGGAAGTGTTATGATGGAAGATCACAAATGCTAAGATTAGGAAGCAGTGCTTGTAGAGGTATCAGCTATTGCTAAGCTTTGCAAATAAAATTAACCTTCTGACAAATGCACTGCCAGTGCAACCTTTAATTTATTTACTGAAAGGGAGAAGGTTTGTCATTCAAAACTTGCATTACTTTATGCTGTTGCAGTTAAAAAAGATACCTGTTGAAAACACACATGTAGAAAGCTGCATTTAGTAATCAAATATTTAAAAGCCCAACCAGCCGCAAGAGCTGAAAAAGTACCTCATGCTCAGTGTACTCACAGAAACTGAGTGGTAGGAGGCTCTGCGATAGTATAGGGTGAGAGTCTGAGTAAACTGATTAAAACAAAATAAAAATGAAACGAGTGATATATGAAAAGGAGAACCAATGCAGAAATGTACCAGAGCCTGAAAGAATACTGATAACACTAAATATACAAATGTGAAATATACTATGTGAAAAACTAACGTCTATAAATTAGTTACAAAGTTACAATGTTATCAACAATCGTGGTTGATAGTTCCAGGCACTCATCATAATCTGTGTAAAAAAAACTTGCCCCACATATTTTCTTTAAACATTGCCCCTCTCACTTCAAAGCCATGCCCTCTGGTATTTGATTGTTCCATTCTGGGGAAAACAATGGTTCTGACCATCTATCCTACCTAGTTTAGAGATACAGTGTAGGTACAGGCCCTTCAGCCCACCATCCTCGCCGACCAATGATCACCCATACACTAGTTCTATACTACACACTAGCGACAATTTACAGAAGCCAATTAACCTGCAAATCTTTACATCTTTAGAATGTGGGAGTAAACCAGAGCACCTGGAGAAAACCTACATGATTACTGGGAGAATGTGCAAACTCCGTAGAGACTGCACCCATAGTCAGGATCGAACCAGGGTCTCTGGTGCTACAAGGCAACAACTCTACCACTTCGCATTATGCCTCTCATAATTTAATACATTTCTATCGGGTCTCCCTGAAGCCTGCAGCATTCCAGAGAAAACGATGCAAGTCTGCCCAACCCTGCAGCAAATCCAGGCCTCATCCTGCAAACCTCCTCTGCACCCTTTCCAAAGCCTTCATATCCTTCTTGCATTGGGGCTACAAGAACTGCATGCAATGCTCCAAATGCGGCCTAACCAAAGTTCTATAAAGCTGCATCATGACTTTCTGACTCAACGCCACGACTAATGAAGACAAGCATACCATATGCCTTCTTTACCACTCTATCTACGTGAGTTGCCACTTTCAAGGAGTTATGGAATTGGATTAAAAATCCCGCTGTACGCCAAATGCTGCTACGGGTGATGCCATTAATTGTATATTTTCCACTTATATTTGCCCTCCAAAGTGCAAGACGTCCACCACGGTCGGATTTAACTCCATCGGTCATTTATACCTCCTTTGCCAGGTCCTTCAGATAAAAATAGTTATGAACACAGATTCATATAACATCAGTCTAAAACCAGGAATACATATTTGTTACACACTACCATTGGTGACCCTTTTTTATTTAGTTCATAAATGCAAACCAAAATAAGTGGAAAAAGATGCGAAAAACAAAAGCAATTTGATGAAAAATCTTGGATATGTAAAACATTAGATAAAACTTGCCATTTTTGGTAAATATCAATTGTTATAATCAATCTATCATATAAGAATATTGCAGTCTTATCCATGATTTCCTGCTCTCCTTTTTGAGATTAGAAGCATCTTAGCTTCCACATTCAGGATTGATCGTGAACCATTACTGGCTACAAACCATTGCTGGCCACTTCGAGATGGCTGCTGAAAATTGTTGACCAATTTGAAGCCTGAATCTTCACCCAGATATCCTATCTTGTTTATCTTACATCAATCAGTACTATTGGATGAACTGATCTGGTCTTCTTCTGTGCTATAACTATTCTGTGATTCTATGATATAATCTTGGATGATTTGAAATGAAAGAAAGCTTTCAATGACTTAAATGTGATCAATAAAAAAATATATATATTTATTTCCAAGAAACACATTATGGAAAAGCAATCAGCATTTGGCATACCTGCTGAACAAAGACATTATTAAGATGGTTAGTCAGTCTCCTGGCGAACTGTTCACGCAGATCCCTGAATTGTTGTTGCTGCTGTCTCACTGCATGAAGCTCCTCATGTCCTGGAACAAATGATCCGAAAATCATATTAAAGAAAACTTTCAGAATATCTGTAAAATAAATAATTTTACACATATTTTGCAAAAGCAAATGAAATAACATTAGCAATACTTCCTGAAATCATATGACTAACCTTTAACAGGTATTGTACTCCATAACTTATTTAATGCAACCATGGTCTCTTAATTCAGTCACATAAGGCTTGAAACAAACTGCATTCTGAGTTATGTCCTAATCTCATTACTGAAGTTGCACAGACATGTTTTTGGGTGTTGAACTCAATTGTCAAGCCAGTCATTAAAAAAAATATAGCTAAATCCAAAATAAGTGTTTAGTTAATAACTATTCCAATACGACGTGCCTCGCGCATTGCCAATGACCATTCACAGAATCACAGAATGATTGCATGGAAGACCATTTGGTAGGTTGAGTCCACTCCAACTTTGTGTAATTATTTCCATTCAGATATTATTCGGTTATATTTAAACACTACTATTGAAACTGCCTCCGCTACTTCAATTAACTAGTTGCTGGGTAAAATAATGTTCCCTAATGCCACCATTGGTTCCTTTGCCACCCACTTTATCCTACATACCCATTTCTTAATCTTTCCACTAATGGGAATATTTTTGATTGACTTTATATGTCCTTAAATACCTATATCAGTTCTCCGCGTAACTTGCTCTGTTCCAAGAACCACTTCCTGGGGAATTCCATTGTACATTACCCAACTGTCCTATAAAACTTGTACTACCATAATCCCTCTTAGTCCATGGGCTTCAACCTTAACAATGTCCAATATAGGTGGTGCCTTGTCAATGCAGCTAACCATGTGATAAGTCTAAAGATACCAAATACAGACAAGTCAATGTGAGATTTGCGATATTTCTAGAGCAGGCACGTGCCGTGAGTAATTACTCATGGTAGGCAGGCAGTCGGCTTTAAAAAAAAAATGAAACCGCGCATGCGCAGATTGTTCACTCCGTAAAAATAAAAAATAAAAATAAAAACAGTAACAATTCAATTTGCCCATGGCTTCCTAGTCTCCTTTATTCTTAATTACTGAATGGGTGAGGGGTGAAGGCAGGTGGAGAGATGGTGGGAAAAACGGGAGTACAGGGAAAAGTTGAATCAGTTGTCTTCTCATTGAATGACAACACTTGTTCAAGGGACCAATTGGGGGGGGAGAGTTCCTTTCACAACGTGTGGAGAGTCTGTGCCAGGGGTAAAGTTGCGGGGAGGGCAGGAGTGTTGAGAAGGAGGGGGTCAGGGATAATGCCAGTAACTAACTCACTCACCGCTGCCGCAGCTCTCCGGGCGCGAAGCCACCGCACTGTAGCCGGGGATAGAAGCAACTCGGGGAGCTGCGAGCAGCTGCTGGAACCCGACAGCAGAACTGGCCGCCACTTCAGCGCCTTCTGCCGGCCCGCTCACCTCTGGCAGTGCTCTCCGTCTGAACACATCTCACCTGCCGTTCGCTCATGTCAGCCGCTTCCTGCAAATCCTTAAATTCCCACAGCCGAGTAACCTCAATTGCGCTGTTGGAATTTAAGGATTTGCGGGACATGAGTGAGGCCAGCGAGCGGCAGGAGAGAGGTTTTTAGACGGAGAGCTGCCAGAGGTGAGCGGGGGCCGGCAGAAGACGCTAAGGTGGTGGGCGATTCCGCTGTCCAGCCCGGCGCCCGCTCACAGCCACCCGAGCTGCTTCTCCCTCCCCCCGCCTCAATGCGATGGCTCCGTGCAAGGAGCGTCACAAGTGGCATTATCCCGTCCCCCTCCTTCACAACATTCGTGCCCGCCCCGCAACTTTACCCCGGGCCAGACTCCCCAAACGCTGTGAAAGGAGCTATTCCCCCACCCCCACACCCTGGGAAATACAGTATTTAAAAACATAAACACAAAATGTACTTACCACATCATTGGTACATGAGCTCCATTCTTCTCTCTCTGTTTCCTAAGATACACTTAAAATAATGCCAATCCATATTTGAAAACCCCGCCAAGAAACTAGCGCTGCGCATGTCCAGTAGGCTGCTGCGCCTGCTCAGTGCTGCAAAGACAGAATTTCTGCTGCCTTCAGCCCCGCTTGAAATTGACGGCTTGAAGCAGCGCTGACGGCACGTGCGCTGCACAGACCTTCAAGGGTTACAAGTGCTGCGGATGAAAGGCACAGAGAATTATGCCTACCTAAGAGATCGATCTCTTAGATAGGCATAATTCTCCCATGCCTTTACTATATATATTTAGTTATTACCATTTTATAATTTTAGTCAGGGTAGGCAGTGCCTACCCTGATGGCACGTGCCTGTTATAGAGTCACAGAGGTGTTTTTGCTTAATGTGGCTTGTAGCGACTTTAAAATAATCCGGTGTTTAACATATTTTCAGGTTAAATTTAGAGCCCAGTCTTTTTTAGTATCGAAAAATGTTTGCAGCTAGAGGAAAGCTAAAAGCAAAAATATGAGCACAGCGTCCATTTTGCAAGGTATGCTTTATAGATGTACACTGTGTCTTGATCCCTTTCAAACATCTACAAAAACAAACATGCTACTGATTAACCAAACCTGTTTCACTATAGCTTCTCCAGAGATGCTGCCTGAACCGTTGAGTTACTCCTTCACTATGTGTCTTTTTTCACTAAACTATTCACTATTTCCACTAAGAAAACGATTCGAGGACATGTACTCGAGGACATGTACAAAAAGCTATTTGATTCTCCTTTATATGAGAAAATTAGGTGTCAGGAAGACATCCCTTTGATGGCACAAATAAACATGGGACTGCAAGAACAGGGTTCACAGGCAAATGAATTGTGATATTTGTTTTTTTCTGAGAATCATGGAAACGTATCCTGCTCTAGCTACCTTGCTAGGATTAAAAATAAAATGCAGTGTCTAAAAAATTCTCTGAATAAACTTTGTAGGGTCCATGGATTATTATTAAATGCTATAGAAAAAAACCCCCAAAAAGTTAAAATCAAAAAAAGCTTTTCCTGCTAGGAAACCGAAAACAGTAATTTCCAGGTTCATGAACTGCTTCTTCCAAACACCATCAGGCTATTGAATGTTACAAACTCCAACTAAACTTCCAACTACAAACTGCCTTGATTGTACTAGGGGCTTTGGGCTCTGTTTATTTTTTGCACAATATTGTATTTTTTTATTTTTATTGAACTTTTGTGTTTATTATATTATCTATTGAGTACAGTGTTGTGTTGAAACGTGTTGCTGCAAATAAGCGTTTCATTCTTCCATTTTGGTACATATGACAATAAAATGCTCTTGACTCTCAAGTCAGCTGATTATTATTTACATATAGCAAACAAATAAATCCATCATTAAAATGTAGTGACAATACCTGGTCGTAGAGCCACATTCATGCACTGTAGAAGGGCCTCTGCAGCATTGGTGCATGCTTCAATACCTTTAGAAGAAGAAAGATCCCCATCGGTAAGAGCTTTAATGTGGCCTTTGGATAGGTCCAAATAATTCTGCAAAATAAGCAAGAGTACCATCTAGATTCTAATCTCATAAAAGCATAAAATGCATGAATTCATAAATGGATCCGTTTTTTATTTGTAGGCTTTTGCCTCAGGTTTCCAGTATTAATTTAAATAATGTAAGCAAGTGTAATGCATTCAATTTAAATAATGATACAAGTCAGGGTGCAAAGTAAATTGTAAGGAGGGTGGATACTCAAACAACCAAGGTTGAAACTTCAATCTATTAATTGTTACGAAAGCTCCATATATTTTCCAATTAAAGCCTTCTGGTGAGTACCAGACAACATTACAGCACGACACTACAGCACAACATTACAGAGAAACACTTGTAATTAATGAAGAACATTATATCTTTATGCACTTTTCAATAAATTCCAATGTCCACATTTTACATAGACCAATTTACATAGTAAAATATTGTGTTTTAATTATCAGCTCCCACGAGTGAAAGTACAACTGTAGCATAACAAGTCAACATCCACTAATCTCCATGGTAAATGTGAGTGCATTTGGTTTTGATATACATGATACTAATATACAATACTTATCCCCGCTAACCTTTTTCATTACAAATTCTTATCTCTGTAGGGCCAAAATTGACAATCCCTTTGTTGAGATAGAAAATCTAGGTGAGGACTCAAATAATATACCACAACTGTGTTTACTATGGAGATAGACATTGTAGCCAGAGAATTCAGGGAGAGGGACTGTGAAACTCTTGAACTAATTATCATTAAGAGGTATTAGATATCTTTGCAGGCTTAAACAGGGCCAAATCAACTGCCCTCATGTTGCAGTGGAAGGCAAGAAAGGAAGTAGCTGAGATTTTAACAGAAAACAATAACATCTCTTGGTCATAGCACAAAGTATTTATCGGTTGTACACTGTATGCCAACAGACATTACAATTACACAATCAATTATCTCCATGTGCAAGGGCACTACTCTAAAGAACATGCTACAATTTCCCAGAGTCCAATTTGTGCAGAAAGTTATCAATTGCACTTAACAATAGTTTCAAATTAATGCATAGTACATAAACGTATTGATCAAAGAATATCTAATGCATGGTTTAAAATTTTATAGCAAAATTGTCGAAGCAGGTGAATTCAGCCAACTCAAGAAAATTATGAAAAAAATAATTATGAGTGAGAGGAGATGAGGAGGAAGGACATTTTACATACCACAAGAAACTCTATTTCCTCCAGGAGCTTCACATTATTAGTATTACTGAGTTGTATGAGGTCATTGCTTTGGGATATGTGATCCATTTGCTCCTTTACACTTTGTAGCATTTCTTCATAACTGCTCAGTTTATACTCAATCTCATCCACTTCTTTCAGAGCTTCATCCAGCAACTGCATTAGAGTGTTCACCTGCTTTTCCGAAGCCATGATCGACTGGATGTTTGCCTGGAAAGAAGCAGATTCCATATTGCACAAAATACGCTGTGACAAGGTAACAATTTTTTCGTCTTTTTATACCACTTATTGGAGATAGTTTTATCTCATTTCTTGAATTGTCCTAAATGTCGAGTTTCAACTTCTCAAACTCTATAGACTATTCTTCTCTTAAATCAAGTTATTTTATAAACTTGCTATGGGAAACAAGGTCTTTTCACTAATTACTTTTAGGTGTTGCCCTGTTATCTCTTCGTCAGATCCAATCTCAATATTTGAAAGCGTTAGAAAATCACATTGATAATCCATTTTTTATAGGAAGTAATTCATAATATAAATTTACAAATTATAAATGTGCATACAATAAGTGTTAGTTAAATATCTCAAACTGTTGGCCTTTCATCTTTTTGCTAGACAAAGAAGGGTCTCGACCCGAAACGTCGCCTATTCCTTCTCTCCGAAGATGCTCTCACCCGCTGAGTTCCTCCAGCATTTTTGTCTACCTTTAATCTTTTGTTGATAGTTTTTAGAGGAGGGAGAAATTAAGTGGGTATTCAAAGTACCACTGGTTATGCTAACCATTTCCTCTGCAGTGTCACCGGGTACATTTAAATGGTGGCAGATAAACAGTGTTTGCTAAATAGACAGATCTCCCTGTCGAACCACCCAGTGGTAGGTAGCAGACAGCAACTCCCCAGGCAAAGTGCAGCCAAGAACCTAGTTGTCCCATTACTGAAGTCCAGGTGGCCAAATTCATAGCCTGAGAAGATGATTTAAAATTTTTGATAATTGATCGCCCGTCTCGACAATCAAACACACAGCCGACAAGCTACAGCAAATAATCATGCTGCTTACCATAGCCAGTAATCACAATTTTATTATCGATCCACATATTAACATATTTACAATTTACCAGACACCAAATATGATACTACTCCATTTACTCGACAAGGCTTCTTCGCTAGATAAAATGATCATATCAAGCAGACAATTTGTTCTTTTTATATTCTACACTCACCCCATCTAACACCTGTAATTCGCTGGATAATTTTTCTGCGAATGCTTCAGCATTTGAAATGGCATATTCACAACCATCCATCATTATCTCAATATCTTGTTCTTCTCTTGCATTCAACTCCTGGTATTCATCCAAGGATTCCTCATCCCCGCCGGCCACACTCTGGTTTTCACCGCTTGGAACAGACTCTGGAGAAATTTGGTTAAATGATTTAATCAATCTTCATTCCATTAAAGTTTGGTTTGGAAAGTAAATAGCAAACCTATTTTTGTATATTTACGATCACATTTAAAAAGACAGTACAGAATCAGTATTAAACAGATGAAAAGGAATAGTACAACGACTAATAAGACTTATTACTTGTAATCTACATCAAGGTAGAATAATGTCTGGAAGCTTTCTTTATTTTTTTAAAGTAGGTTTGTCACTTTGTGTATTTACTTTACAAAGTGTGGCAGATGAACAATAAATGATTTTCTTGAACATTACAGAACCCTGCATTGCCTACATGCTTGCTGATTTAGCTTATCAAGTAACTATCATGATCGCCAAATTTATGCTGTGTTGTGTTACGCAGGGCCGTAAATGAACCTGTCATACTTCTAGTCAGTACTGTGTTAACAGCATCAGATGGGATGACAGTGGGAAGTGGATGCCACATATGGGTCCTAATTATAACCAATGTTAACCAGGTTTCTGGCATGCCCTGCAATCCAAACTTGTGGAAATGTATGAGTTACCTACAGTGTGAATATCCTGCTGACAATCATTGTCACGATTCACAGATGCAGAATGATTACTAAGCACAAGGCTACCATAACCTGTGAATCACAACCTCAGCTTCAGAGTTAATTACAAAATACATTTTACAAAGCAATCCCTCATCAAATAGATTCAAATTTCAAAGCTTGACAAGATGCGTTTAAATAACAGTTTTCCTGTTAAAATTCATGCTTTAAAAAATATATATAATTGGTGTTATATTGGGCATGAATGTGCTGATTCAGGCTGAAGATATACAGGTTTTGCAACTCCTAAAGCATTTCTGCAGCTGATATAAATCTAAAGGGCCAAGTGCAGTGTGCTCAATTCCTTGCCTCAGCAACTTTTAGAATGGCCCCAGATTCAATGGCAAGTCCAATGCTGCATGCATCAGACAACACACTGCAATGTGCAGGTGTGGAAATACAAAACTGCCCTTATGAGTGCTGCATCCAGCCAGCAGCCTCCTACGGTACTCTAGCCTGCCTGCTGTCAGTGTATTCTTTTAGTATTAATCCAAAAAATTCATTTGTGAACAAAGCAGAGTATAAACAGCAGGGTTCAAATTCAAACATGTTGCTTATTCCAGAAATGTTTAACTGCTAATTGATTTGTGCTTGATTTCACTTCCATATTGACATACCAAAAATATGCATTTACACTGTATGAAATGAAAATGTATTCTGTAGAGAAATCAGTTTTCTTTGGCAAGTTATTTTGTTTATTTCATTAAAACCAACTGCAAGAAATGAAAACCAATTAACTCCATCATGCGATGAGAAGGTACTCAATAATTTAACGTATAACCAAACTTTAAACAGGACTCTGCATTAAAGACATGAGAAAATAAGGGTAACACATTATCAGACCTTGTGAGCATTAAACTTGCACAATAGAAACTTGTACAAGTACAAACAGTCTTTGCACAAAAACAGAAAGAACATAATTTAAAATGTCTTAATCTTTAAAGTATTATACAAATTCACAATTATGAATGAAACTATCATACTTTTAAAATTAATTGATATAAAGGCCAGAGTGGGTGAATTATCATTAATTCCAGCATCCATGGTCTCTTGTGACTATCATCTTTTAATTGATTTGAAAAATGTTTCATTAAAATCTTTGGTAGACAAAAATGCTGGAGAAACTCAGCGGGTGAGGCAGCATCTATGGAGTGAAGGAAATAGGCGACGTTTCGGGTCGAGACCCTTCTTCAGACTGATGTGGGGGTGGGGAGGGGGCGGGAAGAAGAAAGGAAGAGGCGGAGTGGGCTGTGGGAGAGCTGGGAAGGGGAGGGGAAAGAAGGAAAAAGCAAGGACTACCTAAAATTGGAGAAGTCAATGTTCATACCGCTAAACTACCCAAGCGAAATATGAGGTGCTGCTCCTCCAATTTACGGTGGGCCTCACTCTGGCCATGGAGGATGCCCAGGACAGAAAGGTCAGATTCGGAATGGGAGCGGGAGATCAGGTTGGTTATTCCGAACCGAGCGGAGGTGTTGGGCGAAGCGATCGCCAAGCCTACGCTTGGTCTCACTGATGTAGAGCAGCAGACACCTAGAGCAGCAAATGCAATAGATGAGGTTGGAGGAGGTGCAGGTGATGCTGCCTCGCCTGCTGAGTTTCACCAGCATTTTTGTCTACCTTCTAACGGTTTTAACGGTTGGTTAATTGGCTACTGCAAATTGCCCGAAGTGATATTGGGTAGCAGGATAATCAGGAAGGGATGTTGGAGGGATTGATGGGAATGTGATAGGAAAAATGAGATAAGAATAAGTAGGTGCCTGATGATTGTGCAAATGATTGGGGCAAAGAGGTCCAGGTTCCATTCTGTATAATAATGACGCTCTGCACCTTTTCTAATCTTGAATCCCTTTCCACGTTAAAACCATCTACAGCTCCCTACAAACTATAAAAGCAACAAGGCCATTATCATGAAGATGCAATTTCCTTTGTACTTCCGCAAAAAAACATTCAACATGAATTATGTTCCCATGTGTAGGAAGGAGCTGCAGATGCTGGTTTACACCGAAGGTAGACACAAAATGCTGGAGTAACTCAGCGGGACAGGCAACATCTTTGGAGAGAAGGAATGGGTGACGTTTTAGGTCGAGACCCTTCCACAGACTCTGAAGAAGTGTCTCAACCCAAAACGTTACCCATTCCTTCTCTCCAGGGATGTTGCCTGTCCTGTTGAGTTACCCAGCATTTTGTGTCTATCTATTATACGTTCCCAATTGGCAGAGATCAGATCAGATCAGATCAAATTGTGCTTCTGATTTTCTTTTTTTTGTGTTTTTGGAAGGAATTCTGTCCCTGATTTATGTATTGGTCTTTATAACCTATTTTTTTTAAATTCTGATTATATGTTTTCTATAAATCTCTGTATGGTGTCCTTGAGACCTCGGTATAAGGCGCCCGTAAATAAAATCCATTATTATTATTATTATTACATGGCCTGAAATCGTAAATGGGTCACTATTGCAAAACAATACCCTAATGGCCAGCAATGAACAAAATTACAGTATTTGGCAGCAATCTTAAAACAGTCACACACCATGATCCAAAATGACCTGCAGTAAACATCTACTTGCTAACACAGCCAGAAATACACAAAAGATTTTTCAGCATCTGAAAAGTAAGGTTAAAAGTTCAGAATAATACTTCAAGTTCAATTTCAAATTTATTTGTCACATGCACCATAAGGTGCAGTGAAGTGAATTTACCATGCAGCGTTACAATTTAAAAAGGACATAATACAAAACATAATTTGGAAATAATAAAAAATAGGGAGTATTAAAAAGTTTCTTTAAAAAAACAATAGGTAAATAATTCTGACTTTTAGGGATTAGGATTACTTTGGAGTTCTTCAAAATATAAACACATTAAGCATCCTTTTACAGCCCGAATAGCAAAGGTTCTACCAACTATAGTGTCCTTCACTATTACTCTGAGTACTGGCACACCACAGGGTAGTGTACTGAGCCCCATCTTCTACTCCCTTCTCACACACGACTGTGTTCCTGCATTCGCCACTAACACCATCGTTAAATTTGCGGATGCAACAACGGTGATCGAGCCGATCTCCAACCGCGATGAATCAGCCTACAGAGCAGAGGTGCAGAACCTGGCGAGCTGGGCTCAGAACAACCTGTACCTAGATATAGCTAAGACCAAGGAGCTGATCATCAACTTTAGAAGGTCACAGGATGATGAGTACACTCCAGTCTTCATCAATGGGGACAGAGCGGAGAGAGTGTCCAGCTTCAGGTTTCTGGGCACACACATTTCAGAGGACCTCACGTGGTCCAGCAAGACCACTGCCCTGGTCAAGAAAGCACAGCAATGGCTGTTTTTCCTGAGGATGCTGAAAAAAGCTGGTCTGCCCCAACAGATGCTGGTGACTTTACACGCTGCACCACAGAGAGCATCCTAACAAACTGCATCTCTGTGTGGTATCTTAGTTGTACAGCAGCGGATAGGAGAGCTCTTCAGCGGGTCGTCTCCAGAGCACAGAAGATCACTGGGAGGATATCTACAACGCACGCTGCCTCAGAAAAGCCATCGGCATCTGTAAGGACTCCACACACCCATGCCACCGTCTGTTTGAACTTCTTCCATCTGGCTGACGTTATAAGGCCTTTTACGCCCACACCTCCAGACTGAGAAATAGCTTTTTCCCTAGAGCTACAACTGCACTGATTCAGTCAAAGCGCCCCCCATAATCTGTCTTTGCTCCCATAATCAACTGGCACATCTGACTTATCTCAACACAGTGACAGCTGCTGTAATTTTTAACCTCAGTGTACATGGACCTATTTGTACTTTTACCTTATTTATTTATTTTATAGCATCGATACAGAGGTTGCAATCTTAATCACGTTGTTCTTGTACAATGACAATAAAGATATATTATTATATTATTAAATGCATGTGAAATGTTTTGCCGTGCTTTGAAGTTATGAAACGCACTTTTAAGATAATACCATACTTCTTTAAGTGAACCCCTAGACTGCATTATGCAAAGTGGAATATAGATTATAGTATATACCAGTATGACAAAAATAAGAAAACATTACCAACCTTCTGTAACTTTAGGAAGTTCTTTGCAGAGAAAGAATAGAGAAAGAGGATTAAAGGAAGATAAGCATAGAAACATTATTGCAACAGAGAGCAATATAGGATGTAAAAGGCAGCATTTTACAGTGAATTCGCAACACTGCCCAACATGTCGTTGTATCAGAAATCTTCTCCAAGGATTTCAAATTTGGAAGTCAAGAATTTTAAATTGTACGCCTCTAAAATATAAATTTTCAAAATAGGTTGAATTTATACAGTGCTCTATATCACAGGCATCCTATAAGCTGGTCATGCTGTGCATTCCTGTAAAATTTTCAGGCTAAGATGAAGTATACAAAGTAATATGGTGCAAAAGCATAATAATGTTAAACTAGACTTGATGTAAAGAAATCACCAGCAAATCAATGATTATATACCAATATGATGATGAACCTGCAAAAAAACATTCAAAACTATATTCCATTCAGCATTATTCATTGCTTGAATGTTTTGATTTAACTTTACAAAGCTATTTAAAAACTGAATTGAAAATATAATGGGAGTTGACAGATGTATGGAACAGAATGAGCTGTGTTATGAAGAGACTGAAAGAAAAAAAGTCATGATAATAACACAAAAATTGGACAATTAAGTAGTGTAAAGACAATTATTATTATTATTTCTACTAAAATTAAATGTTGATCATCATCACACTGAGACTTACCTTCCAATAACTGTGAACTAACATTGACAAACTCAATCTTCTTTCTAAGGTATCGCTGATTAAGTTTCCAAATGCAAGAAATAAAACTATTTTTTTCTGCTATGCTGCTGGCAAGCCACTTGTACACCTTTTCAAAATGTAAATCGAACTCCGGAGTCTCCTGCAAGCATAGATAATGTAAATCCATTTAGTTAAAGTATTGAATTTTAGAAAAGAAACACTAAGGCGAGGAAGTAGTTTGATCAGATTGTATACCCTAACCGATGTTCAAATATATGGAGTTTAGAATCTAACAGTCTTCACAAAGTGATAATACCCATAATCTCAAAATATTCAGCTCAGAATTTATAACTGAATCTTAGAATGCAGTATATGGCTGATCATCCACTGATTGTGGATGATCAGCCATGATCACAGTGAATGGCGGTGCTGGCTCAGGGCCGAATGGCCTACTCCTTCACCTATTGTCTATTGTCTATAACTGCTGGAAGGGTGACTTTGGTTATTATTATCCCAAATTGAATCTATAAAATACAGTATGACTCCAATAAACTGAACATAAAGAGGACATTGGTGGTGCCAAACAAGTGGAATTTCTGGATTACTGTTACCTCCATATAACTAAAAGTCTTCGTCTTGTTTGTACCGCCCATGATATGTCAATCTGCTTTTCCTATATTCTTCCAAACGCTAGGCCACAGCCGTCCCATTTTCACATATCCTACATTTTTCCCGTCGTGGCGATAAACTTCTTCCCGTCGCATTCCCACCTATATTTCTGAAGTTATTAATCCCTTAAATTTAAAAAACAGCCCCAAAAACTCACCCATTTCAGGAAAAAAACCCCGAGTGACATCACAATGCACTCACAAGGCAGGACGGGACAATCCGTGAGGGAGGGACACTCCAGCGCTTGTGGTGAACGAAAAGTGGTGACGGCTGCCGGCGCCCGACGCCCCTACCTGGTGGGGAGGGTGGTGCCGCGGGCCCTTGCTGGAGCCGAGCCTGTTGCTGGAGCTGGAGTGAGGGCCGAGCCCGGTGCTTGGGATGGGGCCTGGAGTGAGGGCCGAGCCCAGGGCTTGGGATGGAGCCGTGACCGGGGTCGAGTAAGAATCCGCTGCTGGAACTAAGGACGAGCCTGGGTTCGGGGTCAGGTACGAGCCCGGAGATGAAGTCGGGGCCTGCACTGGAGCCCAGGCGGCGGCCGAGCTGACGGCTGGAGTCTACAGCCAGAGCCGGGCCAAATACGAGAAACAGTCCTAGTTCCAGGCCCTGGGATTGCTCTACGACCTGGGTAGGTCCTGGGGCAGGGAATGGGAGTGAGAGGAGGATGAGGGAATTGAGGAGGGAGATGGGAAGGGGTGGAGGAGGGAGATGGGGAGGGGTGGAGGGGGGAGATGGGGAGGGATGGAGGGGGGAGATGGGGAGGAGTGGAGGAGGGAGATGCCCTCTCCCTATCTACCATCACTCCCACCCTCTCTACCCCCTTCCCACTATACCCCCCCCCTCCCTCGCCCTCTCCCTCTCTACCCTCCCTCTCTCTCTACCCCCTCCCTCTGTCCCTCTCCCTCTCTACCCCCCCTTACCCTCCCCTCCACTCCCTCTATAACCCCTCCGCCTCTACCCCCTCCCTCTCCCTCTCTAGAGATTGAAGAGGGAGGGTGAAGAGGAAGAGGAGGGAGTCTTGGGGGATGAGGAGAAATGAGCCACACCTGCGCAGTTGGGGCCTATGCGTGAGTGGTGCAATATTGCGTTGGGGGAACGGCTTGCGTTGGGGGGAACGGGTGAGTGGTGGAAACTTGCGTTGGGGGAGCAGACCCAACGGGTCAGCACTTGGTCTAGTTTCTATTAATTCTACAACACTTTGAATTTATTTTAGTTTGATGTTCACAGTATGATAATAAACTGTCTAGTGAACCAGGCAAGAACCATGAGAATGAATGAAACAGGGTCCCCAGTAAGCAAAAAGCCTGCTAAATGATAAAGATGCAGGGCACACACGCTTGGTGAACCAGATGCCAAACAACTAGAATTTCAGCAGATTCCCTGACTTTTATGTACAATATTATTTTTATCACAAACTATTTCTGTCATATTTCCCCCCTCTTTCACTGAAAGTGTATCAACATTATTGTTTTTCATATCCTGATGTACCTTCGCCAATGCAGTCTTTTCTATCATCCCCTCTCATTATCATGAGCTCATCCAAAGTGCCCTTTCCAACATAGGTCCCACTACAGTCTTCTCTGAACTGCACTGAAATGTAGGGAGAATAGTACCCAGATTTAAAATGATTCTCAAAGTTTTCTCCTGTGCTTCTCTGGACCATTCTCCTACCCCTTTACAGTGCCCTCCATAATGTTTGTACTCCACAATTTGAGATTTGTAATAGAAAAAAATCACATGTGGTTAAAGTGCACATTGTCAGATTTTAATATAGGCCATTTTTATACATTTTGGTTTCACTATGTAGAAATTACAGCTGTGTTTATACATAGTCCCCCCCATTTCAGGGCACCATAATATTTGGGACACAGCAATGTCATGTAAATGAAAGTAGTCATGTTTAATATTTTGTTGCATATCCTTTGCATGCAATGACTGCTTGAAGTCTGCGATTCATGGACATCACCAGTTGTTGGGTGTCTTCTCTGGTGGTGCTCTGCCAGGCCTGTGTTGCAGCCATTTTTAGTTTATGCTTGTTTTGGGGGCTAGTCCCCTTCAGTTTTCACTTCAGCATATAAAAGTCATGCTCAATTGGGATCAGATCGGGTGATTGCCTTGGTCACTCAAGAATTAACTGTAACTTGTCCTTCCATTCTCTCACCAAACTCACCGTTCATGGTTCTATAACTTGTTCACTTATTGCCTACCAATGATGATCATTCATCCATCACCTCCCTGGTTTCTTTGCTCTGGAATTCCATCACCAAACTCCTCTGCCCACCATCCCCAGCTTTCATTCCATTTTGTCCTTAAAAACCCAACTTTTCAGTATTTCTTTGGTTACCTAATAGTGTCTTCTTTTGTGCCTATGTCCTTGACTACATCTGTATTTCACCTGGGGTATGCTTTTATACATTTAATTTGCTCTATTAATGTAAATTGTTAATGATGATTATTCAATTGTCAGCATCAATTCAATGTTAACGAATACCACTTCTACTTCCTCCTATCATACTTGAAACATAAAGAAACTGTTCTAATTGTTCAGAACCAAACCCATCTGCTATTTTAAAAACAAAATGAGTGATACTTATTGGCATTAAGAAACACTTGGCAAGATCTAAATACACGTTTCTGCCTGGTTATCTTTAAATTGTGGCGGTCATTACATTGCCAATCTAAACACCAGCCCAACAAGAATCATCATTCTGATAAATTAAGTGATTGAAAATATTTTGATTCCATGAATTCTTATCGAAAGAAACACTTGAAAAAATACTTTTGCAGTTTTGAATTTCTCCAATGGGAGCTGTTCATCCAATGCTAGCTTCAAACTGTCAGCAAAACATTTAACAGGAAATCATGCAGATTAGTATCCTTTCCAAACCTAGATGTTATTTGCAACTTCTTTTAAACATCAGTTGAGCCATGAGTATACTTGCTCAGCAATTATTTTACCCCAAAGGAATCCCTCAACTGCAACCCAATAATCAGTGTGAAAACGCAGGGATTTGAGTACTTTGGGAAGTGGGAGGTGTCTGTAAAAGACTGGGCTTCATTGATAGTGACAATACATTGCAAGGTGCTGGAGACCCATGTGACCTAGCTGTCGCCAGTAAGTCTGGACCTCTGAAGAAGCTCTAGGAAGCTTCTGCCCATGTGACCCACCTGTCACCACTCAGTCTGGGTTCCTAAAGAGATTTATGTTATGTTTCAATACACTGACGCTTGTTCCGTTTTTGTGAGTGGTTTGGGGAGTTTTATGTTTCTGCATCTTGGTCCAGAGGGGTTAACGCACCGAATATGTTTTTACTTTGTTTCTGTGTACCGAATAGGTGCCGTGTACTTCAGCGCCGTTAGTTTTCCCGCCACTGTATAGGGGTATATAAGGGCGATTGTTTCGTTGGGGCGTGTCGGTTGTCTTTCCTTCTGTTCTGTTTACGCGAGGCTGCTGAGGGCTCGAGTGAGTGGATCCGAGGCCGGCCCCGTGGGGTTGTATACAAATAAAGAAGGGTTTGAAATCCAGTTTTCGACTCAGTGTTTTACTGAACCAGACTAGGGAGAGAGTATTAGATCCGGAATCAACATTTGAAATGCAAGGTTTCCTTTGAAACTATTAACATTACTCATTCATTTATTTTGGGGTACTGCCTCATTGAACGTAATGTATGGATTGGTAGAGATCTGTGGAACAGAGTGACTAAAGACTAATATTCCTTACAAAAGGGTTTAAATTTATTTTTTTTTAAATAAACTTACCTTTTTATGTGTGAGGACACAGTTGTTTTATAGGAGGATACAAGTTAGTTCCACATTATAATTTTCCTTTGCACTTAGATTTTGTTTCACATTTAACCTTTTTTCAACTTGAGTTATACTTTGTTTTTTCTTCACCACTATAAAATTCTTGGTTTATTGTAAGGATTGGTTGCTGTGCTATGGGCATCTGTGCTTATCAGTGCTGCCACTTCACAATTAACTGACAGGATGTGCACTTTGAGATTGCAATTTGAACTCGAGCCAAGTTTTGATCCATTATTCTTTCCCCCCCATCAAACCCTGCATTATAACAAATGTGAATGCATCTGCAGTAAAATAGGAACAAAGTCATTCCACACTGGCTTTAGTTTAGAGATACAGCGTGGAAACAAGCCCTTTGGCCCACCGAGTCTGCACCGACCGGCGATCCCCGCTCATTAACACTATCCTACACACACTAGGGATAATTTTCACTTATACCAAGTCAATTAACCTATAACCCTGTATGTCTTTGGAGTGTGAGAGGAAACCGAAGATCTCGGAGAAAACCCACACGGTCACGGGGAGAACGTACAACCCCGTACAGTCAGCAACTCTACCGTTGCGCCACCATGCCTCCCATGTACAACAAAACAACAAAAAAAGTAAAAACAGACGGACTGCAGGCGAGCCGCTGCTGTACGACAGCGCCGCCACTTCCGCAATACTGGTTTACTTCCCCACTCAGATTGGCCTTGAGATAGAAGAGAGACATAAGAGACTCTAGATGCTGGAATCTGGAACAACAAACAATCTACTGGAGGAACTCTGAGTCAGGCAGCAACTGGAGAGAGTAATGGGCAGTCAATGTTTTGGGCGAGTTCTTAATCTGCAATGAAAGGGAGGAGATAGAAAGTATAAAAAAGGGGGGGGGGGCGGAAAGAGTGGCACAAGAACTAGCAAGCGATAGGTAGATCCAGATATGGGGGGTTAATTATCAGATGGAGTCAGGTGGGGGAGGGAGGAATGGAAATAGCAACAGAGGCTTTGGAGATGATAGGTTGAGGCAGCATAGGGCTGCAGATTCTGGAGATCCCAGCATCTGCAGTTCCTTGTGTCTGTAGATTCTGGAATCTGATAGGAAATGAAGGTGAGGCATGGAACCAAATAAGGGAGGAACCAAATAAGTGAAGCAAGGTGGGCAGACGGGACTGGTGGAGGGACAAAGGGGATCCAGTGGGAGGATTGCTAGACTGGGTGGAGAAAAACACATGAACAGGTCCTTTGGCCCATAATGTCCGAGCCAAACATTATGCCGACTAATTCCCATCTGCCGGCAAATGATCCATATCCTTCCATTCCCTGTATATAGATGTGCCGATCTAAAGGTCTCTTAAATGCCAATATCATATCTACTTCCAGTACCATCCACAGCAGCGGATTCCAGGCACTCGCCACCCGCTGTGTAAAAACATTTGTCCCGCACATCTCCACTAAACGTTGCCCCTGTCACTTTAAAGCTATCTAGTATTCAATATTTCCTTCCTTGGAAAAAGGATCTGACTGTTTAAGTATATATATACTTTCATCAACAATCAAAGTCTGTCAAATCCAGGCATCATTCTGGTAAACCTCCTCTGCACCCTTTCCAAAGCCCTTGTAATGGGGCAACTACAACTGCATACAATACTTTAAATGCAGCATAACCAAAGAATAACTATAAATATGCATCATGACTTCCTGACTCTTATAGGGACTGGGAATGGAAAAAAAGGCAAGTCTAAGGGGGCCTAGATAGATAAGGAGGAGGGACACAGGGACAGAGGGGAGGCAAGTTTCCTGAATTTGGAAAATCGATGTTCATGCTGTTAGATTGTAGCTTACTCATGCAGAATACGAGACATTGCTCCTCTAGTTTATGTTTTCCCTCACTCTGGCAGTGAAGGTGGCAGAGGACAAAAATGTTGGTGTGAGAATGGGCAGAGGAACTAAAATGTCTAGCAACGAGACCTGCAAATGGCCATGGGCAACAGAGCCCTTGTGCTCAGCAAACAGTCACTTGGCAAGAGATTCCCTTGAAAAAAAGGCTGTAACTTAAGAATGCAACTGAATTTGATCAGTTAGCAACAGAAAATGCACCTACATTTTAAAATGTTTAATATTTTACAGATAGTAAATTAAAATGAGAAACGTAATATATAGAATGATGTTTCACCATTTTTAGCACTAAAAATATGACTGAAACATCACAATGTGAATAGTGATAAGCTTGGATAGAGCAGATCTGGGGAGGATGTTTCCACTAGTGGGAGAGTCTAGGACTAGAGGTCATAGCCACAGAATTAAAGGAAGTTCTTTTAGGAAGGAGATGAGAAGAAATTTCTTTAGTCAGAGGGTGGTGAATCTGTGGAATTCTTTGCAACGGAAGTCTGTGGAGGCCGTCAGTGGATATTTTTAAGGCAGAGATAGATAGATTCTTGATTAATACAGGTGTTAGAGGTTATGGGGAGAATGCAGGAGAATGGGGTTGGGAGGGAGAGATAGATCAGCCATGATTGAATTGCGGAGTAGACTCGATGGGGCGAATGGCCTAATTCTACTCCAATCCCTTATGACCTTATGTTTAGTGGCGTGTCACCTCTTCACATCATACCTTGTTGGCATCCTTAGCATCAACAACAGCCAAATCTTGCAATATCCACGCTGTCTGCCGTTTGTAGAAATCCCCCTTATCCGATTTCTTCACCTTAACAACGTTCACTTGAACTGGTCGCTCTGTTGTTACTGTAAAAATTCAAAATTTCAATGTTTATAAAACAACGAGCCATGAGATTAAGACAAACTATCACCTAAGTATTAGCTTTTCTTCATAAAAGGGTTGAAGGAGCAATCTAAAAGACTATCGCAGAACTAATTTCCATTTAAATCGTCACATACACCTTGCACAAAAGCTCAGAGTCCAGAAAGCCTCAATTTGTCCAATAATTCACATAAAAATATCTATCTTTTCAATCATACCAATATGCAATCTTGAACTCATTTTTCAGAATACAACCTTCAATTTTTCCAACATAATTGAACTTTGCATCTCATACAGTTAAACGTCATTAGCTATTACGACTTGATTGTCACTTCATATTGCTACGATTAGACCAGATGGACAATCGTTTTGATCAAACCTGTTAATTATAGAGGGTGAAGCTATCATTTATCAACCAGACAAATAAAATATTGTTGGCAAAAAAAAGGCAAAAATTCAAAATACACAAGCAGTGCTACAGGACTAATAGTGTCAGAGGTACTAAAATCAAGCATGTCAAATGGATAATCACTAAAGCAGCAAGTAGATTCTGATGCTAGGCCAGAATTGGATCAACTCATGATGCATGAAGCATTATAGGGTTAAAGATGGCTACAAAGAGAGGGGTTATTCAAACAAATAATAAACAACCAACGTTCAATGTATTTTCTGGGAATAATGTGCAGGAACTATCGCAACGTTGAGGAAACATTTGGACAGGTACAAGGATAGGATAGGTTTTGAGAGATATGGGCCAAATGTAGGCAGAAGGGACTAGTGTAGATGGGGCATGTTAGTCAGTGTGGGCAAGTTGGGACAAAGGCCCTGTTTCCACACAGTATGACTCCATGACTCCAATAATCTGGTATTCCAAAACCGTCGGTTATTCAAAAGTCATCAGCAATCTGAAAAGGTTTTCATAGAATCGTTTAATGAACTCTAACATTTGAAGGTGAAGTGACAGATTTTTATATGGATGGTCTCTAATGACACAGGAGGTCGAGTGCTGCAACTCTCCAGCATATTGCATTGCACTACATTCTATAACTGAAAATGTGATTACAGATGACATAACACGAATCCACTGTACAAATTAATTTTAATTATGCAGTTTAAATTATATTACAACAGTATTTCAGATGTAATTTGACAACAATGAAATGGGATAAATCATTTATTTACATAAAAATGAACATAAATAAATTGCCTCTTAACAGGTCAACATTCCAAGGCTCTTCTTGGAGGGTCAGTAAGTGAAGACAGACATTGAGCAATGCAATATGCTGGAGAGTTGCAGCACATCTCCCTGTTGCCTGTCCCGCTGAGTTACTCCAGCTTTTTTGTCTATCTTCTCAGAAAAGCTTCTGGATTGCAACCGAAAATGGTGGAACAGCAAATCAGTCACGTGCAAATAATATGACTGAGAATGGTAGGAGAGTGGAGGGGGAACTTGTAAATAAATTCTTCTCCTTTGGCAGTCCTTCAGGATCATGGATGACTTGTGTGAACTCTAGTTTTGTGGGTTCTGAAGTGGCTGACAAATCCAATGAAGGAACCACAAGCACTTGACAGATGGGGCAGCTTTTGGTTGAGGGGACAGGCAAGTGCGTAGTTCCATTCTTCAGGGAACGGGGGTTCCCCTCCTCCACCATAGATGAGGCTCGCACCAGGGTCTCTGCCATACCCCGCAACACTGCTCTCTCTCCCCATCCCCCCACTCACAACAAAGGCAGAGTCCCCCTAGTCCTCACCTTTCACCCCACCAGCCGTCACATACAACAAGTGATCCTCCGTCAGTTTCGCCACCTCCAACGTGACCCCACCACTCGCCACATCTTCCCATCTCCCCCTATGTCTGCCTTCCGCAAAGACCGCTCCCTCCGTAACTCCCTTGTCAATTCTTCCCTTCCCTCCCATACCACCCCCTCCCCTGGTACTTTCCCTTGCAACCGCAAGAGATGCAACACTTGTCCCTTCACTTCCCCCCTCCACTCCATTCCAGGACCCAAGCAGTCGTTCCAGGTGCGACAGAGGTTCACCTGCATCTCCTCCAACCTCATCTATTGCATTCGCTGCTCTAGATGCCAGCTGATCTACATCGGTGAGACCAAGCGGAGGCTTGGCGATCGTTTCGCCGAACACCTCCGGTCGGTCCGCAATAACCAACCTGAACTCCCGGTGGCTCAGCACTTCAACTCCCCCTCCCATTCCGTATCTGACCTCTCTGTCCTGGGTCTCCTCCATGGCCACAGCGAGCAACACCGTAAATTGGAGGAAATGCACCTCACATTCCGCTTGGGCAGTCTACATCCTGGTGGCCTGAACGTTGAATTCTCCCAATTCTGCTAGCCCTGGCTGTCCCCTCCCCTTCATCAGCCATCTGGTTGTCTCCTCCCCTCCCCCAGCCCTCGGGCTCCTCCTCCTCCTTTTCCTTTTTTCCTTTCTTCTCCCCACCCCCTATCAGTCTGAAGAAGGGTTTCGGCCCGAAACGTTACCTATTTCCTTCGCTCCATAGATGCTGCTGCACCCGCTGAGTTTCTCCAGCATTTTTGTGTACCTTCGTAGTTTGTAAGATAGTTCTCCCCTTCCACTACATATGCAGGACTTTGGAGTGTTTCCAAATTATCGCCTCAAGATTCTCAATATAATTCCAAACGCTGCTCATGTAGACGTTGATTGTAAAGTTCATCCACTAAAATGCTTTCATGAATACAACGCACGTTTGAGCTCAACCTCCCAACATGCACTAACACACACAATATCTGCATACCGTAGCTTGACTGCTGAGGTTTAGATTCTCGCCTTTTAGATTTAGATTTTGGTTCTGCAATGTGGTTGCCATGGATAGAACGGTTTCCTATTAGTTTGCAGAAAGTCATGCTAAGGTTATTTAATGCCCTAAAAACCCATGGTCCCAGTTGAGAGGAGCCAAGAACTGGGGTGGAACAGAGGAAGACATCAGGCAGTCAATGCCTACTCGATGGAATATCTTGAAGACGTCTAGATTACGCCTTTGTCCTTGATATCCTTGACTCTATCCTACAGCAACCTTCTTCATAACTATGTAAAAAAGGAGATGTTTGTCTGTGGTAACTGCAGAGGGATCTTGTTGGTCCACCAACAAGAAGGGCCTTAATTGTCAAGACGCAGTAGCTGAATCACAGTATTGATTCTGTCCATCTGAGGCACCATGGACATGATCTTCACTGTGACAAGTCCAAGAAAAATGCATGGAGCAACACCAGCTACTATACATGGCAATCATCAACCTTACTAAAACAACTTTTTACTCAATCAATTTTTCTGCAAATTTCCTTCTCAAGTTCAGATGCCCACTAAAATTTGTCTCCGTCTTACACTTGTTCGTCAATGGCATGAACAACACGATACTAAACAACAGGCCTACAAAAGATTCAATCACAGTGAATACCAGTGTCAAACAAGACTACGTCTTTGTGCTAAGACCTTGTGCTTATTGGCACTTTTTTGTTGCATGCTATCCAGTCAGCGGAAAGACTAGACATGATTATAATCAAGCTGTCCACAGTGTTCAGATACAGGATAAAGGGAATAATGTTCAGTGCAAGATAAAGTCAGAGTAAAGATAGTCTGAGGGTCTCCAATTAGGTAGATGGTAGCTTAGGACCCATCTCCAGTTGGTGATAGTTGCAATTTTCTCAATCTTGCTGCAATGCCATAACTCAACTCATGCTTCTGGTTAACACAAATTTATAACAATGTGAAATATTTGATGACAGGGCAAAAATTGTTATACATATTATTAAGATTCAGCAGGAAACATCACAAAGGAAATAAAACCTACCCTGTCATTGTTTCCTGAGAGTAACAAATTGATTGAGCTCAGAGGATATAGTCCACTAAGTGCTAAGAGTAAAGTAGCTACAAAAGCTTCACGTTTGAATGTTGGGAATTGGTTTGCCTGTTAAAGAGGCATTAGGGATTAATTTTAAATGGTAAAAGGTATGAATATTGAAGGTGTAGGGATTAACAAAGAAAAACATGGTTTCAATTGAGATGGAAAATTGCACAATAAAATTGTGCACAATTGCACAATGAAACATAAATGAAAATTACACATTAGGTTGTACCTGTAGCGCACAGAAAGCAGTTTTTCTTCTTTTTGCCTGCCTTGCAAACATTGACAATGCTGAGCAATCGTTCATCATTTGGAGTGAAAATATCCCTCTGTAATGCGTGCTTGATTGCTGTCATTCTGTATGCTGGTAAGAAAGGAAAAATGTTTCATATATCAGTTGAAAATTAATTTTAAAATAAACTTTCATGATAGCACTACACATGGAAAAAAGAAGTGGATGGCACTGACAATTTGAATTATGACTATTCAGACTGTTGGCAGTATCAAAGGGAGAACTTCGGCTAGACAGCCTTCACTTACATTTTGTGCTTATCAGATGATCTCTGTCAAGTCAAAGGTTGTGCAAAGAATATTCTCCATTCGACATGAATAAACGGGAATGACTCAAAACTTCTGGGGACAACCTTGATATTTTAAAGACAGATTAACTATTACTGTAAAAATGCTCTTAAATCTCTCCAAGAAGGATTATTAAAATCTCAAATTTGGCTTGTTAATTTACATTTTCAAATGAGCTGCAAGGAAGTATTTTAAGGAAGTGAACTGTTTAGAGGAAATGTTTTTAAATGTTTCTACTGTGGTCAACTTTTTAACTTTTTAACTTCTTTGATTTTTTTCATTGGGCCTTGAAAATTTGTCTCGCAAAAACTTAAACAATTTTTAATTTCTCAAAAAATGAACATATAACGATTCTGGCATAGTCAGGAGCATTACTTTGTTGGTTGCCAATATTTCTTTCTACTCATTTTGCTGGCAGGCCTTATTTTGCATCACCCCTGAAAGTTCTACCAGGTATAGAAATTTAATATGGGAGTATCCTCCCAAAGGCTAGCATTTTTTGCTCGGAAGAGCACTCAGGCAAGCTTATTTTATTTTAAATGGAGGTCAGCCCTGAACAAATAATGTTCACCAACGGCTATACAACCTGCCTAAAGATGCTAGACTCAAAACTGGCTACCGTGGCTTATAGATAGTAACATTCATATCCTTGCTTTGTATTTGGACGCTCGAGATAAATGCTAACGGTTCATTAACCAATAGTCTTAACCATTCTTTTGTTTTTGCCATTTTCCTTTGTGATTTATTTTCATAGACATGTAAATCTTGCTGCTATAGAGTCAGAATCATAGTCATGCAGTATAGAAACAGGCCCTTCAGCCCAACCTGCCCATCACCGACCAAGATGCTCTCTCTACACTAATCCCACCTACCCATGGGTTTGGCCTATATCCTGCTAAACCTTTCTTGTCCATGTACCTGTTCAAATGTGTTTTAAATATTGTTATAGTATCCGTCTCAACGACTTCCTCTGACAGCTCGTCCCACATACCCACCATCCTTTGTGTGAAAATGTTGCTCCTTAGGCTCCTATTAAATATTTCCCCTCTCACTTGAGACCTATGTCCCCAGGCTCCTGATTCCCCTACTTTGGATAAAAGACACTGTGCATCTACCCCTATCTATTTGTGTAGGAAGGAAATGCAGTGCTGGTTTAAACCAAAGATATAGACACAAAAAGCTGGGGTAACTTAGCGGGGCATCTCTGGAGAATAGGAATACATGACGTTTTGGATTGAGACCCTGGTTCAGACCGAGTCAGGGGAGGGGGAAACAAGAGATATAGACGGTGAGATAGAGAGATATAGAACAAATGAATGAAAGATATGCAAAAAAGTAACGCTGATAAAGGAAACGGGCCAATGTTACTGCGGGCTAGGTGAAAACGAGTTATACAGACAATGAAACTCACCAGGACGACAGTGAAACTAGTATTAGATATCTACTACATTGCACTAGAGAACTATGGAAAAGTGACGTTTCAGGTCAGGACCCTTCTTCAGACTGGTTGTAGTGAAAGAGGAGGGGGGTGTGGAGAAAGCTGGAAGAGAGATGGGGGTAGGACAAAGCTTGGCAAAGGATATCAGAGATGAAGATGGTTCCCATAATCTGAGGATGGGTCCCGATTCAAAACGTCAGGCAGCAAATCTTCCAGAGTTGTCCAAACCCTTAATAATCTTATGTTACAATAAGATCCCCTCTCATCCTTCGAAACTCCAGTGTATACAAGCCCAGCCGCTGCATTCTCTCGGCATATGACAGTCCCACCATCCCGGGAATTAACCTTGTAAACCAACGCTGCACTCAATAGCAAGAATTGCCTTCCTCAAATTAGGGGACTAAAATTGCACAAAATACTCCAGGTGTGGTCTCACTAGGGCCCTGAACAACTGCAGAAGGACCTCTTTGCTCCTTTACTCAACTCCTAGTACAATTTACTTTTTTTTTTGCAAAGTTTCAAACTATTTAACTTATCAAAATAGAGATTGCAAAGTCTTAGAAGCAGGAAGTTACTAACATAAAGAATTTCTATCTGCGCATCGAAAGAATAATACAATGCATTTGAACTACTCAATGAGAAAAGGCACATATATTTTATGTCACATTTTGCTTTAATTTGTTGGTACAGCTACAGCTATAGAAATGCAACATTTTCACTCAGTTATGAAAAAGCAAAAAATTGCAGATGCTTGAACTTTGAAAAAGGCAGAAAATGCTGTAAAACTTTCAGCAAGTCAGGCATCACCTGCAAGGTATTAAGGGCCTGTCCCACTTGGCCGTCATTTGCACGCCATTTACGCGACCTCCAAAAATGTGGTCGCGTTGTGACGCACAGGTAGCGTGTGGGTAGCGCGGGACGGGCGCATGGAGAGGCGTGGAGGAGTGTGGAGTTGCGCGCGGTATCACGCGGCGCTCCAGGATTTTGTGCTGCACGAAATCTTCGCTCGCCGTATCGCTTACGCACGTGGACGTACTGCAGTCGCACGTTGACGTCCTGACCTCATACGTGTAGTGCGTGGTGATGCATGATTACGGCACCGTGCGTAACCATGTGCCGCCGCGCGCCGCCCATAAGCAGTCGGCCCGCCTTTTACGCGTCATGGATATAAGCGAGCACGATTTAAGAGTACATTGTGGATAATTATTTAGCATTTTCAGAACAATGGGAATGTTGGCAATCTTTGGCAGCAGGCAATTCACATGAGGAATGAGAAATTGAGGGTTTGGCAGATGTTTGTATTCAGAACGAGCTGGAAATCCTTGCACACAATTTCCTGAAAGGTTACATACCAATACATACCAATATAGAAATGGAAGAGCAAACCAGATAAGTGATACAAAATGCTGGAGTAACTCAGCAGGACCAGCAGCATCTCTGGAGAGAAGCAATTAGATTTTATTCTTGTCATTTGAACCTCAAAGAGGCTCAAACGAAACTCCGTTTCCACAGCCATACAAACAAAACAATTCCTACACGACACACAAACAATTCAATTTACAGAAAAACATCCATCACAGTGAATCTCCTCCTCACTGTGATGGAAGGCAAAGTCTTTTCTCTCCCCTGCACCATTTTTCTCCCGATGTTGAAGCCCCAGGCAGGCAATGTTAAGTCCCACGGCCGTTGAGGCCGCGCCGGGCGGTGTACTGCCTCGCTCCGGGCCCAAAAGTCACAAGTTGGAGCCCCCGGCGGGCGCTGGAATGTCCGGCGGCCATTAAAGCCGCGCCGGGCGATTTACAGCCCCGCTCTGGGTCGTTCCAACCCCGCGACACGGGCGGGAGAAGTTGCGTTGCGGGAGCTCCGGAAAGCGGTCACTCACCCGGACCCGCGAGCTCCCGATCTCACAGTCCACAGGTCTGCAGCTGGAGCTGGAGCTCCAGAGTCGGGCCGCAGCAGCGAGCCACCACCGCTCCTCACGCTCCGAGGCCGGCCAGCCCCACGATGGTAAGTCCGCAGCTCCGCGTCGTCCCGGTCGGAGGCCGCTCCACGGAGCTAGGCCCCAACGACAACGGAGACCCGACAGGGAAAAGGTCGGGTCACCCGTGCAGGGAAGAGATTTTTTTACGTTTCCCCCTCCCCCCGCCCCCCACATATACACAGTTAAAAACAGTATAAAAAAACACAAACAACTACATTTAACTAGACAAAAATAAAAAAAGACAGACAGGCTGTAGGGGCCGCTGCAGTAATCCGCGCCGCCGTACTTTATTAGACTTCAATGGGTGACGTTTCGGGTCGAGACCCTTCTTCAGACTTCTCTCCAGAGATGCTGCCTGTCCCGCCGAGTTACTCCTGCATTTTGCGTCTATCTTCAATTTAAACCTGCAGATTAATTTGGTCTGCAGCTTGCTACTTTTTATTCACCTCTTTTTTTGAATAGGGGCATTACATCTGCAGTTTTCCAATTGCTAGCACCACTCAAGAAACTGGAACATTTTAGAAAATCACCATAAATATCATAAACTGGGTAAATATCATAAACTGGGTATTCAAATGACGTCATGCGCTCCAGACGGCTGTGCTGATGCATGAAGACGCGTGCGACAGTCGCGTGTCAGTCACTACCGACCTGTCGCGTAAATGACGGCCAAGTGGGACAGGCCCTTTAATATATCATTGTCACGTGTACTGGGATAGTGAAAAATATTGTTTTACGTGTTATCCAGGCAAATCATACGATATCATTCAAATCATACCAAATCATACCATCCGGCCTACAGTGCTAGGGAACAAATTGACAAAGATGCGGGTGGATGCGCCATTGTTGTCCTGCATCACCAACTACCTGACTGGACGACCACATGTATGTCAGGCTACAGAACTGTGTCTCGGACATGGTAGTGAGCAACACATGGGCCCCACAGGGGACGGTCCTCTCTCCCTTCCCTCCCATCTACAGCTCAGATTTCAGATAAAACTCAGACGCCTGCTACCTGCAGAGGTTTTCGGATGACTGCGATTGCGGGCTGCATCAGTGAGGGGAGGGAAGCGGAATGCAGAGGTGTAGTCAACGACTTTGTTGAGTGGTGTGGGCTGAATCACCTGCAGCTCAACACCGTCAAGGCTAAGTGGTGGACTTTAGGAGGAAAGTCCCCTGTCTCCATCAAAGATGTGGATGTGCAGTTTACCAAGGTGTACAAATACCTTGGAGTTTACCTGGACAGTAAACTAGACTGGTCCAGGAATGCCGAGTCCCTGTACAAGAAGGGACAGAGCCGGCTGTACTTTTTGAGAAGGCTCCACTCCTTCAACGTCTGCAATAAGATGCTGCAGATGTTCTACCAGTGTCATCTTCCTCACTGTCGTGTGCTGAGGCAGCAGGGCAAAGACCATGAACGGCAGCAGGATTAACAAACTCATCAGGAAGGCTGGGGGCGGAGTTGGATTCATGGGAGGTGGTCTTGGAGGGGAGGATGCTTCTCAAACTGAGGAGCATCTTGGACAATACAGCTCACCCCCTCCATTACACACTGGTCAACCTGAGGAGTACCTTCAACAACTGACTGGTTCCACCAAGATGCAGTACAGAACGCCACAGAAGATCCTTTTTCCCCTGTGTCTATCAAATGGTACAACTCCTCCCCCTTCTGTCATGGGGTAGACCGACTCCCCTTTGACTCCTCTCTGACTCCCCCCCCCCCCCCCCCCCCCCCTCCCCAAACTTTGCAGATTCCCAAACCTTTCCACTCATCACCTTAATTTCATGTTTCATGTATCTTATGTTTTATGACTGTTGGCAGACCAATTTCCCTCTTGGGATAAATAAAGTTCTATCGTATTGTATCGTATACGAGTGCATCATGATTACCATGTTTGCAGTTGTCACTAAAATATCATTGGTATCATTGACAATGAAGATAGTTATCGAAAATCCTGGGTGCAGATGCATTCCAAACCAGGGCATCGGAGATGTTCTCATTCTTTAGAGAACAGGGGTGCCCTTCTTCGACTATAGATGAGGCTCTCACCAGAGTCTCCTCTATATCCCGTAGCTCTGCTCTCACTCCCCATCCCCCCACTCGTAACAAGGACAGCGTCCCCCTTGTCCCCACCTTCCACCCTACCAGCCGTCACATACAACAGATAATCCTCCGACATTTTCGCCACCTCCAACGGGATCCCATCACGGGCCACATCTTCCCATCTCCTCCCCTTTGGGCTTTCCGCAGAGACCGTTCCCTCCGTAACTCCCTGGTCAATTCGGCCATTCCCACCCAAACCACCCCCTCCCCTGGTACTTTCCCTTGCAACCGCAGGAAATGCTACACTTGTCGCTTTACCTCCCCCCTCGACTCCATCCAAGGACCCATGCAGTCTTTCCAGGTGAGGCAGAGGTTCATCTGCACCTCCTCCAACCTCATCTATTGCAGGTTGGAGGAGGTGCACGGGAAAAGAAGAGGAGGGCAATATTAATAGGGGACTCTATAGTTAGGGGGTCAGACAGGCGATTCTGTGAACGCAGTCGGGAGACCCGGATGGTAGTTTGCCTCCCTGGTGCCAGGGTCTGTGATGTGTCTCAACGTGTCCAAGACATCCTGAAAGGGCAGGGAGAGGAGCCCGAGATCGTGATACATATAGGTACCAATGACATAGGTAAAAAAAGAGAAGAGGTCCTGAAAGGAGAATTTAGGGAGTTAGGAGGGGAATTAAAGAGAAGGACAGCAAAGGTAACAATCTCGGGATTACTGCCTGTGCCACGCGACAGTGAGAGTAGGAATGGAGCGAGGTGGAGGATAAATGCGTGGCTGAAGGACTGGTGCAGAAGGCAGGGATTCAAATTTCTGGATCATTGGGACCTCTTTTGTGGAAGGTTCGACCTGTACAAAAAGGATGAGTTGCACTTGAACCTGAGGGGGACCGATATCCTGGCAGGGAGATCTGCAAAGGCTACTGGGGAGACTTTAAACTAGAATGGTTGGGGGGAGGGACTCAAATAGAGAATGCTATTAGACAGTGTGTGAGGCAGGAGGCAGAGAAGGAAAACACTCAGACCCAACATGTAGGGGGGGAAGAAGAAAACAATAATAAACAGAGAATAAGAGGTGGTGGGGTTCTTAAATGGGTGATCAGAGAAACAGAGGGGTGTAAATGCGGGCGGAAGCAATAGGTAGCAAGGTGAAAAGTAAAAGTGGCAGGCAGACAAATCCAGGGCAAAAATCAAAAAGAGCCACTTTTCAACATAATTGTATAAGGGGTAAGAGCGTTGTAAAAACAAGCCTGAAGGCTTTGTGTCTCAATGCAAGGAGCATTCGTAATAAGGTGGATGAGTTGAACGTGCAGATAGCAATTAATGATTATGATATAGTTGGGATCACGGAGACATGGCTCCAGGGTGACCAAGGCTGGGAGCTGAACATCCAGGGATATTCAATATTCAGGAGGGATAGAGAGAAAGGAAAAGGAGGTGGGGTAGCGTTGCTGGTTAGAGAGGAGATTAACGCAGTGGAAAGGAAGGACATTAGCTTGGAGGATGTGGAATCGGTATGGGTAGAGCTGCGAAACACTAAGGGGCAGAAAACGCTGGTGGGTGTTGTGTACAGGCCACCTAGCAGTAGTAGTGAAGTTGGGGATGGCATCAAACAGGAAATTAGAAATGCGTGCAACAAAGGCAAAACAGTTATAATGGGTGACTTCAATCTACATATAGATTGGGTGAATCAAATTGGCAGGGGTGCTGAGGAAGAGGATTTCTTGGTATGTATGAGGGATAGTTATCTAAACCAACATGTAGAGGAACCAACGAGAGAGCAGGCTATTCTAGACTGGGTATTGAGTAATGAGGAAGGGTTAGTTAGCAGACTTGTTGTGCGTGCCCCCTTGGGCAAGAGTGACCATAATATGGTTGAGTTCTTCATTAGGATGGAGAGTGACATTGTTAATTCAGAAACAACGGTTCTGAACTTAAAGAAAGGTAACTTTGAGGGTATGAGACGTGAATTGGCCAAGATTGACTGGCAATTAGTTCTAAAAGGGTTGACGGTGGATATGCAATGGAAGGCATTTAAAGACTGCATGGATGAACTACAAAAATTGTTCATCCCAGTTTGGCAAAAGAATAAATCAGGGAAGGTAGTGCATCCGTGGATAACAAGGGAAATCAGGGATAGTATCAAAGCAAAAGATGATGCGTACAAATTGGCCAGAAAAAGCAGCATACCAGAGGACTGGGAGAAATTCAGAGACCAGCAGAGGAGGACAAAGGGCTTAATTAGGAAAGGGAAAATAGATTATGAAAGGAAACTGGCAGGGAACATAAAAACTGACTGCAAAAGTTTTTATAGATATGTGAAGAGAAAGAGATTAGTTAAAACAAATGTAGGTCCCTTGCAGTCAGAAACAGGTGAATTGATCATGGGGAACAAGGATATGGCGGACCAATTGAATAACTACTTTGGTTCCGTCTTCACTAAGGAAGACATAAATAATCTGCCGGAAATAGCAGGGGGCCGCGGGTCAAAGGAGATGGAGGAACTGAGTGAAATCCAGGTTAGTCGGGAAGTGGTGTTGGGTAAATTGAATGGATTAAAGGCCGATAAATCACCAGGGCCAGATAGGCTGCATCCCAGAGTACTTAAGGAAGTAGCTCCAGAAATAGTGGATGCATTAGTGCTAATTTTTCAAAACACTTTACATTCTGGAGTAGTTCCTGAGGATTGGAGGGTAGCAAACGTAACCCCACTTTTTAAGAAGGGAGGGAGAGAGAAAACGGGGAATTACAGACCAGTTAGTCTAACATCGGTAGTGGGGAAACTGCTAGAGTCAGTTATTAAAGATGGGATAGCAGCACATTTGGAAAGTGGTGAAATCATTGGACAAAGTCAGCATGGATTTACGAAAGGTAAATCGTGTCTGACGAATCTTATAGAATTTTTCGAGGATGTAACTAGTAGAGTGGATAGGGGAGAACCAGTGGATGTGTTGTATCTGGACTTTCAGAAGGCTTTCGACAAGGTACCACATAAGAGATTAGGATACAAACTTAAATCACACGGTATTGGGGTTCAGTATTGATGTGGATAGAGAACT
The DNA here is from genome assembly GCA_038087875.1 of Malacoraja senta. Taxonomy (NCBI): domain Eukaryota; kingdom Metazoa; phylum Chordata; class Chondrichthyes; order Rajiformes; family Rajidae; genus Malacoraja; species Malacoraja senta. The sequence continues at coordinate 311,748,948 of CM075977.1, forward strand.
GGCTGGCAAACAGGAAGCAAAGAGTAGGAGTAAACGGGTCCTTTTCACAATGGCAGGCAGTGACTAGTGGGGTACCGCAAGGCTCAGTGCTGGGACCCCAGCTATTTACAATTTATATTAATGATCTGGACGAGGGAATTGAAAGCAACATCTCCAAGTTTGTGGATGACACTAAGCTGGGGGGCAGTGTTAGCTGTGAGGAGGATGCTAGGAGACTGCAAGGTGACTTGGATAGGCTGGGTGAGTGGGCAAATGTTTGGCAGATGCAGTATAATGAGGATAAATGTGAGGTTATCCACTTTGGTGGCAAGAACGGGAAGGCAGACTATTATCTAAATGGTGGCCAATTAGGAAATGGGGAGATGCAGCGAGACCTGGGTGTCATGGTACACCAGTCATTGAAATTGGGCATGCAGGTGCAGCAGGCAGTGAAGAAAGCGATTGGTATGTTGGCCTTCATAGCAAGAGGATTTGAGTATAGGAGCA